>CANIUD010000351.1:0-317040 GCA_947470075.1 Closterium sp. Yama58-4 | reverse complement strand
GGGTGGGAGGGAATGGGGTGAAGGGTGGGAGGGAAGAGAGGGAAAGAGGGGGAGGGGCGCGAGGGGTGGGAGGGGTGGGAGGGAAGCACAAGGTTGAGAGGTACGGAACCGACGAGGTGCAGAGTGGGCAAAAATAATGTCGTGGGATGGAGTTGGGGTTGGGGTTGGGGTTGGGGTTGGGGTTGGGGTTGGGGTTGGGGTTGGGGTGGGGTTGGGGTTGGGGTTGGGGATGGAGTTGAGGTTGGAGTTGGGGTTGGGGTTGGGGTTGGGGTTGGGGTTGGGGTTGGGGTTGGGGTTGGGGTTGGGGTTGGCGTTCCTTTGCAAGAATAGAAAGCCATGTGGGCAGGGCAGGGAAGAGCGAGGGATGAAGGAAGGGGCGGATGGGGAAATCGCATCACCAAGCAAGCCAGAAGAATACAGCTCGTACATGACGATATGCTGCTGTCAATTCTATAAAGCTTTCAACAAGTGCAGCTCAGCTCAGCTCAGCTCAGCTCAGCTCATCCCACCCCAGCCCACCCCAGCCCACCCCATCCCACCCCACCGCACCCCACCGCACCCCATCCCATCCCACCTCATCTCAGGTCAGCACGTACCATGATTGTACTCGCGGCTTCTCCGTAGCGCTCCCACCAGATCACCATACCGCTCCTCCCCTCCAACCACCACAGCAGCAGCAGCACGCACACCGTACCCTGCCAGCGCCATCACTCCCACTCCCCTCCCCTGCTGCATTCAACATTTCTTCCAGCCCCTTCCCCTGCCGCACATCCACCGCTCTCATCCTCCTCTCCCCCGCCGCCTCCCACACAGACGGTGTCGTTGCCACCCACTGGCACTCAGCAGAACCGGCAGACCAAGTAAACCCAGCAGAACCAGCCGAGTCTCCTCCGCACAGGACCAATGGCGGAGCGCCACGTGGCAGCGAGAGGAGGAGGTTGCTTGGGGGGGAGTCGGCGCCAGCAACCGCGGCGCCAAAGCGGATGGTGAAGGCTGGGGCCGTGCCTCGCGATATGGACCTGTGATTTCGGGGATAGAGAGGTGTGGGGGAAGGGGAGGGGGCAGGGGGGGGGAACGGGGGCAGGGGGAAGGGGGCAGGGGGGAAAGGGGGGCAGGGGGGAAAGGAGCAGAAGAGGTTGGTGGGAGGGGATTGGGCGCAAGTGAGGGCGGCAGTGAAGCGGATGCTGTAGGCTGGGACCGTGCCTCGTGATATGGACCTGCGGTTTCCGAGAGAAAGAGAAGGATTATGCGGAGCGAAGGGGAGGAGGAAGGGGAGGAGGAAGGGGAGGAGGAAGGGGAGAGGAGAAGAGGGCGAGAAGAGTAGAGGGGGAGAGAATGGGAGGGGAGGAGGAGAGGAGAGTAGCGGGGAGAGGAGTGGAGATGGGAGCGGAAAGAAAGCAGCTGGGTGATCAAGTGACTGAACTCTTTTGAGTCATAGGGGCCCGGTTAATGCAGGTAGTGAGCTTTTCACAGACCAGCAATGGGGGCCGGGGGTAAGAACAATGGTTGAAAAAAAAGATGGAAACGGGGGTGGGAGAAGGTGAGGCCGTGAAATACAAACGAATATGCGACATGCCAGTCAAGTAGAGAGTGCGTTACCTTGAAACGGATATGCTTATAGTGCCTCTCATTCCATGGGCGCTCAGCAACTGGGCGGCGAAGTGAGCTGACGGGAATGACACGAGGGAGGCGAGACGCGATGCGGGTGGGAGGGGAGGAAGAATGGAGAATGGGGGAAGGGGAGAGAGGAAGAATGGAGAATGGGGGAAGGGGAGAGAGGGAAGGATGAAGACATAGAGAGGAATGAGGAGATGGGAGTAGGAGTAGGGTAAAAATGGAGGGAGGGAGAGAGGGAAAGGAGGAGGGAAATAGAGAGGGGGTTGAAAAGGGGAAGTGGGAGATGGGGAGGACTGAGGAGAAATCTCGAAGCGTTGAAGCAGCGAGACATCCTAGAGGGTGCGGTCCTGCTGAAGCAGACAGACGCAACGCAAGCAGCAGAAACAGCACAAACAGCAGAAACAGCCGGCACAAAGGAAGCAGCAGGTACAACACGCACTGACACTAGAGGTACAGCAGGCAACTGCAGGCACAGCAGGCACAGCAGACCTCAGCGAGAGCAATTGTTGTGCAGTGAGTGTGGTTAACAGTGGTGTATAGACTCACCTTCCCCTGCGCTGCTGGCGAGCGCAAGTGACGGCAGCAGAAGCGCGAGAAGCACTGCTGCAAGCACGAGTGATCGCAGAGGAGACAGAGAGCAGACGGAGGAAGAGACGAAGACAGTGCGACAGTCGGGGGAACGGGCAGAAAGTATGGGTGCCAGGGGAACGGGCAGAGGAAAGAAGTATGGGAGTCAGGGGAACGGGCAGGAGGGAAGCAAGCCAATCAGGAAAGCGGCATGGGGTTAGGAGGGAGGCAAAGAAGGGTGCAGCGGCGGGAGGGAAGGATGAGAGCACCAGTAACATACACAGCGTCAGGGGCATGAAGAACTGCGTTGAAATCGTGCTTTTGAGTCAACTCAAAACAGAGAGCATCAGTAACATACAATAGCGTCAGGGGCAGGAAGAACTGCGTCAAAATCGGGGGGCTTACCTACGGCGGCGATCGGCGGGGCTCGGAATCGCGAGGAGCGTTGACCTTCACGTTGACCTTCGCGTTGACTTCCACGAGAAACAGTCATCGTGCTTGCCTCAAACACGCCTGGCCTAAGAGGTACTGCTACCGGAGATCACAACACCAACTCAACAGCAGCGGCGCTGCAAACTCCGCTGGAACGGTCCGCTGGAACGGTTATTGCGAGGTTTCTTTGAATAAAATTCCCAGAACTTATCACAAAAGGAGAGCGACCGTCACTACTACCTCCGCGAGACTGTGATTGCTCTGCACTGAAACGTCAGCCAATAGCCAGGCGCGTGTTTCAATAGCCAGGGTACTACTGAATGAAAGCCCACCAGAATCTGATGGCGCTGTCTGGAAGCAGAAAATAGCGGAAATTGCTCATTCTCGCAACGGCCCGTGTACATTCTTCTAATAGGTTGTAGGTTCACTCGAGCTACACGACTGCAGCAGCTTACTACTTGCGACGAGAGCGGGAGCTCCACAGCGAAAATCGCATGACGCCGTCGCCGGAGAGAAGTCGCCTGGCGTCGCATTCTGTCGCAAGGATCCAGCGAATGATTTGCTAGCTCACGGAGCATCGTGGCTCGTGCCCGTCCGCTGGGGAGGTGAGGGCCGCTCATGGCACAGTGCATTGCACTACAGCAGATACGAGCTTGCGAAATTAGGGTTACAGTACGGTCTTGTGAAAACGCCTCCCGAGCAGCGGTGAACGGGTGGCCGAGGTCGCTGCGCGGGGCGACCCACCGTTCCAGTTGCACTTGGCGGAAATTCTCGAGACGACCCATAACGCAGACCGCGCCGCCGGAGATGGTACTCTGCACGTAGCGGAAGCAGTGGCGTTAGTTAGTGGTGCTTGCTGTATGTCTAGTACGCCTGCAAAGCTTCGCCAGCATGTTTCTTGCTGCAGGCAAGGCTGTCGAGCCGCGAGGTATGCTGTCGCGACACGCAATTCCTATGAGGTCCACAATCCTACCCTCAATACCCAATACGCGGCCACTAGTCCCGTTGTGAGACGGAAACTTCCAGGTCATGGAGTCGGTACTGTAGCTATGCGCGTGCTGTAGTTGTGCGGGTGCTGTGCCGTCATCCACGGATGATTACGTAACCGCCGCCATAGCCTCGGTGGATCGATATGACAGCCATAGGTTCGGTGGATTCACGCTACAGTAATGATAGACCAGCCACAGGCTCATTAAAAGTATCCGGGATCGATATGACAGCCATAGGTACAATACGCTAAAGTAGGATAGAACAGCCGTAGGCCTGGTGTATAGTATGAATAGAACAAGCACAAGGTCTTGGGATATGAACCTATTCTAGATAGCCATAGGCGTGTGTCGCTTTCCGGCCCAGCCGGCGATCGCACGACTGATGTCGCACGAGGCGACTTGTGTCAGAGAACCTGTCGCCGGGGTGGGTGCCTCTACCTCCAGCGCGGGGCGCAGTACTGGTCCAACCATGTGGGAATGTTGAGGTCTGGCGAAAGCTGGCTGCGATTCGCTTTGGATAATGTAACAAAACGATATGGTTTATCCAGAACCAGATGAAACAAACCTATGGATCAAGACGATATAAACATAGGTACATGTTAGCGTTTTCCATCAGTTTGTCCAGATTATTTCTTGTTCAATCTGTAGTTCTTAGTTTCCAGCATTCTTGTAATTAAGTGATAATTTCAGAGGAAATACATAAATTATTGCTTCTTGGTACTGTATGTGCCCAGATTTTGTAGGTTCCTTGAACGCATTCCTTCGTGTAAGCCTGGCTGAAAGCAGGTACTCCATCATGTGAACAAGTATGGTGAATGATGATGGATGTAGTGACTCCAAACATACAAAGCCGGAAGGTGGGAGGAAGCATTGACAAGGTGAGGAAACTATGAAGAAATAATCTACGCTGCTGCTGAACCAACATTCTGTTTCCGCATGGCAATATTTCTATCCATGAACCAGCTCTACTCTTCTGGAGTCAAAGGTATCTTGTCATTGACATTGTTCTTGGTGCAGACTGTGAACTCATGCTCAATGAGTGCAGTACCCTCAAACGGGTTCTGTGATAAATCATCCACATCTATTTGCTTCTCAGGCTCCTCTTCCACGTCTGCTTGAAAGTCTGACCCGACAAGAGTACGAATGCCATCGTAATATGTACCAAAACGCGATGGCGCGAACTTTATTCGCTTGCTGATGCGTGTGGCTGCAGCATGGGGCTCTCGGCTTCGGCAGGAACTTACTCCGCTATCCTTAACCCACATTCTTCTTCTTTTCCTCTTTGACTTCTTGTCCTTGGTTTCCTCATTTTTTATGGCTGAACACCGGTCCATGGGCTCTGAAAGACTAGTTGCGGCATTCATTACGAAAACCGATGCGCGGCGTGTTGCTTTCCACTCTGAACACAGTAAACAAGAATGCGAGAAAGTCCGGAAGGCGGAACACAAGTCGATGTCAAGGTATCTCAGCAAGAGCTTCTGCTTCACTTAGCGGGAACAGCGTATTGACGAAGAACAGGAAAAGCAACATTGCGTATTCTAGGGAAAACGAATGTGAAAATCAGAAACGGCGTATTTGTTGGAAGAATGGGAAAATCAGGATGGCGTTTCGTTGGAAGTGGAGTGAGGAGGAATCACTGCCAGCCTAATGACTGGCTGGTGCCGGGGTCATCCCGCGAGCAGAGCGAAACATGTTAATGACTCGTAACACACCAACACTTGTTTCGTGAATCTCGCTTCGGCTGGAGGATGAGGTAATGCAATCTTCGCAAGTGTAATCGACGGCCAGCAGAAAGGCAAAACCATCGAACCTGCTATCCGACCGCGCACATCTGTCTTGTTTTCGCCATCATTCTCGCAGCGACCGAACCAAACCGCAACTTAGCCCGTTGAAACCACACAAATCCCGAGGTTCTCGTACCATTGTCACTTCTCCATATGATTCTATTCCATGTACTCCTGCGCAGCCATGGTTCTAGAGAACTTACCTTCATAAGCTGTAGCACGTAACTCACGACATTTAGATCAAGAGTGCGAACGTGACGGTATATCTTCCTCTCATCTCTGCAGCGCCGTCGTCTTTCCCAGTCAGTAACGTTCATCGCGGCAAGACATGACGAAGCGCACCCTCGAGCTTGTCGTGCCCGTGGCTCCCCAGCATCGTCTGGACGAGGCGGCCGTGCTCACCTACCTCAAGCAGCACGTCAAGAACGTGCCGGCGAATGCCGAAGTGCTGAAGATTTCGCAGGCGAGGCATCCATTTTCCAAAATTTCGTCATTTTGTCGAATTCGCAGACGCCGTCCCTCACAGGAGCTTGAATTTCCGAGTATTTTTCTCTGCTCTTGGAGGCAAAGGCATTTTTGCGTCTCATGCGACTATCCACAATCGTTTTTTCCTGCGTTCTTCGTCCTGTTGGAGAATCACAGCCGTTACCACTCTGCTTAACCCCGTTCTCTAACAGTGGTACATCTTTCCCACAAGAGCTCTTGTGTGCATCAATCTCATCTCCATCCCCTTTTTCGCACGGAAATCACATTGGAGTCCTTATCGAAAGTAATGAAAGTAATAGTTCAATAGAATCTCCTTCAACCTGCCTGTGTGAATTCTCCTCCCCGACCTCTCTCTTTCTCTCTCTCCGCACGGCAGTTTGGCCACGGGCAGTCGAACCCCACGTACCTGCTGGAAGTGCCGTCCGCTCAAGGCTCCCAGCCCGCCAGATTCGTGCTAAGGAAGAAACCGCCTGGTCACCTGCTCAAGTCCGCTCATGCCGTGGAGCGAGAATTCCAGGTACCCTGCTGCTTAGGTTCTTCGCATGCTATGCTTCATTCCATCGGCCTTCGTCCCCCAAAGTAACCACCTGGACCAAGCCACCTCCTGAGGTGAGGTTGCCCAACCAAGCCATGGAGCCAAGAGCCCAGGTAGATGTCTCATCAGTCCTTGAAGCTTGATTTGCGGGGGAGGTGGTTGTAGAAGTTACAGTATACTCAATTCAACCCATGCATTCTATGTTTCTTTCTTCCATTTCAATTTTGCTTCCTGGCACTCTCTCAGGTGCTGGCAGCGCTGGGCTCACCTGCTGCAGGAGCAGCGGTGCCCGTACCGGCAGTGCACGCCCTCTGCACCGACCCCTCCGTTATAGGCACACCCTTTTACATCATGGACTTCGTCCCTGGCCGCATCTTCACCGACCCTTGCCTCCCTGTGAGCCCCTCGCCGTTAGATCGCTGTCGCTGTGGCTGGTTTTTATAAAGGAATGGAATTTTCTGTGAGCTAGATTTCCTCTAGTTCGTGTCCCTTCTTGTTAGGAATCTCATGTATGTACTTTGAGTTGTTAAAGGAAAATATCTGTTCGTTTTATGCTTTTTTATACTGCAGTCATGGTTTATGGCCTTTTGTTATGGCTGACTGAGTTCAGCTGCTGCTAGATCGCTTTGGCGCTCCTCCCTTGCTGCATCTGAATTCCATTCTTTCGATTTTTCTTTCTTTTCCATCCACCCGATTGCCGCTCGGGCACAGGATCTACCACCTGCCGCCCGGACTCAGATCTACACCGCTATGGCCGGCACCCTTGCCGCCCTGCACTCTGCCCGCCTTCCCCAGCTGCAAAAAGATGGGTTCGGCCGCCCGGACAGCTACTGCCGGCGGCAGGTGGAGCGGTGGGCTAAGCAATACGAGGCGTCAGTGAAATCCATTGGAGAAGAATTCAGGGAGGAGGATGTGAAGATGAGGGGGCTTATTGCGTGGCTGAGGGCGAATGTGCCCACAGAGGATGCAGCAGGGGAGGGGGTAATGCGAGGGGTCGTGCATGGGGACTTTCGGCTCGATAACCTCGTGTTTCACCCCACGGAGGTGTGCGCTCTACAGTCTTGCAAAAAGAAAGAATGAAGTGTTTTGTTGTTCTTACCGCTTGTGGAGAACCGTGTGTGGCTTGCAAGCTTGCTTACTGGTATGTTGCCTTTCCCCTTTCTTTTTATTGTTTGGTCTTGCCACCTTGAGCCTAAATTTTGCATTCCCTGTGGTTTTCCCGGCTTCTGCCTGGCAGCCGCGAGTGGTGGCTGTGCTGGACTGGGAGCTCTCCACCCTGGGGAACCAGATGTCTGACGTTGCGTACTGCTGTTTGGTAGGTGCTCCGGTGAATTTTTGAGTCGAAAAAACTTAACTTTTCCTGCCTGGTAGCCGCGTGTACTGGTCTGGGAGCTCTCCACTCTGGGAAACCAGATGTCTGACGTCGCGAACTTTCCAGCCGTACCTACCTACCAACCACCCGCTGCCATCTCAGCCATGGCCATGCATGCATGCTTCCCTCCCTCTGCCCGCTGCTCCTCCTTTCACGTAACTTCTTCCTTCTCCCTTCTGCCTTCAACCCAACACCGCCCATCCCCACCACCCCAGCCATACCACCTGCCGCCATCCCAGCCAGGAGCCATGCTGCCATTCCTTGGCATCACCCAGCTGCCAGGGTCACCTCCCTTCACACTCAGCTTCTCCTTCTTCCCTTCTCCCTTCTCCCCAACGCCCCACCACCCCAGCCATACCACCTGCCGCCATCCCAGCCAGGAGCCATGCTGCCATCTCTCGGCATCACCCAGCTGCCCAGTGGACCTCCAGCAGGATCGCTGCCTGCTGGCATTCCCTCAGAGGCGCAGTTCGTGCGCGCCTACTGCCACGAGATACAGCGCCTGCAGGTATGAGCTTGAGAGTTGACTCAAAAGGACATTCCCTCTCAGCCGAGGCCCAGTTCGTGCACGAGTGCTTACTGTGATGAGATACAGCGCCTGCAGGTGAGCTGGCCGTTGATGCTGGTGAGAGGGTTGAAAGTAGCAGCAGAGGTGACTCTGAGTATCTCGTGGCAGCAGAGGCGACTCAAATGGCATTCCCTTACAGGCACAGTTCGTCACCATGCCTACTGCAGGTTTAGGAGTGGATGGATGAAATGAACGTGCAACATGCTTGCAAACCCTGTTGCCCAGCATCTTTTCTCATCTCCTTGTCATCTCCTTGTCATCTCCTTGTCATCTCCTTGTCATCTCCTTGTCATCTCCTTGTCATCTCCTTGTCATCTCCTTGTCATCTCCTTGTCATCTCCTTGTCATCTCCTTGTCGCTCGCAATGTATGTTTGTTGCGTGCAGGGCGTCAGCCTATGGCCCGGTGACACCTGGCGCTTCTACGTGGCCCTCTCGCTTTTCCGCGGTGCTGCTATCTTCACCGGCATCTACCAACGCGCGCTGCAGGTAGAGTAATTGAAGATGCTGCGCTGCGCCCACACGCACATCCATCGTCCCCCTCGTGTGTTGTTCACCGCGTTGGCCCCATTACATGCACACGAATCACCATTCCATCGAGGTCGTTTTTGAGGCGCCTCAAAAACGATCCCCTGCTCGTCCGTCCCCTCAGTGGCTCGTTATTCTCTGGCTCTTCCCTCCTTTCCCTTCCTCTTCCACACACTACTCTCCCCTCCTCTCCCCATTCAGGGCAACACGTCGTCTAGCAGGGCAGGGCAGGCGGGTCGTCAGGTGGCCGGCCTGATAGCATGCGCCCTCCACGTGGTGCACTCGCCCCTCTCCATCCCTGTTCGTACCCCTTCCCCTCACCATCCTCTCCCCCCTTCAGGGCAATGCGTCGTCTAGCAGGGCAGGGCAGGCAGGCCGTCAGGTGGCCGGCCTGATAGCATGCGCCCTCCACGTGGTGCACTCGCCCCTCTCCATCCCCTTCCTACCACCACCACCACCACCACCTCAACACACGGGAACACATGCATCAGCAGCAGCAGGGGGTTGGGATGGATCCAGTGCGGTTCCAGCATCGCTGTCCCATCCAGTGGGGCTGGCTCCCAGCCCGCGAGCCGAGGCACTGAGGAGGCGAGTGGCGGAGTTTGTAACGCAAGAGGTGCTGCCTATAGAGGGGATATTGGAGGAACATGCAGTGGGGGATGCACGGTGGACGATTCACCCCCTGGTGGAGCAACTGAAGGGGAAGGCCAAGCAGGCTGGGCTGTGGAACCTGTGGATTCCTGCTCTGGTGAGTTTGAGGGCTCACTGTTACACACAGGAGGTGGTGCTGATACGGGGGATGATGTTATAGACCCACACGGTGAGAGGCGCTGTGGACAAATCATTCCCTGGTGGAGCAAGCAACTTAAGGGGAAGGCCTAGCAGGCTTTGGAACCTGTAAATTCCTGCTTTGGTGAGTTGATCGCTTGTTACAAGACATAAGAGGTGATGTTTATGGAGGGGATGAAGAAGAGATATTAGAGGCAGCACTATTCCTGCTCGCACACTGCTGTTCTTCTGCATGACCAGTGGCCTGTGCCTGCTGGGAGCAGATTCGTTGAACATAGAGTCCCAGGCTACGCCTATGTGTTCAAGGTCGAACATCAACGCCCGTTTCCCACCATCCCGTACCCCCCTTCAAGCCCTCTCTAACTGCACAACTGACACGATTCTTTCCTTCTTTCGCTCCCCTCCGCCCTCCGCCCTCCGCCCTACCTCACTCCTCCGCCCTCCCCTCTTTCAGGATGCAGGAGTGCCAGTGACGCCTGTGCTTCGCGAGTGCCAGAGCCGCGGTCTGCTGGGGGCAGGTCTGTCGAATCTGGACTATGCACACGTGTGCAAGGAGATGGGCAAGAGTGTGTGGGCGCCTGAGCTCTTCAACTGCTCTGCTCCCGACACAGGCAACATGGAGGTGTGAGGGGGGGTTTTAGTGCGGTAAAATGCGGTACTGTGTGGTGGGATGCGGTTTAGTGCTGTGGAATGCAGTTCAGTGCAGTGGGGCAGGGTTCTGCTGCTGGGGGCGGGGCTGTCGAATCTGGACTATGCGCACGTGTGCAAGGAGATGGGCAAGAGCGTGTGGGCGCCTGAGCTCTTCAACTGCTCTGCCCCCGACACAGGCAACATGGAGGTGGGTTGATTGGGTTTAGTTTGGTGGAGTGCGGTTCAGTGCTCTGAGACGAGGCTCAGTATGGTGGAAGGTGTCAATGTCAAGGGGGAATTGAGGTGGACCTTTGTTCTGCTTGCTGTCCACAACCTTCAGACTCCCGCGTGTTTCTCTATGACGGATTTTTGTGTGTGTGTGTGTGTGTGTGTGTGCATGAGCTGACTGTTGTTTGTGTGAACCGAATGCCATTCTGAGTGAAGGCCCTCTCACGCTCACCTACCTCCCACCAATGAGGTTCTCTTGCGTTACGATAACGAGCAGCAGCAGCGGGAGTGGTTGGTGCCTCTGCTGGAAGGCAGAGTAGCATCCGCTTGTGCGTTGTGCACACACTGTTACCACTGTCGCCTCTCTCCCTTGCTCCCTTCCGCCAACCAGGTTCTCTTGCGCTACGGCAATGAGCAGCAGCAGCGGGAGTGGCTGGTGCCGCTGCTGGAGGGCAGGATCCGCTCATGCTTCGCCATGACAGAGCCGAGAGTCGCTTCCAGTGATGCCACCAACATTGAGGCGCGGATAGAGAGGTGCGCACAGGCAGGGAGCACAGTGAGTGGGGGGACTTAGTCCTTGCTGGAAGCATAGAAGCAAGTCTGCTCTGCTGGAGGGGAAGATCCGCTCATGACGGAGCCGAGAGTGGCGTCCAGTGATGCCACCAACATTGAGGCGCGGATAGAGAGGCGGGGTGCTAGGCAGGCAGCGCAGGGAGTTCCAACCTCAGATATGCTGTGGCGCGCCTTGGATGTTTTGCTGGATGGCAGGATCCGCTCGTGTTTCGCCATGACAGAGCCACGAGTGACGTCCAGTGATGCCACCAACATCGAGGGGAGAATAGGCTAGGTGGGAGAGCGCTACACCCTGCACGGTCACAAGTGGTGGGCCAGTGGCGCCAGTGAACCATCAATCAACCCTTCCTGCCACTCTATCTGCCTCACTCTTCCCTTATTGTTGTCATCCCACTTCATCACCCCCCCTTCTTCCCCATGCAGCGCCGGGGAGCATTACATCTTACACGGCCACAATAGGTGGGCCAGTGGTGCCAGCGACCCACGCTGCCAGCTCGCAATCTTCATGGCAAGCACCCCGAGCGAGCTGCTCCCTCCGCTCCCTACTCCTCTCTGTCTTGTCCCCACTCCGCTCCTCCACACAGGCAACAGTCCGACCCCCTCTCAGCACCTGTGTGGAGGTGTTTTTTTAGTCGACTCACCTCGCTTACCTACTCCAATGCCCCCACCCAAATGCAGTGCGGGAGGTCGTTTTTGAGGCGCCTCAAAAAATCACCTCGCTTACCTACTCCAATGCCCCCACCCAAATGCAGTGCGGGAGAAGGAATACATCTTACACGGCCACAAGTGGTGGGCCAGTGGAGCCAGCGACCCGCGCTGCAAAGTCGCAATTTTCATGGCAAGCACCTCGAACGAGCTGCTGTTTTCAGCTCCCCTTATTCTTCCCTAGCAGCACAGCTGACCGCCACATCCTGCACAGGGTGGCTTGCAGGTCGACTTAACTCAAAACTCACCGCTCTTCCCCTCACTTTACCACCCCGTCCTTCTACTACCCATCGCACATTTCCCATGCAGTGCGGGGGAGCATTACATCTTACACGGTCACAAGTGGTGGGCCAGTGGGGCCAGCGACCCGCGCTGCCAGCTCGCCATCTACATGGGCAAACACCCCGAGCGGGCCGCTCCCTCCGGGCCCCACTCCGCGGCCGCACACAGGCAGCAGTCCATGCTGCTCGTGCCCATGAATGCCCCTGGGGTGACGGTGGTGCGGCCGCTGCTGGTGTTTGGGTATGATGATGCCCCGCATGGGCACTCCGAGGTGCTGTTTGAGGGGGTTCGAGTGCCCAAGAAGAATGTTTTACTAGGAGAGGGACGAGGCTTCGAGATAGCCCAGGTGAGCTGCTGGTGTTTGAGGGGGTTAGAGTGCCCAAGGCCAACGTGCTGCTGGGTGAAGGCAGAGGTTTTGAGATCGCCCAGGTGAGATGAAGTGGAGCCGGTAGGTGTTTAAGCTGCAGCAGGTCTACTGACGTGCTACTAGGCAAAGGACGAGGCTTTCAGATTGCCCAGGTGAGAAGAAGAGTCGCTAGGTACATAAAAGGCTTTGTTTTTCCGGGTCGTTACCATGGATTGCATGCTCAGCTGGTCCCTCTCCAACCCCATCACTTATCTCCCCGCCTCCAACCCCCTCACTTATCTCCCCGCCTCCGCACGCCCGTTCCCCCTCCTTACCAGGGTCGATTGGGTCCGTGGTGATTGCTCCAGTGCGTGTAGCTGACAGGAGTCACGGAACGAGCGATAGACTGCATGCTCAGTTGAAATGTGCTAGTTTCGGATCGCAGAAAGCCTACAAAGAGTAACGATCTATAGCACTAGTCTACTATTCTGAAAAAAGAGGGAAGTATTAAGCAAAGGTCTACCAACCAGAAAGCCAGACTCATAGGCCCGGATGCACGTGGATTGCATGCTCCAATGTGCTCTCTCCCTCCTAGCGAGTCAAATCATCTCTCGAACCCCTCATCTCCCTTCATGCCAGGGCCGGTTGGGCCCAGGGCGGCTGCACCACTGCATGCGACTGATAGGAGCCACAGAGCGGTCCATGGACTGCATGCTCCAGCATGCTCTCTCTCCTAGCCAGTCAATACCTTTGTCGACCCCCCCCTTCTCCTTCATGTGCCACCAGGGTCGGTTGGGTCCGGGGCGGCTGCACCACTGCATGAGGCTGATTGGAGCCACAGAGCGAGCCATGGACTGCATGCTCCAGCGGGCTCTCTCCCGGGTGGCGTTTGGGCGGCCGCTGGGCGGCAACGAGTCGGTGGTGCGGGATACTGCCGAATGCCGCATCACCCTTGAGGCCGCGCGGCTGCTGGTGCTGCAGGCGGCTGCTGAGTTGGATGCCAAGGGGAACAAGGAGGCGCGGATTGCTATTGCCATGGCTAAGGTGAGAGGGACGTTTTTTTTTAGGAGCCTCAAAAGAGAGAGGGACACGGGTCACAAGGGAAAGGCATTGCTGCTGTTGCATCACGCTGAGGCCGCACGGCTGCTGGTGCTGCATGCAGCTGCTGAGTTAGATGCCAAGGGGAAAGAGGAAGCACGGATTGCAATTGCTATGGTTAAGGTACGTGAGCGGCAGAAGGGTCACAGAGAATCGAGCAAAATGCTGTGCCGCTGTTGCTGTAGGTGTTGATGCCGCTGCTGCTTCAGGCGGCTGCTGAGTTGGATTGGATGCACACGGGAACAAGGAAGCACGGATTGCCATTACCATGGCTAAGGTGAGTGAGAGGCACTCATGTCAGAGACAAGGCAGTAAGGAGGTGCTGCTGCTGCTGCTGCTGCTGCTACTGCAGAGTTGGCACGAGCAGCAATGTGTCACTTTAAAGAATTCTCATCGGAGCATGACTGGCTGAGTTCTTGCTGTCCTCTTACTATCAAATCTCCTGCCCTTCTGTCAGAACTGAGCTTGAATTGTTTGATTAAGAAAGAAGGCACTAGGCCTTAAAGCTCCAATATACATTTGAAAGGAGGGGTTCAAAATCCTTAGGAACTTGAAACTTTGTGGGAAAACCGTGAGGCACACTCCCTAAACCCGAAACCCAAATGACAAATGTATACTCGAAGGCTGGGTTGAGCAAAGCTAGGGAAAGGATGGGATGGGAATACAAACAAATCTCCAATGATGAGTTGGCAGATTTGTTGGATTACGAGGGAATCCCAACCAGATAGGGTTGGGATTACAAATTTACACCCAACCTACAAATAACCTACAGGATATAAAATAGAGTACACAAAGTGTTGACAGCCTATTTCTAACACCTACCTCTTGTGCTTAAGCGTCTCAAAACTCGTATCTACCTCCTCTCATTAGCCCCTTGATTTCCGCTTCCCCGCATCACTCCCTGGATCTCCGCTTCGTCCTTCCATCTCACATTCTTTCAGGTGGCTGCCCCCCGGGCAGCTCAAAAAGTTTTGGACAGGGCGATCCAGGTGCACGGGGGTGGAGGAGTGAGCTCGGACTTCCCTCTTGCCCGCCTGTGGACGGCAGCCCGCACTCTGCGCATCGCTGACGGTCCAGATGAGGTGCACCTGGCTTCCATTGGGAAGAAGGAGCTGCGACATTGGCAGAAGAGGATGATGGGGGGTGGGAGCAGTGGCAGCTCGGGTAAAAGTGGAGCCTCAGCCCGCTTGTAGAGAACTGGATTTTTTTTTTTTTTTTTTTTTTTTTTCCGAGTCTACATGGGTTCAGTGGAGGCGGAGGGTGGAAGCGGGGGGGGTTTGAGCTCGGACGGACTTCCCTGTTGCCCGCCTGTGGGTGCCGGGGCGCACTCTGCGCATTGCGGATGGTTCAAATGGGAGTGGAGTTTCAGCGAGGTTGTGATAGGCTCAGTAATCGATTCAATTCACATGGTCCTGTGGGTGTGGCTGTGGCTGTGGCTGTGTGTGTGTGTGTGTGTGTGTGTGTGTGTGTGTGTTGGGGGGGGGGCATGTGTGTGTGTGGGTGGGGGGGGGGGTGTGGGGTGGGGGATGTGTGTGCGGGCGTGTGGTGTGGGTGTGAGTGGGTATGGGCGTGTGTGTATGTGTGGGTGTGTGGGTGTGGGTGTGTGTGGGGGGGGGGGGGATATGGGAGTGGGAGTGGGTGGGTGGCAGGGCCTATTAAATCAGTGTAATTTACACTGCTATACTGATTATAAGGGTGAAATTTAGGGCCTGCACTGATGTGTTTAATGTCAGAATCCCAGTCACTAACCACTGGGATAAAAGGGCTTGTTTATATAGCGGGTGAGTGCGCCCATAACCCCCCAGGCCGACGTGCCTGTAACCCTTCCCTAGGATCATCGGGGATCCCCAGTGGACCTCTGACATTTAATTATTTTTTTGGCAGATTAGTGTTACACTGATATGTCAGTGTAACGATTTAGGCCACAGTGATGCTCTGGGGTAATATATCTCTTAGCGAAGATTACCCCGAAGAGCGTATAGGGAACCCCCTCCCCGCCCCCCACCTGTCAAATGTTGTAGCCAATTGTGAGGCTTTTCATATGGGGTACAGTTGTTAGGGTTAGATTTATGTACCTCAACCAACACTGTCAATGCATCCATTCTCGTTTCTGACATGGTATCAGCTAGGTTAGGATCCTCTGGGATCCGCCTAGAGCCCCTCGCGCCCGTTTCGTCCCGTAGCGCCCGTTGTGGCTGTCCGTTTCGTCATGTAGCGCCATTAGCGCTTGCCCGTTCCGTCACGACCAGTGCTGACGTTTCAAATTTGAGGCTCCCTGACCTGGATTTTTTTTTTTTTTTTTTTTTCCGTTTTAGTCTGAAGGCAGTTCGGCAAGAAAATTGGCAGTCTGATTGCTCAGTCACCAGATTTCGCGTTGCCTGATCGTTCAGGATCGGCAGATCTGCATCAGACAACGGCCCCACCACACGTTATCGCTGCCCACCTACGTGTTGATGTGACTCAGCGAATTGTGTGCACGTGCCTTGTCAGATTCTGTTTCGGAGGAGTTTTTTGGCATCAGACAACGGCTGCGAGAGTAGGCGGAATTTTGCAGGTTGGGTTTGGTGGGCTAAAAGGGAGCTGAGCTGGCAGCAGGCAGGATATGTTACGAGCGAGATTTCGGCAGCAGAAGTTTGTACACTTTGTGTGCAACAATCTTGTCTTATTTCTTTGTGTTTAAAATAGATGTTATATTTCACCCGTTTTGGCGCGGGGAAGAGACTCGCAACTCTGAGAAACATGAAGTGCGATACGAAACATGTGGTGATCTTTGTTTTTTGCACCGACTCGCTGTGCGATTCGAAGACAAAATGGGCGATCCGTAAAAAACGCACATTCCGACATTGTTTCGCGCTACAGCGGACACACATTCAAAATGCAAAATTATAATGTACAAAAAGCGTATTCTTGTGTCCAGACCAATGCATTGAGCTCGGCTTCTGTGCTGCTGGTCTCGTATTCCACCACTTGGGTGTATCGGAGGGAAGTTTCCTGGAAGCTTCTTCTTAATACACTCGCATTCAGGGACCACAGAGTGTATACTCTGTAGAGACAGACTCCAGAAACGACTAAGTCTGAGGCCTATTACACTAAATCAGGGGCCATAACACACATCTCTGAGGCTCTCAGTGATGAAATTTTGACTACTCTGGAAGTACAGTTTCCACAAACTGGATGGTCTGATTCGTCAGACTAATCAGACTATTTAGTCTGATAGCGTCAGCCCTGGTCACGACACGCCCGTAGCTCCCGTAGCGCCAGTTGCGCCCGTAGCGCCTGTCCCCTGCCAGTCCCGCACCCAGCCCGACGCGCCTCCCTGCCCGTCGTCCCATCCCCTGCCCGTCGCGTCGCGTCCCCTGCCCGACGTCCCATCCCCTGCCCGTCGCGTAGCGTCCCCTGTCCGTCCCTTCCCCTGCCCGTCACGTCGCGTCCCCTGCCCATCGCGTCCCCTGCCCGTCGTGTTCCCTGCCCGTCGCGTCCCCTGCCCGTCTCGTCCTTGTCCCGTCACGTCCCCTGCCCGTCGCGTCCCCTACCCCGTCGCGTCCCCTGCCCGTCGCGTCCCCTAGCCTGTCGCGTCCCCTAGCCCGTCTCGTCCCCTAGCCCGTCGCATCCCCTGCCCGTCGCGTCGCGCGGCCCATCTTGTCCCCTGCCCGTTGCGTTTCTGTCCCCTGCTCGTCGCGTCGCGCCCATCGCTGCCGTCCCGTCGCGCCATGTCCGTCCCCTGCCAGTCGCGTTGCGCCCTACCTTGCACCCTGAGGCTCTCAATCTGCCCGTGCGCCCTCCTCTAGGCATTTAGGGTTTCAGCAGCGACAGTTCCCACCTGTTCGCTACAGCTATGGCGACCCCTAGGGTTCTGCACTTTGACGCCGACGGTAGGCCGCTCGAGTTTTCTGTCTGGCTCCTGCGCGCGCAACGCCTCCTCGAGAGTCTGGTCCAGGCAGGCGAGTCTCTGTGGGCGCATGCTTCCAGTGACCTTCCTGCGCCCGACGACCCTACGCCTTTAGGCACTGACCCAGACGACGCAGCCAGAGACCGTTATGCACGCCAGCGTGCTGACCTGACGGCGTGGAAGTCGCGTGACGCTGCAGCCTGCATCGCCCTCAGCAGCCTCCTCCCTGAGTCTGAGGAGACCCACTTCACTCAAGTTCGCACTGCTCTTGAGTTCCTGACTGCGATCAAGGCCCGCTACGCTACTCCCACCACTGTCTCTCTTGGTCGACTGTTCCTACCATTCCTGTTTCCCGACATCGCCTCGTTTGAGCGCTCTGCTGACTTGATCGCTCACATGCGCTCGTTTGACTCTAGCTACCGCGCTGCCTGCACTGACGCACAGCTTGCACTGCTCCCTCCCCCCATGGCGATTACTATCTATTTTATCGCCACTAGCCTCCCTGACCGCCTTGCCTCAGTTTGTGACGCGCTTCTTCTGAAGCACCCTAGCGAGCTCACTATCGAGGTCCTTGAGTCTGCGCTCAAGGACGTTGAGAGCAACCTCCGCTCGTTAGCCTCCGCCTCTAGTGCTATGCCCCCTCCACTGTTTCACGGGTGCACTGTCCCTCAGCTGCCCACCTTTACTGCCTCCCTCGCCACTGCCGCTACTGACGTGACCGCAGTTGCTATTACGGCTTCTGCGCGACCTAGGGGTAGGAGTGGCAGGAGGGGCGGCCAGGGTGCGGATGGAGGCGGCGGAGGCGGCGGAGGTGGCGTGGCGAGCGGCGGTGGCGGGAGTGCCGGAGGTGGAGGATCGCCTCGTGTAGCGGCCAGTGACTCCCCTACTACGGCTGGTGGAGGTGACGCTCCGGTTCGTCAGGCACCTGCAGGTCTGCCAGCTACAGGTGCTGGAGTGATGGCTTGGTACCTGACTCAGCGACAGCAGCAGCAGCAGCAGCCACTCCTCTCGTAGCAGCCGCAGCAGCAGCAGAGATAACAGCAGGTTCCGGAGCAGGGGTCCGGACCGCGTCACCTGTCGCGCTGTGCTGTCTACCCTCCCTGCACCTACCTCATTCAGACAGGTGCTCGCCGAGGCCTCGCCTGTGGCCGCAGCCACCCACCGGGTCAGTGCTTTGCTCAGCTCACTGACACTGTTCGTGCGGCCTACGATGTTGGCAGCCCTGCCCCTGACTGACTTCCCCTTGTTCACCAGCACGGTCGCGCTCTGTGGGGCATGTCGGCTTCTCAGTTGGTTGATCTCTTAGGAACTCCTCATGCTATGTATGCTGTTGTTGACTCTAGTGTTTCTGACTCTGTAAACTCGAGTGTTGTTAGCTTAGGTACTACTGTTGCTGAGGTCCCTGTTGCTAGTGTAGGTACTAATGTAGACACTAGTCCAGGGGCTGCTCCAAAGGACACTTCGCTGTCTTTCACTCTGGACTCCGGAGCTTCGCACTGTTTCTTCCATGACCACACGACGCTTACTCCGCTTCCTGCGCCGGTCTCTGTAGCACTGGCTGATCCCACTTCGGGACCAGTCACTGCTCACTTCACTACTCCGCTTCCGTGCCCCGCTGTTACCTCGGGTTTCCTGACGGGCTTCCACGTCCCCTCGTTCTCCAGGAACTTGGTGGGTGTGAGGCCCCTCGTGAGTAGTCGGGTGGGTGTTTGAATCGAGCCTTGTGGGGAGACTGCAGTTTGTGTAGATGGTGACACGTACGAGCCTCTGGCCACCTTTACTGCTGAGCCGGGCTCCGTTCTCTACACACTTCACACTGGTCCTCGGTAGAAGAAGCAGCAGCTACTGCCCCCGACCCCTGTCACTGCCCCCCGCCAGGTCCCCGTGTCCCACCAGGTTGCCGCGTCTCACCAGGTAGCTGTGTCTGGTCAGATTCCCATGTCTGTTCCAGTTGCTGCTCCTTGCTCCTGCCGGTCGCTTGCCCACCCCACCGTTCTGTGGCACCACCGGATGGGGCACCCGTCCATTCCTCGCCTGCGCGCTATGTCTCGTCAGCGTCTTGTCTTAGGCCTCCCGCGTGTCTTGCCGTCGCTGCCGCCTTCGCTTCCACCACCCTGTGGTACCTGCGTCGAGGGTCGGCTGCGCGCCACCCCTCACTCCTCCTCCCTTCGTCCAGCCACCGAGCCCTTTGAGACTCTCCACTTGGACGTCTAGGGCCCCGCCTCTCGCATTGGCTCTGAGTGCGAGCGTTTCTTTCTGGTGGTCGTTGACGACTACTCTCGCTACACCACGGTGTTCCCCCTGGCGAAGAAGTCTGAGGTGACTTCTACGCTGATCAGGTGGTTGCTTATCACTGCGGACACTCGTGGTCATCGTGTCAGCTGTCTTCACTCCGACCGCGGGGGTGAGTTTCGCTCAAGTGTACTCGCTGGATTCTGTCGCGAGCAGGGCATCTGTCAGTCCTAGACGCTTCCAGAGTCCTCACAGCAGAATGGGGTTGCTGAGCGCCGCATAGGCTTGGTCATGGAGATCGCCCGCACCTCCATGACTCACGCCCGTGCCCCCCATTTTCTGTGGTCTTATGCGGATCGGTACGCCGCTCACCAGCTGAACCTCTGGCCACGTGTCTCTCGGCCAGAGGTTTCACCGACCAGTCTTTGGACCGGGTCCCCTGGTGCTGCGTCGCGTTTTCGTGTCTGGGGTTGCTTGGCACTTGTTCGCGACACCTCCGCGGACAAGCTCTCGCCTCGCGCCGTTCCCTGTGTCTTCCTTGGTTTCCCAAAGGACTCCTCTGACTTCACCTTTTACCACCCTCCCCTTCACCGTCCGTTTCGACGAGTCCGTCCCCTACTACGTCAGACGACTGGCTAAAATAATGGCAAATATCATATTTATTTGCAGATTCGACTCACCTATTGTGTTTTTTGTGACTTTAGTCCAGTTCATGGCAGAGATGGGCACGCCTGATATGCCTGTAAAGGAAACCGGCACTTACTACAGTGAGTAGTACTTATTTTTAAGAGCATGTTGATTTCTACAACACACCGTACTAATTACCTTCTTGCTGGTCCTTGCAGATACGAGTTCGCGCAGTTGGTTGAGACGCTCGTCATCTACCTCCGTGCGCAACAGATGAAACACATCCGTGACAGTCCTTACCTGGGCATACAGTTGGACGAGAGCACGGACCGTCGGCGCGGGAAGCACCTTATCGTCTACTTGTCGTTCGTCCGCAACAATACGCCCGTCACTGAATTTTACGCACACCTAACAGTTGAGCAGTGTGATGCTGCTTCCCTGCAGGCAGTCCTTCTTATCCACCTAGAGTCTACCTTGATCGACCTTGAGCGCATCAGTGGCATCAGCATTGACGGTGCAAGCGTCATGGTCAGTTCTCAGATGGGCCTGGTGGCACGCCTTCGAACACGAAATCCATACCTCGCCGGGTTCAATTGCATCGCGCACAAATTCGTACACAAAAATTTTTACGCTTACTAGTTATGCACTTCATGCATGTTTAACTTATTCCCTTTTTCATTTGTTTCAGAGAAGCGTTGGCAGCAAAGGATGCAGCTGAGGCCTACCCTGACCTTGACATCGTCGACCATGTCGTTCGTTCCTTGACGGAGCTCCTTGGACGGTCGAACAACGTTCGCTCGCGCTTCAAAGAGTTGCAGGAGGTGCTATGCGAAACCAATATGGAGTTGCAGGGCATCCACATCGTTTGGTGGCTTTCACGTGGTCAGGCTGTTCAACGTCTGGCTGACAACCTTCCAGCGGCTGTGATACTGTTGTACGAGAACGATGAGGTGTCATACAACCTGGTAACCAGCTTGAAATTCCACTTCCTTATATTTTTCTTGGCTGATGTGCTGAAGGAGCCAATGCACTCAACCTCAAGTTCCAGCGACGGCATGTAAGGGTTTCGCCTCTAGTTCCGATGCTGGTACTGTTTAACTAAATCGCTTATACTAACTAATTACCTTTGTATGCCTATCCAATACCTCATGTATGTGTGGCAGGTCGATGGGACACACGTGCTCCCCAACCGTTACCTGCGCGACACGGACGACTTCTGGGATGGGAGCAACGAGCTGAGCGCCTTCCTGGCGAAGCATGGCTCGTCGTAAAAGAGGGAAGTGAAGGTGACGGGCACCGACTCGAACGGGACGCCGACTACTCACGAGTACACTCTGCACGAACAAAAGATAGCGGGTCAGCTTTCTGGCGGGAGCTTGGACGACTGCATCGCACTGGCGAAGGCGTACGTGAAAGAGCAACTACAGCGCTTGGAGAGCCGCATGAAGGATCTGGGCTCTCTCGACGGCGCCAAGCTGTTCACGCAGGGGGCGTACCCGAAGCGGCAGCGTCAGGGCTGATTTTATCAGACTATTTTAGTCTGATTGTCTGAAATCTCAGACTGATATTTTCGCCTTTCTTGAATTTTCAGTATTCCTGTATTTTGAAATTTGAAGGCTTCAGACCTGTTACTTTTTCAATACTGAAAATTCCAGAGTACTTCATTGTGCGATACTGAGACTCGAGACTACAGGGAGTATGGCCACCCCCAAACTCACAGAATTTCGCTCCTTCCCCCTCTCCCTCTCTCGAGTTACATTCATTTCCCCCCCTGCCCCCCTCCCCCGCTCCCTCTTACTCATGCTTCTCGACAACTCTGCAATGATTTCCCCGCTGTTTCTTTTGCCATCCCTCCTAGGCCGAACTCGCTTGACAGATATTCGCAACTAACCAACTCGGATGCGGTTTTACAAACATATAACTTTTCAGACTAATGACTTTTTCAAACCTGGCATTTGAGAGTACTAAGAACTCGGGAAATGACCCTCAGACTAAACCAAATTTCTTTCTCCTTTGGCTCAGAGTGGTTTTATTTGAAACGTCAGCCCTGGGCCGCGTAGGTTTTTACAGTGGCTCGAGGCGCTGCGAAACCTGTTTAAACGCAAACCATCGGACCCTGACACCCTGCCCCATACATCTTCAGTTAGGTTTGTGCTTGCTAGACTTGTCTGTGTTGATTGTTTCTACATACGTTAAGTTGAAAGCGTGACAGTGTTTACTTTCCATCAACAATGTTAGAAACTAGGGACAGGAATGGATCGGATTGAAATAAGCAAGGGTACAAATAGGGAACCCTAGTTGGGGTTGTGCCCCATATTGGCTACCCCACTACAGCCTACAAACATATAGCACATTTATACTTTGACACACCCCCATAGGCAAAGTGGGGGAGAGCAAGGGGTCACAAAACAAGTCAATCAAAGCAAAGAACAAGCTCAGGGTGGATCACAATGTCACCACACTCTCTGAGCACAAGCAAAGGCCACAAGGCCAGTTCACATGCAGATTTATATAGAAGATTACAAGTAGTACAGTGATCAAAGCCTAGCAAGTGCAAGCATGCAAGGACATATATATAGATCACAGTACAAACAAAGTCAAGAAGTAAGCAAGTGAGAGAACGTGGAAACAAGGCCTAACGCAGTGTAGTGCCGCTGATGATCACTAGGCGGAAGCGCCTTGGTGAATATATCAGCAGTGTTGGCCTTCGAGTCCACGTACGCAAGGCGAAGCTGGCCACGCTGCTGCAGCTCTCAAGCCAGAAAGTAACGCAGAGCAATGTGCTTCGTTTTGTGCTCCAGTCTGTGCTCCTGACACAAGGCAAGAGCTGCCTTGTTGTCGCCGTACAGAACTGGAGGAGAACGAGGCCGCTCACCTAGGTCAGTCAACAGGTAGGTGAGCCAGCGTAGCTCCTGTGCAGCCATGGCCGTGGCGTAGATCTCAGCCTCACAACTGGAGCTGAGAACAGAAGAAGAGCGAGTGGAACGCCAAGAGACAGAACCAGAGCCAAGGCTGAAAGTGTAACCCTGTGACGACCGCTGAGTAGCCAGGTCGTCAACCCAAGAGGCGTCTGAGTGTCCAGTGAGGACAACCGAGCCCTGTCCTCCAAGCACCAGCCCCATGCCTGATGTACTGCACAAGTAGCGCAGCACTCTCTTAGCAGCCTCCCAGTGCTCTCGCCTGTGTCTCCCAGGTGCGACGTAGCGAGCTAGGATGCTAAGAGGGTACGCAAGGTCAGGTCGAGTGCAGGTCATCAGGTACATGAGGCAGCCCACAAGCTCTGGGTACGGGCCACTCGGCTCTGCGGACTCGTCCGAAGGTGGAGCTGAGAGCGAGTGGCTGGTAGACAGAGGAGTGGACTGAGGTGAGGAGAACTGGAAGCCGAAGCGCTGAAGGACCTGCTGCACCATGTGTGACTGAGTCAGGGTGATGGTGCGACGTGCTCGGTCCCGGGTGATCTGCAAGCCAAGGTAACTGTGCAGCTCACCCAGGTCTGTGCACGTGTGTCTCTTCTGCAGCTCCGACTTCACAAGAGCAAGTGCCTCAGTGTCAGCAGTAGCAAAGACCAAGTCGTCGACGTACACGAGGATGTAGAACGGCGGCAGCGACGTGTCTGTGCGCAGGAACAGTGAAGGGTCTGCAATGGGGGGAGCAAACCCAAGAGCCGCAAGTATCGTCCTCAGTGTGTCGTGCCACTCACGTGGCGCCTGGCGGAGACCGTAAACTGGCCGTCGGAGGCTCCACTGGGTACCAGGAGGGAAAGACCCAGTGAAGCCAGGAGGACGGCGCAGCCAGATCTCCTCGTGCAGGCTGCCCTGCAAGAAAGCCGTACTGAAGTCAAGAGAGTGAAGCTCGTAGTCACGCTGAGCGGCAACGTGCAGCAGCACCCGAAGAGTGGTCATCTTCGGGGTAGGGGAGAAGGTCTGGAAGAAGTCAACTCCCTGTCGCTGACTGAAGCCTCGAGCAACATAACGAGCCTTGAAGACAGGCGGAGAACCCGGCTGCCGCTTCACCCTGAAAATCCACATGCCATCAACGATGTTCGCCCCAGGAGGGGGAACCTCGTCGACGTAGGTGCCTGTGGACTTCCAGGATGCCATCTCTGCGTCCATGGCTGTCTGCCACTGAGAGGAGTAGGGACCCGAGACCGCCTCTGTGTAAGAGCGGGGGGTAGGGATGTCAAGTGCATCCGGGTCTCCCTCAGGGGCAAGCAGCCAGGCCGTGAGATGAGGTACAGCAGCCGCAAGACACTCAAGGTCCTCTTGTCTGTCCTCAAGGACGTCCGTGCCAAGAGCACACTCACCCCCGACGGACGGAGGACAGACAGACACAGACTCAGCAACAAGACTAGCAGCGTAGTCTAGACGACAGGCAGCAGCAAAGTCCACAAGCTCAGCGACCAGGGCAGACGCAGCAGCAGACTCAAACGACGGGTCAGTGACAACAGTGGCTAGCAGACGCGTGACAGTAGGGTGCTCAGCACGAAACCGGTCAGACTCAGGGTCCGCGACGTCAGGCAAAGAGGACGCAGGGGGAGACGGAAGAGGAGTACGCTCCGGAGTAGGGGACCGACGCAGGGCTACAAGGCATGTGCCGGGGATTGCCGGCTGACGCGAACAAGGAACACGACGACCGGTACGACCAGGACGAACAGGCGAGACAGGACGCGACGCAGGCTCACGATGCTCAGCAAGACCCCCTGCCTGCTCAGTGTAAGGAGAAGGAGCAGGCAGCGGTGAGCCAGGCTGTAACGGAAGACCAGTAGACGAAGGGAGACTAAGAACCTGGCGAAGTACAGAGTCAGGCGGTGGCTGAGACAACGGAGACGGCGGAGCGAAGAACAGTCGCGGCTGCGCAGTGCCACCAGCACCAGCAGCTCCAGCACCCCCAGCAGCTCCAGCACCTCCAGAAGCTCCAGAAACCTCAGCACCAGCTCCTCCAGGACCAGCTCCACCAGCAGCAGCACCCCCAGAACCTGCACCCCCAGTCCCAGGGTCTCCAACCGCAGTGTCTCCAGCAGCAGCACCCGCAGGCTCAGCACCTCCAGCCCCAGCAGCTCCAGCACTTCCAGTACGGGCACCTCTGGGACCAGCACCACTCCCAGCTCCAGTGACGTCAGCAGAAGTACCTCCAGTAGCAGAGCCCCTAGCTCCAGAAGCGCGACCCTGACGGCGACCGTACCAGTCGTGTAGCTGCTGTGAGGTGAGAGGCACACGCGGACGAAGGCGGCTACTCCAAGGAGACCGCACAACAGCAGACTCAGAACCCTCAGCGCCAGCACCCCCAACAGCTCCAGAACCTCTTGCGCCAGCACCCTCAGCGCCAGCACCCTCAGCAGCTCCAGCGCCACCAGCACCAGGACCTCCAGCAGCTCCAGAACCTCCAGCGCCGGCACCCCCAGCAGCCGCAGAGCCTCCAGTGGAAACAGCTCCAGCGGCAGAGTCACCAGCTCCAGCGCCTCCCGCAGTAGGGCCCCTAGCTCCAGCAGCGCGACCCTGACGGCTAAGGTACCACTCAAGCAGCTGCACTGAGGAGAGGGGGAGTCGACGACGAGAGGGCAGCGGCGAGGCACCAGCGGAGCGACTACGGAGACGGCCGCTCCAGGGAGACAGCTCACCAGACGCCTCAGCACCCCCAGGCGCAGCACCCCCAGACTCAGCACCGCCAGACTCAGCACCCCCAGACCCCTCACACGCAGGCTCAGCACCTCCAGGCTCCACACCCTCAAGCTCCGCACCCCCAGGCTCAGTACCTCCAAGCTCAGCACCTCCATGCGCCACACCCCCAGGCTCAGCACCCCCAGAAGTAGCACCCCGAGCAGGACCACCCCCAGCAGGACCCGAGTCACCAGTGACCTCGACCGGCGCAGGGAAGGGAGGAGGGTCTACCTGAGACACACCTGAAGGAGCAGGACCAGGAGTGGGGAGGGGGTCTACCTGGGGAGCACCTGGAGCGAGGAAGAGCGGCGGGGGGGGGAGAGGGGCAGTGCGGTAGGGGAAGAGACGGTAAAAGGGAACCGACTCATCGAACGTGACGTCCTGAGACGCAAAGACACGGCGCGAGGTGGGGTGGTAAAACTGCCAACCAGGTGCGTCAGGGACAAAGCCAAGGAAGACACAGGGAACAGCGCGGGCGGAGAGCTTGTCCGCGGTGGTATCGCAGACAAAGGCACGAGCACCCCAGACCCGGAAACGCGACGCATCGCCAACCTTCCCCGTCCACAGCAGCGTGGGCGAGGGGGGCCAGAGGTTGAGCTGATGCGCGGCGTACCGGACCGCAAACGGCCACAGAAAATGGGGGGCAGCCGCATGGATCATGGAGGTACGAGCGACCTCCATGACTAAGCCAATGCGGCGCTCAGCAACCCCATTCTGTTGCGGAGAGGCCGGAAGCGTGAACGTCTGACGGATGCCGTGCTCCGCACAGAAGGCTGCCAAGAGGTCTGAGGAGAACTCACCACCTCTGTCAGAGTGCAGACGCAGGACGGGAAACTCCGTCCCAAACCGCTCGCGGAGCTGGAGACGGGCAGCGCGGATCCAAGGGATCAAAACATCAGGGACCTCCCCCTTGCTGCGCAAGGGGAAGATCGTGGTGTAACGCGTGTAGTCGTCGACAACCAGCAGGAAGTACCGCTCGTGACCCTGTCCACGGATGCGGGCTGGGCCCCACACGTCCAGGTGGAGAGTCTGCAGGGGAGCCTCTGTGGGAGGGAACGAGGAGGAGTGAGGAGCGGCGCGCTGCCGCCCCTCGACGCAAGGAATGCAGGGCGGCGCAAGCGAGGGAGGGAGGGCAGGCAAAGACCTGGGAAGACCAGAAACCAAGGAGCGAGAGTGCATGCCACGAAGGCGCTGCACCGAGGGGTGACCAAGGCGGTGGTGCCACAGGAGGGTCTGGTGCGACAAAGCGCGACACTCGCAGGGGGCCGCTAGCTGACCTGACGCAGACGCAGACGCAGCTACCTGAGGGGACTCAGTGGTCAGGGTGTACAGGCTCGAGCCAGGCGCACGGGTAAACGTGGCAAGGTGTCGGCCCGTCCGAGCACACGTACAGTGAGTCACTCGCTGACTCGCAGGCACGGTCAACACTAGTAGGCAATGCATACATGGCAGTGAGAATAGCATCATAGTCAAGAGCAAAGATATCTACCCCCTGTCCAAGCAGCTCCAGCCAGGTGGGGAGCTCAGCCTCGTCGCCAAACACGGTACGCCAGGCATCGCTCAGACGGGCGAAGCAGCGGGACTGTGTGTGACTAAGCGTCCCGCACGGCTGACCAGTCCGAGCACCTGTGCGAATGACGTACTGGCAGCGAACTGTACTCAAAGACCCGCTACTCTGAGCGTACCACTCATGGAGCTGCTGGGACGTAAGTGTCTCGCGTGGACGCCGCTGCAGCTGCAGCTGGCCACTGCCAGACGCTCCCAACTGACCAGCTCCAGGGCGACAGCTACGACGGCTACCGCGACAGCCCCAACTAGTATACCACTCACTAAGCTGCTGGGGCGTGAGAGACTCGCGTGAACGTCGCTGGAGCTGCATCTGGCCACCTGCTAATAGCAGTAGTAGTAGCAGCAGCTCGCTCAGGCAGGCAGGCCGGCAGGCAGGCAGGCCGGCAGGCAGGCAGGCAGGCAGACAGGCAGGCAGGCCGGCAGGCAGGCAGGCAGACAGGCAGGTGCTCACCGAAGGCTGGAAGGGCAGGCGCTCGCCGGGCGAGCAGGGCCGGCGCTCGGCGGGCGGCGGCCGGGTAGGCGCACGACGGCGGCGACGGCGGGGCCGCAACAGCGGCTGCAGAGTAGGGCCGCGGCAGCTGCAGGGCGGGGCCGCTTCAGCGGCAGTCGCAGGGTGGGGCCGCGTCAGCGGCAGGTCGGGGCCGCTTCTATGGCCGGGCGGGTCTGCGCGAGCGGTGCGCGGGGCAGCAGCAGGCCAAGTGCAGGCTGCGTGGGCTCGGGGCGGGCTGCGGGAGGCAGCAGTGGGCTGCGCGGGGCAGCGCGCGGGGCTGCTACGGGCCGCGCGCAGGCTGCGCGAGGCAGCTGCGGGCTGCACGCGGCGCGGCGCGGGCTGCGCGGGCTCGGCGCGGGCTGCGCGCGACTCGGAGCGGGCTACGCGGGCTCGGCTGCAGCGGGCTGCGCGCGGCTCGGCGCGGGCTGCGCGGGATCGGCGCGGGCTGCGCGCGGCACGGCGCGGGCTGCGCGGGCTCGGGGCGGGCTACGCGCGGCTGCGCAAGGCGACGCGCGTGCAGGAAGTAAGCAGGAGGCAGGAGGCGTGACAGTCACAGTCACAGTCACAGGCTCATTCGTGGGGTAGCGGTAGGTGGGCCCGAAAAAAAACGGTCCTACGGACCTACTGCTCTGAAACCATGTTGGAAACTAGAGACAGGAATGGATCGGATTGAAAGAAGCAAGGGTACAAATAGGGAACCCTAGTTGGGGTTGTGCTCTATATTGGCTACCCCCAGGGCCTCAGATTCACTTTGAGGGTCGTCAACCCATCAGGGTCCCCTTGTGTAGAAACCCTGATTGACAGTGTTCCTTAAAAAAAAAGCCTGAAATATCAGTGTTGCCTTTAGAAAATGCCTGATGCATCAGTGTTCCACTAGAAAAAAGGTTGATACTATTAAAAAGTCCCTAGCAGCCTTTTGAAACATTGCTAAGCTAACATGCCTCATGAATCACCAGAATTCGTGTCATTGCTCTTAGCCTTGGTTCTCCCCCCTCCTCCCCAGCTTGGGACAAAAGCACGTGCCAGTTGCTCTGCCGCAGCACGCACCCCGGCTTCACTTCTGCATACACGTTGAAGCTGCAGGGGCAGAGTTTGGGGGGGGAACCGGATAGACAAGCAGGGAGGCTTGGAAAGAGAGAACAGGAGGGAGAGAGGAGGGGAAGACTGGCGCGGTTGGGGGGGAGATGACCGGGGGAGAGCGGGAGTGGACGGACTGCGGGGTAAAGGGAGCGGGGGAATGGACGACGGGCGCCCGGGTCATGCGCGGGTCATGCCGTCGCGCAGCACGACGCTGCGTGTGCCGCCTGCGGCGCGGATGGCCTTGCAGCCGCGGTTCGTGCTGGCGACGAGGCAGCCTTCGGTCGTCGCCATAAGCACGAAAAACACCGCGTCGTCGAGTCGTAGCGGGCCTGCGAAGCCGACGGGAATCGTTACGTTGCCGACGACCATCTTGCAGCACGCGCCGCAGATTGCGTCGAACGGGAGCGATGGGTTCGGCCTAGTGCAGACGAAAAAGCATGAGAGGAATCGGGCTGAGAGGGGGGGAGAGAGAAACGGGAGAAAACGAAACGGGAGAGATTGGATTGGAGGGAATGGGAGAATCAGTGCTTGCCAGCATCGGTGCAAGGAACGGTGTAGGAACCCTCTGCAGCCCTCCAGCACACATGATTGCCTGCAGCGAAACTGCCCAATGGAAAGTGGCGCGGCGCCAACAAAACAAACCCCGACGTGAACTTGTGGGTGAATTTGTCAGGTAGTACCTGCCACGCGATGCTGCCACCGAAGGAATCTGAGATTCCAAGTAATTGCGGGCAAATCCACACAGAACAAGCAACAATCGCTTTCAGTGTTAGTTTCGTTACAACGCTGTTGAGTCAGTGTACTTGGGAAAAAAAGCCTGGAAAATCAGTGTGGCCTAACAAAAAAAGTCTGAAAAATCAGTCTCTCTAAAAACTGATCACTAAAAAATCAGTGTAGGTACAAAAATTTACCCTGAAAATCAGGAATTTCAGGGTTTTTTTCCTGATATCTGAGGCCCTGGCTACCCCACTACAGCCTACAAACATATAGCACATTAATACTTTGACAAACAACACTTACCTCTCTTCTCTTTATATGTTTCACACCCCGCTCCCAGGAATCAACAGGACGAGGGCACAGAAGGAGATCAGCAGCTTCACCACGATCATGTCAACGCATCACCAGGAGCTGAGCTTCCATGATGGCCTGAAGCCAATGCTCAGCTCGCCCGACTGGTGCACGACCTACGCCAACCTGGTCCGCCTTTGGATGGCGGTCGCTGTCCTGCCCCTGACCACAGTGGAGTGCGAGCGAGGTTTTTCCCCCCATAACTGTCAGAATCCCAGTCACTAACCACTGGGATAAAAGGGCTTGTTTATATAGCGGGTGAGTGCGCCCATAACCCCCCAGGCCGACGTGCCTGTAACCCTTCCCTAGGATCATCGGGGATCCCCAGTGGACCTCTGACACCCCCCCGCACTGGGATGCCCGAAGTGCACACACCGGGAATCGAACCCGAGACCTTCGCTCTGATACCATGTCAGAATCCCAGTCACTAACCACTGGGATAAAAGGGCTTGTTTATATAGCGGGTGAGTGCGCCCATAACCCCCCAGGCCGACGTGCCTGTAACCCTTCCCTAGGATCATCGGGGATCCCCAGTGGACCTCTGACAATAACATCATTAAGAGCTGGCTGCGGAGCAATCTCAACGACCCCAAGCTTGGCGATCTGATGGCCATCTCCTTGCTGAAGTACGACCCTGACAGGCTCGCCCTTGTAGAGCTGTGGAGAGGTGCGAAGAAGAAATGTCCAGCCAAGGAGGTAGTGGTGCATGCGCAACAGCCCGTGAAACACACTAAGACAACCCTTGCAATGCTGGCTGCAAAACAAGCGGCAACAACAACAGCAGCAGCAGCAGCAGCAGAGGTGGACGCTCGTGACAGCAGCTGCAGAAGAAGCAACCAGGCTAGAAGAGGAGTTCGGCCCCTAGCATAGGAGGGCTGACAGAGACAAGGAGCAGATGGCTTCGGAACATGAATTTGAGGACGAGGAAGATTTGGGATTTTCACGATATTCTCCCATACTTGCACCTACTCGTTAACAACTATAATAAAGAATCTGTAAGAAAAGGGGGGTGTTATAAAAATCTCCCAAAGTGGGGGGTATAGTAGAAACGAGGTCGCCCATAGCACCCACCCCGCACAAGCTACCCGGGGGTGTACAATTTCGGGGGGTTGTTATGTCTGGGAGGATACGGTATCAGCGCGTGCAGAGGCTCAGCCCCACATAGAGCCTGGCATCGTTGCACATGTATCCGTTGTTCAGGTCTGCTAGCTTCTTCACACTGTTCTGGAACTTGAGCGATATGATGCGCGCACAGAAGTCCCCCCTCTTCACCGAGTAAGACTTCATGCACTGTTTCTCAGACACCGCCAGCAGGCGGCCCATCGATGAGCGTGCAGAGTGAGAAGGAACGAGGGTGGGGAGGCGAGGCAGGGAGACTGATGATTGGTGGAGGCCGTGCAATGTTCCCCGTGTTGAGAGGGACGAATTAGAGGAGGAGGGGGGGGAGGAGGAGGAGGAGGAGGAGGAGGAGGAGGAGGAGGAGGAGGAGGAGGAGGAGGAGGAGGAGGAGGAGGAGGAGGAGGAGGAGGAGGAGGAGGAGGAGGAGGAAGAGGAGGGAGAGGAGAGGGTGGAGGGGAAGAGCGTGGAAGGAAGCTTGCGGACTGAGCGAGATTCAATTGCGCTGGGGGAATCCGCGAGGTAGGCATCCACACACACCTGTGGTAGGGAGGATGGGCGTGGGCGGTTGTATCATTCATTGAGTGCATTCTAGGATGGATGGGTGCATTTTAGCGGGGGGAGGACGGGGTGATAGCGCTGGGGGAACCCGCAGAGGTAGGCATCCACACACACCTGTGGTAGGGAGGATGGGCGGGTGTGGAGCACAGAGGGGGTAAGATAGGCAATGGGCAATGATGTGCGGGAACGATGTGGGAGTCAGTGAGGGCAATGGGCTGGGTGCATGCACAGCGTATCCATCCCCACACACCTGCGATGCGGGCGTGTTCAATCGCCGGTGCACACAATCACTGTGTAGCAACCCTCACCTGCTACACAACCCTCACCTCCACACCACCACTAAAAAAGGCATCATCACCGCTCTCCACCCAACCAGTCCCTCAGCTGCACCTAATCTAGCCCAAGCCAGCCCCGCTGCCTTAAAAGAAGGAAAAGATGCTTTCGCAACTCACCCCCCGGTTGAGTGGGGTATGGAGACTCACGCCTTGGTTGAGTGGGGTATGGAGACTCACCCCTCGGTTGAGTGGGGTATGGAGACTCACCCCTTGGTTGAGTGGGGTATGGAGACTCACCCCCACACGTTCTCCCATCATCGCACCGCTCACATGCACGCCATACCCACTCCAGCCCAAGCCAGAGCCCCCGGTGGAGGGGAACACAAAGGCAGGGAGCAATCACACCTCATCCCATCCTCTCTCCCATCCTCACTCACCGCACTCTACCACTCACCTCTTTGCCACCGCTCACCTGCACACCCTCCCCATTCCAGCCGACGCCAGAGGCTCCAAACGACGGGAAGAGGCGGTCGCAGGCCAACCCCGGGTTGAACGAGAAGCTGACATGGAGACTCACTCCCAATTCCCTCACCTACCATCACCGCATCCCACCCCTCATCTGCTCCTCACTCCTCACCTGCGCGCCTTCCCCATTCCAGCCGACGATAGAGCCTTCGAAGGACGGGAAGAGGCGGCTGCAGACCAAGCCCGGGTTGAACGAGAAGAAGGTGGTTTGGTTGAGAGAGTTGTCCCTCATGATGCTCCCACATGTGTCCCCTGCGTGCACTGTGTACCATCTAGTGCACATGGGCAGCTTCGGTACGTCCCCCTCTCCGCTGCCCTTCATCACACACAGCTGCGTGGTGGATTGAAAGAGGAAGACGGGGAGCAAGCAGGAGGGCAGGGAAGGGGAGCAGGTGGGGAAGGGGGTGGGGAGGAGGAGTGGAAGAAATTGTGCCGGCGAGTGGAGAAAGCATGATTATAGAAGAAAATATTGTTGTTGAGAAAGCATGATCATAGAAGGAGGTAGCGTTGTTGAGAAAGCATGATCATAGAAGGAGGTAGTGTTGTTGAGAAAGCATAATCATAGGAGGAGGTAGTGTTGTTGAGAAAGCATGATCATAGAAGGAGGTAGTGTTGTTGAGAAAGCATGATCATAGAAGGAGGTAGTGTTGTTGAGAAAGCATGATCATAGAAGGAGGTAGTGTTGTTGAGAAAGCATGATCATAGAAGGAGGTAGTGTTGTTGAGAAAGCATGATCATAGAAGGAGGTAGTGTTGTTGAGAAAGCATGATCATAGAAGGAGGTAGCGTTGTTGAGAAAGCATGATCATAGAAGAAAGTAGTGTTGTTGAGAATGATCCGCCATGGTGCCCTCACACATGCCCATCACACCGCACTGCACCGCATCTCACCTGCTGGTTCATGCGCGGAGCTATCCAGGACATTCTATCGCAGCTGATCCCGGGGTTGAGAGCCAGCAAATCGGCCACAGTGAGCGAGAGCATGCTTGCCACACTCTCACACGTGTCCTGTGCCACCCACGAGTAGTAGAGCACGCAGTGCACAGCCCCCGTCAGGGGCGGCGCCACACTCACTGGTGAGTTGAACATGATTAAATCACACTCCCCCGTGCCCTGTGGGAGAAGTGGATTGGGTTTTGAGAAACCTCAAAGCCACGCTCACTGGTGTGCCGTTGAAACACACTCCCCCATGCCCTGTGGGTGGGGTAGGGTGGGACTGTGGGGTGGGGTGTGAGTTGCATCAGAGACAAGTTCACGAGTGGTAGACCCGGCAAGTGCACCGTCCCCTGTGGGTAGGTTGGAACCGTGGGATGGAGTGTCCCGTGCCTTCCACGGGAAGAAGAGCGCGCAGCAGTGCACAGCCCCCGTCAGGGGCAGCGTCACGCTCACTGCGATGTAGGCGGGAATGCTATGGCAGTGCTCGATGCCCTGTGAGCGAAAAAAAAGCCTCCTCTGTGAGGCCGTAGAGCTGGTAGGCGAGCGGAACGAAGAAGGTGAAAAGGGACAGCCCAGGGTCAGGCACGCTAAAGAGAGAGGGGATCAGGTGAGCGGGGATCAGGTGAGCGGGGATCAGGTGAGCGGGGATCAGGTGAGCGGGGATCAGGTGAGCGGGGATCAGGTGAGCGGGGATCAGGTGAGAGGGGATCAGGTGAGAGGGGATCAGGTGAGCGGGGATCAGGTGAGAGGGGATCAGGTGAGCGGGGATCAGGTGAGCGGGGATCAGGTGAGCGGGGATCAGGTGAGCGGGGATCAGGTGAGAGGGGATCAGGTGAGCGGGGATCAGGTGAGAGGGGATCAGGTGAGAGGGGATCAGGTGAGAGGGGATCAGGTGAGCGGGGATCAGGTGAGAGGGGATCAGGTGAGCGGGGATCAGGTGAGCGGGGATCAGGTGAGCGGGGATCAGGTGAGAGGGGATCAGGTGAGCCGGGATCAGGTGAGCGGGGATCAGGTGAGAGGGGATCAGGTGAGAGGGGATCAGGTGAGCGGGGATCAGGTGAGAGGGGATCAGGTGAGCGGGGATCAGGTGAGCGGGGATCAGGTGAGCGGGGATCAGGTGAGCGGGGATCAGGTGAGCGGGGATCAGGTGAGAGGGGATCAGGTGAGAGGGGATCAGGTGAGCCGGGATCAGGTGAGCGGGGATCAGGTGAGAGGGGATCAGGTGAGCGGGGATCAGGTGAGCGGGGATCAGGTGAGAGGGGATCAGGTGAGCGGGGATCAGGTGAGCAGGGATCAGGTGAGCGGGGATCAGGTGAGCGGGGATCAGGTGAGCGGGGATCAGGTGAGCGGGGATCAGGTGAGAGGGGATCAGGTGAGCGGGGATCAGGTGAGCGGGGATCAGGTGAGCGGGGATCAGGTGAGCGGGGATCAAGTGAGCGGGGATCAGGTGAGAGGGGATCAGGTGAGCGGGGATCAGGCACGCTAAAGAGAGAGCTCACCAGATGCGGGTTCTGGGCAAGAAATTCACTCTCTGTGAGGCCATAGAGCTGGTAGACGGGTGGGCAGTAGACGGCAATCGGGAAGGAGAGTTTGTAGGTGCGGGTGGTGGCTGCAGATGGGAGAGAGGGGGAAGGTAGAGGAGGTGGAGAGGTGAAAAAACGGAGGAGGCTGGAGATGAGGAAGGCTGGAGATGAGGAAGGCTGGAGATGAGGAAGGCTGGAGATGAGGAAGGCTGGAGATGATGAAGGCTGGAGATGAGGAAGGGGGGAAGACGAGTGGGCAGTCGACTCGACATCAATCGGAACGAAGACGGTGTGTAATAGAAATGATGTAGACATAGTTGAAGGAGAGGGTATGAAAACCCTAATTGAACTTAGGGCGTGTTCAGTTCAGTTTAAGCAAAGAGCTACGAAATGAAAATAAACTGAAACCTTAAAGGCCAAAGCCCGAATTACACAACAAAGTCAACCCCAAAATTCTAGGTTCGGAAAACCCCAAGAGGAGGTTCGGTGGGAAAATCGAACACCAATCGCAGCCAAAAACCACTCAAAATTTTTGACCAATCGCGCGAAAGTGGTGACAGTTTCACACCCGACTCGGTAATTCTGGGTGTGGCCTTTAAGCGTAACTCGCTCTGAACATGGCGGAATAACAAAATAACATCATGATCAATATATCAGAGCGAGCCCTAGCCTGCTCCAACATGGTGTAGGTGGGGTAGATGGCTGCAGGGAGGGGGTTGGAAGGGGGGGGGAAGACGGGGCGGGCTAGAGCTGGGAAACAGGGAAGATGAGGGAACAGCGACTTTTGAGTCGACTCAAAATGACTTTCGATTCAACTCATGAGTTTTGAGTAGAATCAAAAGCCATTTCGAGTCGACTCAGAAGGGGACGACGAGGGAAGAGTCGATGTTGATTGGGAAGGAGACGGTGTAGGTAGGGGGTAGATGACTGCAGGGAGGTGGGGTGGACGTAAGTAGTGCAGGTAGGTGAGTGAGAGGCAAGAAGGCGGAGAGGCGAGGAGGAGGAGGAGAGGCGGGGGAGGAGGAGGAGAGGCGAGAAGAGGAGGAGAGGCGATTGGGATGCGAGAAAAACACAAGGGAGAAGAAGGTGCAACCATGGGTCAAGGATTAAACAAATACGATTTGCTGCGGTTCCTGAAAGAAAATAAATCCCAAAAGGACAAGAGGAGCCGGCCACTTGAACACGTATTGGGACGCACGTGGGAGCGCCGCCCACTTAAGAACATGGGGAACAAAAGACAAGAGTAGCCGCCCGTTAGAACACTTACTCGGGACGCATGTGGCAGCACCGGTGGGGCGGCGCCCTTGCTTGAATCCCCACGGACAGACACAAAAGTACCCGCCCTCAAAGTTGCTAATGCACGTGCCGACCGCACACGGATTGCTGCCCTGCTGACTGCACGCGTCATCTGCAGGGGGGGAGTGGAGGAGGGCAAGCGGAAGGAAGAGGGACAAGGGGAGGGCAAGCGGAAGGAAGAGGGACAAGGGGAGGGCAAGCGGAGGGGAGGGACTGTAAAAACGACTCAAAAGTCACCTCGATGCCATCCTGCTGGCTGCATGCGTCATCCGCAGAGGGGGAGTGGGGGATGGGCGTAAGGGACTTTTGAGTCGACTCAAATATGCCGACCGCACACGGATTATCTTCCTGCATGGTGCATGCGTCATCTGGCAGGGGGTGCGTGGGGGTGCGTGGGGGTGCGTGGGAGGGGCGGAGGGGGAGTTTCTTTTAGCTAACAGGATTGTCGTCCTTCATGGTGCATGTGCCATCAGCAGGGGGCGAGTGGAGGGGGGGGCGGAGGGAGGGGAAGATGGGCAGGTGGGAGGGGGAGGGATGGGGAAGGATGGGGGAGACGTCTCAAAAATACACTTTTTACAAGGATGGGGGGGGAAAGGGACAGAGGCGGGGGGTGTGAGGGGGAGGAAGGAAGAGGCCTTTTAGGCGTGCCTATAGCTAACATAAGGGACAGTAGGGTGGGGGAAGGAATGGGGGGAAGTAGGGGAGGCAGGTGATGATGGGGGATGATGATGATGGGGGATGGAGATGATGGGGGATGGAGACGATGGGGGATGGAGATGATGGGGGATGGAGATGATGGGGGATGGTGATGATGGGGGATGGAGATGATGGGGGAGGGAGATGATGGGGGATGGTGATGATGGGGGATGATGATGATGGGGGATGGAGATGATGGGGGATGGAGATGATGGGGGATGATGATGATGGGGGATGGTGATGATGGGGGATGGAGATGATGGGGGATGGAGATGATGGGGGATGGTGATGATGGGGGATGGTGATGATGGGGGATGGTGATGATGGGGGATGATGATGATGGGGGATGGTGATGATGGGGGATGGAGATGATGGGGGATGGAGATGATGGGGGATGGTGATGATGGGGGATGGTGATGATGGGGGATGATGATGATGGGGGATGATGATGATGGGGGATGGTGATGATGGGGGATGGTGATGATGGGGGATGGAGATGATGGGGGATGGTGATGATGGGGGATGATGATGATGGGGGATGATGATGATGGGGGATGTGTGATGCTGGGGGATGATGATGATGGGGATGGTGATGATGGGGGATGGAGATGATGGGGGATGATGATGATGGGGGATGATGATGATGGGGGATGGTGATGATGGGGGATGGAGATGATGGGGGATGGTGATGATGGGGGATGGTGATGATGGGGGATGATGATGATGGGGGATGGTGATGATGGGGGATGGAGATGATGGGGGATGGTGATGATGGGGGATGATGATGATGGGGGATGGTGATGATGGGGGATGGAGATGATGGGGGATGGTGATGATGGGAGATGATGATGATGGGGGATGATGATGATGGGGGATGATGATGATGATGATGATGATGATGATGATGATGATGATGATGATGATGATGATGATGATGATGATGATGATGATGATGATGATGATGATGATGATGATGATGATGATGATGATGATGATGAGGGATGATGATCATGGGGGATGATGATGATGGGGGATGATGATGATGGGGGATGATGATGATGGGGGATGGTGATGATGGGGGATGGTGATGATGGGGGATGGTGATGATGGGGGATGGTGATGATGGGGGATGGTGATGATGGGGGATGTGATGATGATGGGGATGATGATGATGATGATGATGATGATGATGATGATGATGATGATGATGATGATGATGATGATGATGATGATGATGATGATGATGATGATGATGATGATGATGATGATGATGATGATGATGGGGGATGATGATGATGGGGGATGATGATGATGGGAGATGATGATGATGGGGGATGATGATGATGGGGGATGATTATGATGGGGGATGATTATGATGGGGGATGATGACGATGGGGGATGACGATGCAACCCAACCAGCCCCACAGTGCGGTATCTGACGCACCACTCACTCACCGAACACACGCGTCTTTTGAGGCGCCTAAAGAATCATCTTTTGAGACGCATAACGAATCATCTTTTGAGGCGCATAAAGAATCATCTTTTGAGGCGCATAAAGAATCATCTTTTGAGGCGCATAAAGAATCATCTGGGGATGACGATGCAACCCAACCAGCCGCACACTGCAGTCTCTGACGCACCACTCACTCACCACCCGCATCATCAGACAAACAGCGGCCGCACCCATGCACCATTCACCAACCACACAATCACTCTCGTTTGAGAGCCACTCACCAAACACACATGTCGGAATGCTTCCTTTGTCAAGAACGGAAATGAAGGAAGGAATCAGACACGCGCATGTGTAGCCGCCGTACATTCCTCCGGCCTCACATGCTGCCCCCCCACATGGACTCAACTGCGACGGGCACGACGAGGGCGCTGGTTGCGCGCGAAGGGGGAAGGGGGGGGTGGTGGGGTGAAGGGAGAGGAGGGGATACAGACACGCGCATGTGTACTTTTGAGACGTCTCAAAAGTCACATGGCTGACGGTGTTTGGGGTGGTGGGGTGAAGGGAGAGGAGGGGATACAGACACGCGCATGTGTAGCCATACCATCCCCCGGGCTCGCATGCAGCCCCCCCTTGGACTCAACTGCGACAGGCACGGCGAGGGTCCTGGTGTGTGGGGGGAGGGGGGATGGGGTGGGCGGGGGAGAGGACTCTGTGAGGCGCGTTAAAAGAGCTGATCCATCCAAACACGCGCATGTGTAGAGGTACACTCGTCCGACCACACGTTTTTGGTGAGTGGCGCTCGAACGATAGTGAATGTATGGTCCATCCATGTGTGCCGTACTCTCCTCCGACCACTCATGCAGAGCTCCCCCACATGGATTCTGCTGCGACAGGCACGGCGAGGGTTCTGGTGGGTGGGGAGAGGGGGGTTAAAGGAGGGGGGATGGGGTGGGGAAGAGGAATTGTGAGGCGCCTCGAAAGAGCGGATACAGGCACGCGCATGTGAGTCACCGTCCCCTGTGTCCTCACAGGTCCCACCTCTGACCTCCCCCGTATTGGTTCTGCTGCGACAGGCACGGCGAAGGCGCTGGTGATGGGGGAAGAGGGAAGGGGGGGGGGATGGGGTGAGGGTTGAGGAGGGGATGCAGGTACGTGCATGTGAGTCGCTGTTTTCTGTGTCCTTACATGTACCTCCCCCACATGGATTCTGCTGCGACATGCACAGCGAGGGGAGAGAAGCTTGAGTGGGGCGGGAAGGGGAGAGGGAAGGGGAGAGATGACTTGTTAGGCGCTTCAAAAGAGAAACTGCAGGCACGTGCATGCGTAGCAGCGAGTGCTGATATATATATTTTTTTCTTTTCTATATCTATTTCTGAAAACAGTTTTTTTTTTTTTTTCCCCTAGATTTTCTTAGAGAACATTTTCAAACGGCAGACAGGTGCATGTGTAGCAGCGAGTGCTGAAATCTCATTGCCAATGCACAGGGTATGTGTGCGAGTGCATGTGTGCAAGTGTGCGAGTGCGTGTGTCCGATTGTGAGAGTGCATGTGTGCGAGTGTGAGAGTGCATGCTTGCAAAATGTGTGAGTGCATGTGTGCAAGTGTGCGAGTGCGTGTGTCCGATTGTGAGAGTGCATGTGTGCGAGTGTGAGAGTGCATGCTTGCAAAATGTGCGAGTGCATGTGTGCACATGTGCACATGTGCATGTGTGCATGTGTACATGTGTACAGTACATGTGTGCACTGCAGACAAGCAAGGTCCGCTCACTCTTAATAACGGGGTAGATGGCTGGCACGGAGTGAATGCCACAGATGCCAATGCCTCCCCCGAAGGCCATTAGCATGTAGCCCTGCACGCACAGAGAGAGAGAGAGAGAGAGAGAGAGAGAGAGAGAGAGAGAGAGAGAGAGAGAGAGAGAGAGAGAGAGAGAGAGAGAGAGAGAGAGAGAGAGAGAGAGAGAGAGAGAGAGACCCTTAGCCCTCTGACCTCAGCCTCAACCGCAGAGAGAGTGAATGAACGCAGAGAGTGAGAATGCACGCAGAGAGTGAGAGAGAGTGAATGCATCCCACCTGCACGTATCCCACCTGCACGTATCCCACCTGCACGCATCCCACCTGCACGTATCCCACCTGCACGTATCCCACCTGCACGTATCCCACCTGCACGTATCCCACCTGCATGGCCCCCAGGAGTTGCAGATGATCCAGTAGGCGCCCTGCTGGGATACCACCACACCACGCTGTGATCCACCACCCAATTTGAGACATCTCAACGAAACTTGCAGTTTATCGCACCTGCATGCAACTACCCTGCCTGCATGCAACTACCCTACCTGCATGCAGCTACCCTACCTGCATGCAGCTACCCTACCTGCATGCCCCAGGTGGCCCCCCAGGAGTTGCGGAGGATCCAGTAGGCGCCCTGCGAGGAGATGCTGTACCCCATCACCACCACGCTGTGATCCACCACCCCCGCCGCTGCACACCCTGGGTCGCTGTATATGCCCTGGGGTGGAGGGGGGAGATGGAGGGGAAGAGGTAGATGGTGAGGAGAAGTGGAGGGAGAAGGGAAATGATGAGTGCCATGCAGTGCAGTGCAGTGCAGAGCAGTGCAGTGCAGTGCAGTGCAGTGCTGTGCAGTGCAGTGCTGTGCAGTGCAGTGCAAGCCATGGTGGGTTAACTCACACCCCTTCATCACCAGCACGCTGTGATGTGATCCATCACCCCTGCTGATGCACACCTGTAGAGAGGGTGTTTTTGAGACGTCTCAAAAAATAATCACCAGCACGCTGTGATGTGATCCATCACCCCTGCTGCTGCACACCCTGCGTCGCTATATGTGCCCTGAGGAAGGGCAGTGCAATGCATGGTACCTCACTTCTATCTTTTGAGAATTCTCACAAGTGGTACCTCTAACACTGGCCCATCACCAGCAGCTGTGATCCACCAGTGATAAGGAGGAACAGGAGCCTTGTTAGCAGCAGTTGTTTGTGCCTTGTTAGCAATGGTTGTTCATGCCTTGCACAAATGCACAAATGCACTAGTGCAATGCAATGGCGGGGTGAACCTGGGTGCCGTTCGAGTCAACTTAAAAGCAACTGCTCCCATGCACGAACCTCCTACCCCCCCATCCAGACTGACACATTCGTGTTGCACGTACATCTGTGTAGGTCTGGAAGGACGGGTAGGAGCCTCGCACGAATGCAATGGTGGGTTGAGCCTGCGACAGGGGGGCGGAGAAGGGAAGGGAGAAGACGAGATGAGGACTAAGCGGAGGGGAAACAGCAATTCCAATGCAGCACGCATATATCATGCGCTGCCGCCATCATCATGAACCAGTGCAGCAAATCAGCACCCTGTCTGTCTTACGTATGTTCGTCGCTCGTCGCTGTCTTACGTATGTTCGTCGCCCGAAATAGCGTATCTAGGGTCTCGGGACCTTAGCGTAAAGCGTATATACGCTATACGCGTATATCGCCACGTGGGACTTGACATGGCATCGACTCGCTTAAGGCGAAAAAAGGGGTGACCAGTTTCGACTGATGTGCTTACGTTGACAGCGAGCAGCAGACCCAGCCAGCCTTGATTTGAGACGTCTCAAAACACGCTAACGTTGACGGCGAGCAGCAGGCCGAGCCAGCCGTAGAAGTCCACCTGGTCGTACCCCGTGATGCCTATGGCCGTCGCCTTCCGCTTCGCCTGGACGGAGAAACAGGGCATGGGCGCATGGGCATGGGCGCATGGGCATGGGCACATGGGCATAGGCACATGGGCATGGGCGCATGGGCATAGGCACATGGGCATGGGCGCATGGGCATGGGCGCATGGGTATGGGCACATGGGCACGCACGGACACGGGCACATGGGCATGGGCACATGGGCACGGGTTTTAGGTGCGTGGGTGGGTCGTACAGGACCAACCAGACTCTACGATGGCACATGCGGTGCGATGGCACATGCGGTGCGATGGCACATGCGGTGCGATGGCACATGCTGTGCAATGGCACATGCTGTGCGATGGCACATGCTGTGCGATGGCACATGCTGTGCGATGGCACATGTGGTACGACTGTGCAACATGGTGTCATCTTGAAGCCTTTCGGAAAGCTTTGCCCCACACAAGGCTTGGACAAGCAAAAATGACTCACCCATGACACCCATGACACCCATGACAGTCGAGTCGACTACTTTGTGTTTGACATGGGTGCACGAGCAGGGACGCATGGCAGGGGCAGGGCAAATGGGCATATGAGCATGGCAAAAAAGCACGTGACAAGCATGTGACTATGCATGGGCAAGCATCGAGCCCAAGTGTTCGATATCCCCAAAGCGTACCCTTCCCAGCACCCCCCAAAAGCGTACCCTTCCCAGCACCCCCCAAAAGCGTGCCCTTCCCAGCCGTACCTCCCCAAAGTGTTATTCTCCCAGCCATACCACCCCAGGCATATACCTTGGCGTGGTTGCTTGCATTAGCCGTCCTTCTGAGTGTACGCGCAACCAGCGCAAGGCCACCCCAACGCAGCATACCTTTCCCAGGCATACCTCCCCCAGCGATACCTACTACTACCTCCCCCAGGCGTACCTTGGCGCGCTTGCATTTGCCGTTCTTCTGCTTGTATGCATATCCAGTCTCAGTCGCAAGGCCCCAGACCGCTCTGTGGCGTCCACCATGTAGTCCAGCGCTGCTGTCGGCCACCCGCCCGCAGCACAGCTGCTGCTCGTGCCTTTCCTGCTGCAGTCAAGTACCTGAGGGGTGTGGGGGAAGGAGAGGGTGGAGAAGGGGGAACGGGGGAGGGTTGAAGGACGTCGCGTGGGAGAAGGTGTGTGGGTGGGTGGGTGAGTTGCCTTCCACGAGGTGACTTTCGAGACCACTCAGAAGGGGGAACGGGGGAGGGACGTCGCGAGGGAGAAGGGGTGTGGGTGGGTGAGTCGCCTGCCACCGCCGCAGCTGCAGCAGCTGCTGATATCGCAGTTTGTCACCTGTGGGGGATGGGTTGTGGGGGAACGGGCGGAGGGAGAGGGTGGGTGGGCCGCCCGCCTCCGCCGCAGCTGCTGCTGCTGATGTGGACTTTGCAGTTAGCAGAGACATGGGCGGAAGTGGAAGGTGCTAACAGGAAGGTGAGCTTGCAATGAGAAACCTGATACTGCTGCTGCTGCTGCTGCTGCTGCTGCTGCTGCTGCTGCTGCTGCTGCTGCTGCTGCTGCTGCTGCTGCTGCTGCTGCTGCTGCTGCTGCTGCTGCTGCTGCTGCTGCTGCTGCTGCTGCTGCTGCTGCTGCTGCTGCTGCTGCTGCTGCTGCTGCTGCTGCTGCTGCTCTTGGGTGCAAGCTACGCTACGCGGTATAAGCTGCACGCGTATAAGGACACATAATAACTCAGCAGTAGTAATTTCTCGATTTAAAGCCCCTGCTTGCTTGGGTGTTAGCTCCCGCACCTGCTGTACTGATAAGCGCCGGGGGGGCGCCATGGAGGGCGTCGAGTTAGCCACTAACGCGTACGCCATTTCCACTGCGCTCACTGCTGTGATGGCCCATGATGACCCTGGGGTGGGGAGTGAGAGGAGGGGAGGGGAGGGGAAAGGAAGAGGGAGGGGAGTGGGATGTGGATGGACGGGGAGGGGGAAAAGAGGAGAAGCGCTGAGAAATAGGTCCTCTGTGGGATTAGTTAGTAAGCCCGTTTCTGAATGTTGCATGAGCGTAACACTTGAGCACTAGTCGTATTACAAGTAGAACCACGGGAGAACATCTTTTAGGCGCGTCAGAATCTGAATGAAGGGCGAGACGAGAAGCACCTGAGCTCTAGCACTGCCAGCCAACCCCTCTCCCGCTGAGGGATAATAAACCTTGCTGGGCGGGCTCCCCTCTCCCGCCCGAACCCCGTTGATGGTACTTATGAAAATCCTCAAAAGTACCATCAAATAAACCTTATCAAAAGTACCAACTACCATCAAATAAACCTTATCAAAAGTACCATCAAATAAACCTTGCTGGGCGGGCTCCCCTCTCCCGCCCGCCCGAACCCCACTGGGCATTGGTGGCACCAACCTGGCACCGGGCCGGCTCTCCCCTTCTCCTTCCCCCCGGGTCTCCCCTCCCCGCCAGCACACTCACTGCATTTGCCTTCGGAGCGCAGCGCGAGAACGGGGTCAAGGCGCGGGTCCTCGACCCAGTTGCGACCTTGCGTGAAAAGGTCGGTTGCGACGTCCCTCGTCTCCGCGCTATAAAGGGTGCTGATAAACCGGAAGAACCGGTTCGCGTACTTGGGAGCCACCGGCGCCACCGCGGGATTTGCGCTGCACCGATAGCTCGGGGCTGGTACCGGGGGCAGACGGGGAGGAAGGGCAACGGGAGGGAGAGGGGAGGAAGACGGGCGAACTTTTGAAGCGCCTCAAAAGTCGGGATTTGTACTGCACTGCACCGATAGCTCGGGGCTGGTACCGGGGCCAGACGGGGAGGAAGGGTAACGGGAGGGAGCGTGGAGAAAGACAGGTGAATGTTTCAGGAGCCTCAAAGTCGGGATTCGCGCTGCTGCAGCCATAGCCCTGGGCTACCAGTGCTACGGGGCCCTGGGCTACCAGTGGTACGGGGCCATACGGGGAGGGATCGAGAGGAAGGGATTTGGCGGTTGGTGCTTTTATGAAACATGATGATAAGGGCGATTGGACTGTCTTATCGACTCAGAGGTCGCATCGGACGGATGAAGGACGAGGAGGATGGGGAGGGAGGGAGGGAAAGGGAGGGAGGAGGGAGGGGAGGGAGGGGGGGAGGGGAGGGGAGGGAGGGGGGGGGAAGGAAGGGCTGGGGAGCCTGAGCGTTGCCTGGGATGCGCGAGTCGCGATCGCAGAAGGGAAGAAAACGGAAGGCAAGGAAGGTGGAAGGACGGGCCGACGCACGACTGACCTGTCGCGGCGACAACGTCACTGCCATTCGCGGCGAGCAGCGCGGCGAGAGGGAAAGGAAGGGAGGGAGGGGCCGGTGAGAAAACGGAAGGAAAGGAAAGGAAAGGAAAGGAAAGGAAAGGTAAGGAAAGGAAAGGTAAGGAAAGGAAAGGAAAGGAAAGGTAAGGAAAGGAAAGGTAAGGAAAGGAAAGGAAAGGTAAGGAAAGGAAAGGTAAGGAAAGGAAAGGAAAAAGGAAAGGAAAGGAAAGGAAAGGAAAGGAAAGGAAAGGAAGGTAAGGAAAGGAAAGGAAAGGTAAGGAAAGGAAAGGAAAGGAAAGGAAAGGTAAGGAAAGGAAAGGAAAGGAAAGGAAAGGAAAGGAAAGGAAAGGAAAGGAAAGGAAAGGAAAGGAAGGAAAGGAAAGGAAAGGAAAGGAAAGGAAAAAAAGGAAAGGAAAGGAAAGGAAAAAGGAAAGGAAAGGAAAGGAAAGGAAAGGAAAGGAAAGGAAAGGAAAGGAAAGGAAAGGAAAGGTAAGGAAAGGAAAGGTAAGGAAAGGAAAGGTAAGGAAAGGAAAGGTAAGGAAAGGAAAGGAAAGGTAAGGAAAGGAAAGGAAAGGAAAGGTAAGGTAAAGAAAGGAAAGGAAAGGAAAGGAAAGGAAAGGAAAGGAAAGGAAAGGTAGAAAGATGCATGACTGACCGGCGGCGACAGCGTCCCTGCCATTCGCAAGCAGCGCGGCGAGAAGCACGATCACCGCGTAGTAGCACGCCGCCTGTCGGGACGCGAAAAAGTCTCCGCGGCGCGAGGGGGCGCGGGGGATTGTCTGCTGCATCGTGTTCGATTTGAGATTCGCCGCAGCGCTCTTGAGCCGCCGCCGCCGCCGCCGTCGCGTGCGCGCAGCAAACTCCGTGGATGCCGTGCTGCGGCTGTGCGGCGCACAGAATGTTCGCTACTTATCTCGGCGCACTCGATACTAGTCGGCGCTGCTGCCTCGGAGGTGAGACTTCCGGAAAGCCTCCTTGACACAAACTTGAAGTCCGATGTGAGCCTCCTCGGCGCTCCTCCACCACCAGGGACGCGGCAAATTTGAGGCGCTTGGAAATCTGAGCCGCCTGGGTGGGCCGGGGTATCTCGTGATAGTGGCGAGCCTAGAACATGGGGCCGCCGCTTGGGGATGCTCAGGGGGAGGGAGGGACTATCACGACGCTCAGGGGGAGAGGGACTATCACGACGCTCAGGGGCTTGGAATGCAATTTCCTGCTCTAGTCGCCGTCTTTACCTCCCTCTTCTACACTCCCCATTGTTACTACCCACCCTCTCCTCCCCCTCCCCCTCCCCCTCCCCTTCCCCTCCCCCTTCCGCCTCCCCGTCCCCTTTCCCCCTCCCCGGCTGCTCCTAGCATTGGAGGTGGCCCGAGGAGGTGGCCCCTTGTACTGGGTGTCATTCCATGATCCACGTGATCGCTGGTGTGTTGGTCACCATCCATTGTCGACGGTCGACAGCTCCTGTTGGAGGGAAAACGGTTGCGAGGCGCGGTTTTGCTCTCCGGCTGCTCCTAGTAGTAGTATTGGTGCTTCGCTGGCTGCTCGTCATTATTGCCAACGGGTTACGGCCTCTGCATCGGCAGCTACAACACGTGCGGTAGAAGCGAACGCGTATGGATGTTGTGTGGCGTCTGAGGTAGCCTGCTTGTCATCGTTGCCAACGCAGGCTACAGTCTACATCGGAGTCTGCATCGTCAGCTACAAGGTGCGACAGAAACTAAGTCGTCAACTACAACAGGTGCGACAGAAACTAAGTCGTCAACTACAACAGGTGCGACAGAAAATAAGTCCACAAGACGTATGGAGGGGTTTCTGTGATTTCTGGAGCACCTGCACTGGTCCCCCTGTCATACGTTGCCAATGCTGGCTACGGACACTGCACCGTCACACCACATGTTCGTGTTCTAGGAAATCAAACCTGCGAGCTTCGTCGCGAACCCAGTCATCAGAAAGCTGCGGGTGGCTCCAGGAGGAAGTTTAGTGCACATGGCCTTGATTGTAGGCGTTATTGCTGCCGCATAAAAATAACAGGTTGAGGCCGTCCCATACAAGTTCGTTGCTCGTTTGGGAAGAAATGCTGTCTTCTTTGACGTCGCAAATGACTGGGACGAAAAATAACGCAACGCATCAGCTACGCGCCAAACGAATTTGCACCACACAAACACAGCGTCTCGCCCATTAAAATTTTCTGATTACAGAATGTCAATAGAATGGCTTCCAGTTGAGAAAGCACAGTTTTCGGAACTTCACGCTAAATCCTTAGTTTCATCGCTTCTGGGGCAGGGTTACTGCCCGTTTTTCTCTCAGAGCGCAGAGTTAGGGCGTGTGTGTTTTTTTCCAAAGTTCTTAAAACAGGTCGAACTTCGGGTGGTTACCTTTTTCGCTAATGTCGCCGACAGGTATTGGCGAAAGGCACTTTAAATTGAAAACACCCAAATGCGACCAACAAAAGGAGAACAAAGCTCGAATTTACGCACGAACGTGAGAGTGCACGATGAACCGAACATGTATTATTTTGGGCATGTAGGAGGACTTGGCGAATAGCGCGAGCCGTTCGTGCAGCAATGAACACACCAACGAAACCAATCACAGACTTCGTTTCGCAGACATAAAAAGCATCAGCTAGCCTACCTGACCTACGAGCGGCTCGGCTCACCCCCTATAAGGTCGAACATGCAAATTCGAACTCGGTGTGTGTGGTTTTGCTTCAACCATTTGCGAGACGCGCGGCTCGAACTTTGCCCACAACAAAATTCGAATCATGTTAATTTCATGTTCAAATGCTACATTCGATTCCAAAACGTAAACTTTTACCAAAAACAAAAATCACACACGCTCTTTGTGCAATTTCTACACGGTTCGTTCGTTGGTCTACATTTCTGAAAACGACAGCCGCTGTGTTAAAGGAAAGAGTAAGGACGTGGGCCCAATCGAGTTTGATCGCCTCGATCACACGCGATCAAGAACTTCCAGGAAGCCTGGTTGCCAATTTCAGGCAATCAGGGGCAATCAGCTGATTGCAATCACCTGATCGCTCCAACTCGATCAGACCCGATTTACACCCCGATCAGAGCCGATTTTCCTCGATCACAGACGATCACCTGATTGCATGCGATCGGGGCCCACAACGACGCTTGCGAGAAGTTACATTGTTGCACTCATATGGAAACTAAGATTTTCGCCAGGTGACATCTGGTCGCCAATCTCGTTAGAATGGGGACGAAAATGTTGGGTAGATGTGTCACGTTTGCTAAGCAGGCACTGACAGACTTCTTCGAAAAACATCACAGATCGGGCGGCTCGGGCACTGCGATCACAAGCAATCCGATCAGATCCAACCCGATCAGATCAGCCGCGATCAAACTCGATTGGGCCCACGTCCTAACTACCCATTCGGGTGTTGAACATTTTTCGGACCCATCGAGAGAGGGCATCAACCCTAAACACCCAGTCGTATGGTGTTTAGGGTTGATGCCTCCCTCGATGGCATGCCATAAAATATACAACCCATCGCGAAGGGCATCAACCCTGCACACTTTCGCCTAGTGTTTAGGGTTGATGACTCCCTAAAAAACATGCCATCTGAGAGGGTATTATATTTTCATCAGCCCAAAATTTATGTGCAAACGGTTTGATGGCCGTCAATCCAAGCGCAGTTGTCGGTCCGTCGACATTTTGGCTAATAAGAATTTCACTGCGTATAAAACGCACTAATTCTGTGTCAAACTCATATACTATAGTCTAAGTAGGCTGTAGTGGGGTAGCTTACATGGGGTACAACACTTTAGGGTTTGGTACTTGTACTCCTCATGCTGCTCAATGCATTCATTCCTCGTTCTAAGTTTCACATGGTTTCAGAGCAGGTTCCCTAGTGGGAACGCTTCCTAGGGCCCACCACGAACCTTTTTTTTCCTGCCCGGAGCGCGCTCCTGCTTGAGTCGCGCCCCGTGTGCCCTCCCCTACCATCGCGCCCTCTCTCGGCCCCTCACGGCCTCTTCGCGTCGCCCTTAGCGGCCCCTCTCACGGCCCCTCGCGCCGCCCTTACGGCCCCTCGCGCCGCCCTTACGGCCCCTCGCGCCGCCCTTACGGCCCCTTACGGCCCCTCGCGCCGCTCGTCGGCCCCTCGCGTCGCCCTTAGCGGCCCCTTACGGCCCCGTGCGCCGCCCTTACGGCCCCTCGTGCGGCCCCTTACGGCCCCTCGTACGGCCCCTTACGGCCTCTCGCGCCACCCTTCGCGGCCCCTCGCGGCCTCCTCCCGGCCCGTCGCCGCCCTCCGCGGCCCCTCGCGCCGCCCTTCACGGCCCGTCGCCGCCCTCCGCGGCCCCTCGCGCCGCCCTTCACGGCCCGTCGCCGCCCTCCGCGGCCCCTCGCGCTGCCCTTTACGGCCCCCTCTGCCGCCCTTCGCGGCCCGCCGTCGCCGTCCCAGCAGCAGCAGTCGCAGCCGTCCCTGCAGCAGCAGCCGCCGCCGTCCCTGCAGCAGCAGCCGCCGCCGTCCCTGCCGCGGAAGCCGCAGCTGCAGCAGCCGTTACCAGCAGCAGCCGCCGCCACCTCCCTTGGGACCACAGCCGCCGCCGCCGCTGACTGCAGCAGCCGGTGCCGCCGCCGCCGCCCTCCAGCAGCAGCCGCCGCCGCCGCTGACTGCAGCCACCGGTGCGCCTCTGCCTTACCGACGCGCCTCGGCCCTACCTGCGCGCCTCGGCTCGTCCCGTTCGGTGCGCCTCGGCCCTGCCCCACCACTTGCGGCTCTCTGCCCTGGTAAGAGTGTCGCCGCACTTCAGTGTCACTACTGCCACTGCTGCTACTGCTGCCACTGCTGTCATGGCTACCCCTAGCGTCCTTGTCTTTGATGCTGAGGGTCGGGCTGTTGACTTTGAGGTCTGGCTCGATGATCTGCAGCTTTTCCTACAGTGCGATAGGGCAGACGGTCTCTCCCTCTTTGACCTCACTTCTGGTGCCTCTCCTTCCCCTACTGCTGATGCTGACGCCACTGTTCGCTCACAGTGGGCCACGCGCGATGCTGCTGCCCGCCTTGCTGTGCGCCGCCACTTGCCGACCGCTGAGCGTGCGCACTTTAGTCAGTACAAGAGTGCTAAGACCTTGTACGACGCTGTAGTTGCACGCTACTCTTCCCCTGCCACTGCTGCGCTTAGCCGCCTCATTCTCCCGTACCTCTTCCCTGACCTCGCCGCTTTTCCCACTGTCGCTGACCTCATTACGCACCTTCGCACTAGTGATATCCGCTACCGCGCTGCGCTTCCTGCTGAGTTCTGCGCCAAGAACCCCCCCCCCATGTACATCACCCTCTACTACATAGTCACCCGGCTCCCTGACACCCTTCGCTCGGTCAGGGACCACTTTCTCTCTGTTTGCCCCACCACTCTCACCGTTGACCTCCTCGAGGAGCGTCTCCTAGCAGCAGAGAAGAGCATAGTTGCTGTAGGAGCCTCTCGTGGTGACCCTCGTACCCCTGTCTTTGAGGGGTGCTCCCCCTCCCCCCTCTTGCCCTCTGTTGCCTCTGCTGCTGCGGTCGACCTTGTTGGTCTTGAGTCGGTCGCTGCGGCGTCTACCTCTAGCGGGAGACGCCGCCCAGGCAAGGGCAAGGGGGGCAAGGGCGCTGGGGGAGCTGGCGGAGGCGGTGGAGGCGGCAGTGGAGGAGGCGGAGGGAGTGGGGGTGGCGGTGGGAGTGGTGGTGGGAGTGGTGGTGGGAGTGGGGGCACTAGTGGAGGCAGTGGCGGCGGAGGAGGAGGCGGTGGTGGAGGTAGCGGCGGCGGAGGTGGAGCGGGTCGGGGCGGCTCTACGCAGAGGGTCGGCTCCGGTGGTGGTACGCGCCAGCAGCAGCAGCAGCAGCAGCGTACTCGTGAGACCCCTTCCCCCCAGCAGCTTCGTGAGTGGTACACTGCTCGTCAGCGGGGTGGGGGTGCTGGCCCCTGTACCTACGTTCTCCGTACCGGCGACCGCGCGGGTGAGCAGTGTGGGGGAGCGCACTCCACCCAGCGCTGCTTCGGCCGTCTGACGGACGCTTGGCGTCACCAGTTCCCCGACGCTACTGAGATCCCTCGCTGGGGCGAGCTGTCTAGGGCGGGTGTTGCGATCTTTGATCTTGATTATGATGCTATTCTTGCTGCCATGTATGCTGTGACTATTAGTGATGAGGGTGACTGTTACCGGTGTTTTCCGCCTGACCCGGGCATTGAGGCTGCTGCGCTAGGTGCTTGTGAGGCTGCTGCTCTAGGTGCCAGTGCGTCTGCCGCCCCAGGTGCCGGTGAGTCTGCGCTCTCCTGTACTGCGTCGTCTCCGGACACCCACACCTTCACCCTTGACTCGGGTGCTTCCCGCTCCTTCTTTCGAGACTGCACCACTCTCACGCCACTCAGTCGGCCCGTTGCAGTCTCCCTGGCAGACCCCTCTGGGGGTCCTGTTCTTGCCCACTACTCCACTGTCCTACCGTGTCCAGCGGTCCCGTCTGGCTCCCTGTCGGGTCTTTACCTCCCCTCGTTCTCTACGAACTTGGTGGCGGGTGCTGACCTACAGGATGGGGGGGTTGACCAGTTCACCCCTGCGCGTCAGCGAGTGACTCACTGCACGTGTGCAGACACGGGCCGACACTTGGCCACGTTTACCCGTCGGCCGGGGTCGAGCCTGTACACACTGACTACTGAGTCTCCTCCAGTCACTGAGTCTGCTCAGGTAGCAGCGTCGGGTCAGGTGTTTGCTGCGGCGTCCAGGTCTGGTCCTGAGTCTGCCCCCTGCTCGTGTCGTCTCCTGTCCCACCGGACTCTCCTCTGGCACCACCGCCTTGGTCACCCCTCCCTGCCTCGTCTTCGAGGCATGGCTTCCCGTCTTCTTGTCTCTGGCCTCCCCCGGTCCCTCCCTCCCCTTCCTCCGGGGCCTGCCCCCACCTGCGTTCCCTGCGTCGAGGGGCGGCAGCGCGCTGCCCCTCACTCCTCCGAGTTTCCTCCGACAGAGGCTCCGCTGCAGACGCTTCACATGGACGTGTGGGGCCCAGCCCGCGTCCGTGGGCAGGGTCACGAGCGTTACTTCCTGCTGGTGGTTGACGACTACTCGCGTTACACCACAGTCTTCCCCTTGCGCAGCAAGGGTGACGTCACTGAGGTGTTGATCGCCTGGATCCGCGCAGCTCGTCTCCAGCTCCGGGAGAGTTTCGGCTCTGACTTTCCTGTTCTGCGTCTGCACTCCGACAGAGGCGGAGAGTTCTCCTCTGACCTTCTGCGGGCCTTCTGTCGTGCACGAGGCATCCGCCAGACCTTCACGCTTCCGGACTCTCCACAGCAAAATGGGATTGCTGAGCGCCGCATTGGCATGATCATGGACGTCGCTCGTACGTCCATGGTCCATGCGGCTGCCCCCCATTTTCTGTGGCCGTTTGCGGTTCAGTACGCGGCGCATCAGATCAACCTTCACCCCCGGGTCTCCATGCCGGAGACCTCCCCTGCTTTACTGTGGACGGGGAAGGCTGGCGATGCGTCTGCGTTCCGTGTCTGGGGATCTAGGGCGTTTGTCCGCGACTTGTCTGCGGACAAGCTGTCCTCTCGTGCTGTTCCCTGCGTCTTCCTTGGCTTCCCTCCTGACGCGCCAGGCTGGCAGTTCTACCACCCCACCTCGCGCCGTGTTCTGTCCTCCCAGGACGTCACCTTTGACGAGTCGGTTCCCTACTACCGTCTCTTCCCCTACCGCACTGCGTCCCTCCCTCCCCCGCCGCTCTTCCTTACGCCAGGTCCCCCTCCGGTAGACCCCCTCCCCCCTCAGGGTCCTGCTCCCTCAGGTGTGTCCCAGGTAGATGCAGTCGAGCCTGTCGAGGTAGCTGTTGACTCTGGTGCTGCTGGGGGTGCTGAGCCTGGGGGTGCTGGGTCTGGGGGTGCTGCGACTGGGGGTGCTGAGCTTGGGGGTGCTGCGCCTGGGGGTGCTGAGCCTGGGGGTGCTGCGCCTGGGGGTGCTGAGCCTGGGGGTGCTGCGCCTGGGGGTGCTGAGCCTGGGGGTGCTGTGTCTCGGAGTACGGAGCCTGAGGGTGCTGGGCCTGCTCGTGTGGCGTCTGGTGGTGCTGGGCCTGGCGGTTCTTCGGGTGCTGCGGACGCTGGAGGATCTGCTGCTGCTGAGGGTTCTGGTGTAGAGGGTCCCAGAGGTGCTCGTACAGGGTGTACTGGAGCTGCTGGGCCTACGGGTGCTCCTCCTGCTGGAGCTGGTGGTGCTACTGGTGCTACTGGCGTTGGTGCTGCTGGTGCTCCTGGAGCTGGAGCTGCTGCGTCTTCGGGTGGTGCTGGAGCTACTGGGGGTGTTGGCGCTGGAGGTGCTACTGGCGCTGGTGCTGCTGAGGGTGCTGGAGTTGGCGCTGCTGGAGCTGGGGGTACTCCTGGTGCTGGTGCTCCCGTTGGGGGTGCTGGTGTTGTTCCTGCTGGCACCGGTGGCACTGCGCGGCCACGGCCGTACTTCGTTCCGCTCCTTGAGCAGGTTCTTGGTCTTCCGTCCTCTCTTGGTCCTGCTCCTCCCTTAGCGTGTCCGCCTCCTGTCCAGTCTGAGTCACAGTTACAGCCAGCCTCCCCGCTTCCTTCTCCTTCTCCCTACACTGGTCCTACTGGAGGTCTTGCTGAGCGTCGTGAGCCTGCGTCTCGCCCTGCGTCGCCTGTCCGTGCTGCTCGCACTAGTGGTCGTGGTTCGCGTCAGCGTCCTCCCCCTGTCCCCGGCACGCACCGGATGTCTCTGCGTCCTTCCACTGCTCCACTGCGTGCCCCTTTGCCTTCTCCTCCCGCGTCCTCTCTTCCTGACCTTCCTGACCCTGAGTCGGACTCCCTTCGTGCTGCGCGTCCTACTGTCACGCGTCTCCTTGCTACTGTCGTCACTGACCCTTCCTTTGAGTCTACTGCTGCGTCTGCTCTGGTTGCTGAGCTTGTCGACTTCGCTGCTCGCTGTCGCCTAGACTACGCTGCCAGTCTCGTCGCTGAGTCTGAGTCTGTCTGTCCTCCGTCCGTCGGGGGTGAGTCTGCTCTTGGCACGGACGTCCTTGAGGACAGGCAGGAGGAGTTCCAGTGCTTGGCTGCTGCTTCACCTCATCTCGTGTCCATGCTGCTTGCCCCTGAGGGAGACCCGGATGCACTTGACATCCCGACTCCGCGCTCTTACGCGGAGGCGATAGAGGGTCCCTACTCCTCTCAGTGGCAGGCAGCCATGGACGCAGAGATGGCTTCCTGGAAGTCCACAGGCACCTACGTTGACGAGGTTCCCCCGCCTGGGGCGAACATCGTCAGTGGCATGTGGATTTTCAGGGTGAAGCGGCCGCCGGGTTCTCCGCCTGTCTTCAAGGCGCGTTACGTGGCTCGTGGCTTCAGTCAGCGGCAGGGAGTTGACTACTTTCAGACCTTCTCTCCCACCCTGAAGATGACCACTCTTCGGGTACTGCTGCACATAGCCGCTCACCGAGACTACGAGCTGCACTCTCTTGACTTCAGCACTGCTTTCTTGCAGGGCAGCCTGCACGAGGAGATCTGGCTGCGCCGCCCACCTGGCTTCACTGGGACTTTTCCTCCTGGCACCCAGTGGAGCCTCCGGCGGCCAGTCTACGGTCTCCGCCAGGCGCCTCGTGAGTGGCACGACACACTGAGGACTACGCTTGCGGCTCTTGGGTTTGCTCCTTCTACTGCCGACCCGTCGCTGTTTCTGCGCACCGACACTTCTTTGCCGCCGTTCTACATCCTCGTGTACGTCGACGACTTGGTCTTTGCTACAGCTGACACTGCTGGACTTGCCTACGTGAAGTCCGAGCTGCAGAAGAGACACACGTGCACAGACCTGGGTGAACTGCGCAGCTACCTTGGCTTGCAGATCACCCGGGACAGAGCACAGTGCACCATTACCCTGACTCAGTCACACATGGTGCAGCAGGTCCTTCAGCGCTTCGGCTTCACGTACTCCTCGCCTCAGGCCACTCCTCTGCCTACACGCCACTCGCTCTCAGCTCTGCCTTCGGATGAGTCCGTAGAGTCGAGTGGCCCGTACCCAGAGCTTGTTGGCTGCCTCATGTACCTGATGACCTGCACTCGACCTGACCTTGCATACCCTCTTAGCATTCTGGCACGCTATGTTGCTCCTGGGAGACACAGACCAGAGCACATGGCTGCAGCGAAGAGGGTGTTGCGCTACTTGTGCAGTACGTCGGGCATGGGGCTTGTGCTTGGAGGGCAGAGTTCCGTTGTCCTCACTGGTCACGCAGACGCTTCTTGGGCTGACGACCAGGCTACGCAGCGGTCGTCACAGGGTTACACCTTCAGCCTTGGTTCCGGCTCTGTTTCGTGGCAGTCTACCCGCTCGTCTTCTGTTCTCGGCTCCAGTTGTGAGGCTGAGATCTACGCAGGGGCCATGGCTGCACAGGAGCTACGCTGGCTCACCTACCTGCTGACTGACCTGGGAGAGCCGCCTCGTTCTCCTCCAGTACTGTACGTAGACAACAAGGCCATGCTGGCCTTGTGTCGGGAGCAGAGACTGGAGCACAGAACGAAGCACGTCGCTCTTCGGTACTTCCTTGCTCGTGAGCTGCAGCAGCGTGGTCAGCTGCGCCTTGCTTACGTGGCCTCTCAGGCCAACACTGCTGATATCTTCACTAAGGCACTCGAGCCTTGTGATCATCAGCGCTTCTGTACTCTGTTAGGTCTTGTGCCTACCTTGCCTCACTTGCTCACTTCTTGACCTTGCTTGTACTGTTACATATATATATACCTGCTCTTGCTTGTTTAGCGTTATATATATGTAATCTTGCATGTGAACTGGCCTTGTGGCCTTGAACTTGTGCTCAGAATGTGTGGTGACGTTGAGATCCACCCTGAGCTTGCTTTGCCTTGCTTTGCTTGACTGGTCTTGTGACCCCTTGTTCTCCCCCACTTTGCCTATGGGGGTGTGTCAAACTCATATACTATAGTCTGTGTAGGCTGTAGTGGGGTAGCTTACATGGGGTACAACACTTTAGGGTTTGGTACTTGTACTCCTCATGCTGCTCAATGCATTCATTCCTCGTTCTAAGTTTCACATTCTGCATCGTGATTGAAAAGTGGGCAGCAACAGTGCGCCAGAAGCGACAGTGCTGCGCTTTTGGCGTATATTTTCAGTAATAGTGCGGAATCAACTCAAAACTTTCGTTAGAATGAATCGTGTTGCGTAACCAGGATCACATCAGGAAGGTTCGCACAAAGTAGGTGTGTTGGTGGTGAGCCCTTGACCTCGAATTAGAGTGAATGTAAAATGATCGAGATAAAAAAAACATGCAAACACAAGCATTATAAATAGTGATACAAGGGCATACCAATCGTCATAGCTAGCCATGTACTCTAAGGGGTACATTCCCTTATTCAAATTCAAACCCAACCATGCGGCGCGTACAGTTACAAAACTGTTCCCGCCAATTTCCTTGCTCCTGCAGCTGCCTGATGACGCTTCATGCGGACACTCCAGATGCTTTCCAACCGTCAGCGTCGCTTCGAGTCAACTCTGGCTGTTCGGTTCCAGCTTCGATACTGTGTGCTTCATTTGCTGTCAAGAGTGCACACTGTGCTTCTTAGTTTACCATTCGTAACACCCCCCTTCACTCCTGACCGTAGCTCGACTTGACCCGTTGGACCACTCCGCTGAGTTCGGAGCAGTGCTGGTACTGCTGACGTGGCAATCGCTTCGTAAGGAAGTCGGCTGTCATGTTACCTGTCGGGCAGTAGGTCAAGTCCACTTTCCCCTTGTCCACTTCGTCCTTGACGAAGAAATACCGCAGCGCAATGTGTTTGGTGCGGTTGACGAATCCAGGCTTGTTGGCGATTCGGATCGCGCTCTGGTTGTCGCAGTGCAGGCGAAAGGTTGACAATGTTGGAATTTTTGCTTCTTGCATGAGTTCCTGCAGGTAGAATCTTTCGCGAACTGCTGCTGTCGCGGCGATGTATTCAGCTTCGGCCGATGACAGGGCAACCAGCTCCTGTTTCTGCGAGTTCCATGAGATTGGTCCTGTTGGCTCGAGGCGAAACAAGAACCTAGTCCTGGACCGTCGATTGCCAAGGTCTGCTGCATGATCGGCATCCACGTAGCCGATGAGGTTGAAGGATTGGGTTGGCACTGCTGAGTAGCACAGTCCGATCGTGGGCGTGGAGATGAAGAAATGTAGAGCGCGTTGCAGATCCAGAAGGTTCTCAACCGTTGGTTTGCAGGATTACTGAGCCAGTTGGCTTACGATGTACGAAAGATTTGGTCTGCATGTCACTGAGGCAAAGAGCAGGCATCCCAACTGCTGCTGGTAAGTCTGGATTCCAGCAGGGGACAGGGCTTTGTTGTCGGGTTTGTGGTTCGCTCCGGGAGTGCGGTAAGATGTGGAGAGTGGTGCTGGCGCAATGTTGAAGTGTTTGCCAAGCTCCTTTGCATACTTGGCCACTGAGAGGTGAATAGCTTTTGGCGCGTAGGAGATATTGAGTCCTAAGAATTGCTTCACGTCGTGGTTGCAGGTAATGTCGACGCGTCCCGCCAGATTCTTTTCGAATTGCTCGAGCTGTCAAACATTATATATGTTGGTTGTTGTTAGGCTACAGTGGGCTAGACCATATGGGGTACACTGTTCTAGGGTTTACTATTTGTACTGCCTTCCTTGTTAGTTCAGTCATTCCAGTCTGTTATTTCGACATGGTTTCAGAGCAGGTCCTTCGCTAGGACCGTCCTAAGGGCCCACCTACCTACCTACCTACCTACCTACTACCGGAGTGCCTTCTTAGCGCCTCCCACGTAGCGCCCTCGAGCGCTTTATTATTAATCTTTTTTTTTCGGCCCCGCTGGCCCCGTCGATCGAGCCCTGCCCTAGAGGCCCCTCACGGCCCCGTCGCGCCGCCCCTTAGCCGCTCGAGCGCGGTCGCATTCCCTCGCGCACGCCCGCAGCCGCCCGTCGCCCGCTCGCGCACGCCCCGCAGGCCCGCAGCCCGCCGTCGCAGCAGCCGCCCGCTCGCAGCCGCCCGTCGCCCGCTAGCGCACGCTTCGCTGCCGCCCGTCGCCTGCTCGCGCGCGCCCCGCAGCCGCCCGTCGCCTGCTCGCGCACGCCCCGCAGCCGCTCGTCGCCTGCTCGCGCACGCCCCGCAGCCGCTCGTCGCCTGCTCGCGCACGCCCCGCAGCCGCTCGTCGCCTGCTAGCGCACGCCCCGCAGCCGCTCGTCGCCTGCTCGCGCACGCCCCGCAGCCGCCCGTCGCCTGCTCGCGCACGCCCCGCAGCCGCCCGTCGCCTGCTCGCGCGCGCCCCGCAGCCGCCCGTCGCCTGCACACACACGCCCCGCAGGCCCATAGCCCGCCGTCTCAGTGGCCGCCCGCCCGCAGCCGCCCGTCGCCTGCTCGCGCACGCCCCGCTGCCCGCAGCCGCTTGTACGCCGCTGCTGCTTGCGCACCGCTCCCTCCCGAGCGCCGTTGCTGCCCCTACGCTGCTGCTGCCCGTGCGCCACCGCTACTCGTGCACCGCCGCTACCGCTCGTGCGCTTCTGCAGCCGCCGCCCGCGAGGCCCACGCTCTCACTGCTATTATTTTCTACCTACCGTGCACACTGCTGCCACTGCAACAGCCACCAGTGCACCGTTGCAGCTCCTGCTGCCCAGCTACCTACTACTGCCGCTAGTGTGCCACTACGGACAGTCGACCCCGCCCGCGCCTTACCTAGTGGCCCAGCCGGCCCCGTTGACTCTCCGCACACTGTTCCAGCGGCCTGATTCCTACTGCTACTGTCACTATGGCTAGCCCTCCCGTTCTAGCTTTCGATGCCGAGGGCCGTCCGGTGAAGTTCGAAACCTGGCTAGATGACCTGCATCTGTTCTTACAGCTCACTGCCAAGGAAGATATCTCACTGTACGACCACGCCCTAGGCCATACCATTGCCCCTGACTCGTCTGCTGACAGCACTCTGCGTTCCCAGTGGCAGACCCGTGATGCACACGCTCGCTTTGCTATTTGCAACTCCCTGCCGCTAGACGAGCGCGAGCACTTCGGCCAGTGCAAGACTGCTAAGGACCTCTACACAGCTGTAGTTGCCCGCTACTCCTCACCCGCTTCTGCCACGCTAGGCCGCCTCACTCTCCCCTACCTGTTCCCCGACCTAGCCTCCTTTCACACTGTCGCAGACCTCATCACCCACCTTAAGACTAGTGAGGCCCGCTTTCGCGCTGCTATGCCTGCCGAGTTTCTCACTAGCAACCCCCCCCCGCTCTGGATCACGCTCTACCACATCGTCACCCGCCTCCCTGACTCTCTGCGCGCAGTCAGGGACCACTTCCTCTCTCGCTCCCCCACTGAGCTCACTGTTGCCCTCCTCGAGAAGGAACTGCTTGCAGCTGAGGCGAGTATCGTCGCTGTAGGCACCTCTCGTGGCGACCCCCGCACCCCGTTCTTTGAGGGGTGTTCCCCTTCCCCCCTCCTCCCCTCTGTCGCCTCTGCTGCTGCTGTCGACCTCCTTGGTGCTGAGAAGGTCGGGACTGCGTCTGCTTCGAGCGGGCGCCGCAGGAATAGGGGGGGCAGGGGTGGGGGTGGCGGCGGAGGAGGTGGGGGTGGAGGCGGTGGGAGTGGAGGCGCGGCTGAGGAGGCCAGTGGCGGCAGTGGGGGAGGCGACAGCAGCGGCGGGAGTGGTGGCAGGGGCGGAGGCGGCAGCGGAGGCGGAGGTGGTCGTGGTGGCGGCAGGGGTGGAGGTGGCCGGGGCGGAGGCGGTGGGGGTGGTGGTCGTGGAGGCACTGGCGGAGGGCAGAGTCAGCAGCCCGCCCCGACGCTTCAGGCCGCCCGTGAGTGGTATGCGCAGCGTGGCGTTACCTGCACGTACGTTATTCGCACAGGTGACCGCAGCGGCCAGCAGTGTGGGAGGCCGCACCCCACGCAGCGCTGCTTCGCGCGCCTTACCGACGCGTGGCGCACCCAGTTTCCTAGTGCCACTGAGCTGCCGCGCTGGGCTGAGCTGGAAAAGAGGGGTGTTGATATTTGGGCTCTAGACTTTGATGCTATTCTCACTGCCATGTATGCGATGTCTATTAGTGGAGAAGGTGCTCAGTACTTGCGTGTTCCGCCCGACCCGGGCATTCAGGCCAGTCCGGCTGCCGCTCTAGGTGCTAGTGCGTCCGCTCCCACAGGTCCTGGTGAGGCTGCTGCCCTAGGTGCTAGTGCGTCTGTGCCCCCTGGTACTGAGTTGACTGCAGCACTGCACACCTTCACACTGGACTCAGGTGCTTCTCGCTCTTTCTTTCGTGACCGCACTGTCCTTGAGCCGCTCGCTCGGCCAGTTGCGGTCTCCCTTGCTGACCCCTCTGGGGGTCCGGTCATTGCGACCTCCTCCACTGTCCTTCCTTGTCCGGCGGTCCCGTCCGGCACGCTGTCAGGTCTCTACCTCCCCTCGTTCTCTACGAACTTGGTGGCAGGTAGTGCACTCCAGGACGGGGGTGTTCACCAGTTCACCCCTGCCTACGAGCGCGTGACACACTGCACGTGTGCTCGGACGGGCCGCCACCTGGCTACTTTCACTCGAGAGCCGGGGTCGGACCTGTACACACTGACCACTGAGTCCCCTCAGGTAGCTGCGTCTGCGTCTACGTCTGCGTCTGTGTCAGGTCAGCTGTCCGCCCCCTGCTCGTGTCGCTCTCTGGCGCATGAGACTGTCCTTTGGCACCACCGCCTTGGTCACCCGTCTGTACAGCGCCTTCGGGCCATGCACAAACGGGACCTTGTTGCTGGTCTTCCCAGGGTGCTCCCTCCCCTTCCCGACTCGCCTGCTCCTCCCTGTCTTCCCTATGTCGAGGGGCGGCAGCGCGCCGCACCTCACTCCTCCTCCTTCACATGGACGTGTGGGGCCCAGCCCGCGTCCGTGGTCAGGGTCAGGAGAGGTACTTCCTGATTGTTGTTGACGACTTCTCGCGCTACACCACGGTCTTCCCCTTGTGCGCCAAGGGTGACGTACCTGATGTCTTGATCCCTTGGATCCGCAGATCTCGTCTCCAGCTCAGTGAGCGTTTCCACTCCGACTTCCCTGTCCTGCGTCTGCACTCTGACAGAGGTGGGGAGTTTTCCTCTGGCCTCTTGGAGGCCTTCTGTCAGCAGGAGGGCATTGAGCAGTCGTTCACGCTTCCGGCCTCTCCACAGCAGAATGGGGTTGCTGAGCACCGCATTGGTCTGGTCATGGAGGTCGCTCGTACCTCCTTGAGCCATGCGGCTGCCCCCCATTTTCTGTGGCCATTTGCAGTCCGATACGCTGCGCATCAGCTCAACCTCTGGCCCCGTGTCTCCTTGCCCGAGACTTCTCCGACACTGCGTTGGACGGGAGAGGCTGGCGATGCGTCGCGTTTTCGGGTCTGGGGATCCCGAGCTTTTGTCCGCGACACGTCCGCAGACAAGCTCTCCCGTCGCGCTGTCCCCTGCGTCTTCCTTGGCTTTGTCCCGGACGCCCCTGGCTGGCAGTTCTACCACCCCACCTAGCGTCATGTCCTAGCCTCTCAGGACGTCTCTTTTGACGAGTCCGTCCCCTACTACCGCCTCTTCCCCTACCGCACTGCCCCGCTCCCCCCCCCGCCTCTCTTCCTCGCTCCAGGTGCTGAGGTACCAGACCCCCTCCCCCCTCAGGGTGCCGCTCCCTCAGGTGTGTCCCAGGTAGACCCGGGTGAGCCTGTCGAGGTAGCTGTCGACTCTCGTCCTGCTGGGGGTGCTGAGCCTGGGGGTGCTGAGCCTGGGGGTGCTGCGTCTGGGGGTGCTGAGTCTGGAGGTGCGGAGCCTGGGGGTGCGGAGCTTGGGGGTGCTGAGCCTGGAGGTGCGGAGCCTGGAGGTGCTGAGTCTGGGGGTGCTGAGTCTGGGAGTGCTGGGCCTGAGCGTGCGACACCTGGAGGAGCCCTCTCCTCCCAGCAGCTGCAGGAGAGGTACCTCGAGTACTGCCGCCTCCGGAGAGGTGCTGCTGGAGCTCGTCCCAGTACTTCCCCTCCTACCCAGGAGCTCCCCCCCATTCAGCAGATCCGCGAGTGGTACACACGGCGCTGCAGTCTTCGGAGTGGTGCTCCTGGTGCTGCGGACCCTGGGGGTGGCGCTGCTGCTGGTACTGAGGACTCGGACGTTGGAGCTACTGCTGGAGCTGTGGACCCGGGCAGTGGCGCTGCTGCTACTGCTGAGGACCCGGGCGTTGGAGCTGCTGCTGGTGCTGAGGACCCGAGCGGTGGAGCTGCTGCTGGTGCTGCAGACCCGGACGGTGGAGCTACTACTGGTGCTGAGGACCCGGGCGTTGGAGCTGCTGCTGGAGCTGAGGACCCGGCCGGTGGAGCTGCTGCTGGTGCTGTGGACCCGGCCGCTGGAGTCTCTTCTGCTTCTGGAGACGCTGCGCGACCGCGACCGTACTTCGTACCGCTCCTTCAGCAGGTTCTTGGGCAGGCTCCTCCTCCTTGTCCTCCTCCCTCCGTAGAGTGTCCTCCGCCTGTCCAGCCGCAGTCACAGTTACCGCCTACCTCGCCTCTTCCTGCTCCCTCTCCTTACACTGGTCCCACAGGAGGTCTTACAGAGCGTCGTGAGCCTGAGTCTCGTCCTGCGTCGCCTGTTCGTCCTGCTCGCACTGGTAGTCGTGTCCGTCGTGAGCGTCCTCCTCCTGTCCCTGGCACTCACTACATGACTCTACGTCCCTCCACTGCTCCTCAGCGTGTCCCTCTACCGTCTCCTCCTGCGTCCTCTTTACCTGACGTTCCGGACCCTGAGTCTGACCGGTATCGTGCTGAGCACACTACTGTCACGTGTCTCCTCACTACTGTTGTCACTGACCCTACCTTTGAGTCCTCGACTGCGTCTGCTCTGGTCGCTGAGTTGGTTGACTTTGCTGCTGCCTGTCGTCTAGACTACGCTGCTAGCCTTGTTGCTAAGTCTGAGTCTGTCTGTCCTCCGTCCGTCGGGGGTGAGTGTGCTCTTGGCACGGACGTCCTTGAGGACAGACAGGAGGAGTTCCAGTGTCTTGCTGCTGCTTTGCCCCGTCTCGTGTCCTTGCTAGTTGCCCCTGAGGGAGACCCGGATGCACCAGACATCCCGACCCCGCGCACTTACGCTGAGGCGATGGCGGGTCCCTACTCCTCTCAGTGGCAGACAGCTATGGACGCCGAGATGGCTTCCTGGAAGTCCACACGCACCTACGTCGACGAGGTTCCCCCTCCTGGGGCGAACATCGTCAGTGGCATGTGGATTTTCAGGGTGAAGCGGCCGCCGGGTTCTCCGCCTGTCTTCAAGGCGTGTTACGTGGCTCGAGGCTTCAGTCAGCGAGAGGGAGTTGACTTCTTCCAGACCTTCTCCCCCACCCCGAAGATGACTACTCTTCGGGTGCTGCTGCACATAGCCGCTCACCGCGACTACGAGCTTCACTCACTTGACTTCAGCACTGCTTTCTTGCAGGGCAGCCTGCACGAGGAGATCTGGCTGCGCCGCCCACCTGGCTTCACTGGGTCCTTTCCTCCTGGTACCCAGTGGAGGCTTCAGCGGCCGGTCTACGGTCTCCGCCAGGCTCCGCGTGAGTGGCACGACACACTGAAGACTACACTTGCGGCTCTTGGGTTCGCGCCTTCTACAGCTGACCCGTCGCTGTTCCTGCGCACCGACACTTCGCTGCCGCCGTTCTACATCCTCGTGTACGTCGACGACTTGGTCTTTGCCACTGCTGACACTGCAGGGCTCGCCTACGTGAAGTCGGAGCTGCAGAGGAGACACACGTGCACAGACCTGGGTGAGCTGACGAGCTATCTTGGCTTGCGGATCACCCGGGACAGAGCACGGCGCACCATCACCCTGACTCAGTCACACATGGTGCAGCAGGTTCTCCAGCGCTTCCGCTTCACGTACTCCTCGCCTCAGTCCACTCCTCTGCCTACCGGTCACTCGCTCTCAGCTCTGCCTTCGGATGAGTCCGTAGAGCCGAGTGGCCCGTATCCAGAGCTTGTGGGCTGCCTCATGTACCTGATGACCTGCACTCGATCTGACCTTGCATACCCTCTTAGCATTCTTGCACGCTATGTCGCTCCTGGCCGTCACAGGAAGGAGCACATGGATGCAGCTAAGAGGGTGTTGCGCTACTTGTGCAGTACGTCGGGCATGGGGCTTGTGCTTGGAGGGCGAGACCGAGTTGTTCTCACAGGGCACTCAGACGCTTCTTGGGCAGACGACCAGGCCACTCAGCGGTCGTCTCAGGGTTACACCTTCAGCCTTGGCTCTGGCTCAGTTTCTTGGCGCTCTACACGTTCTTCTTCTGTTCTCGGCTCCAGTTGTGAGGCTGAGATCTACGCCACAGCCATGGCTGCTCAGGAGCTACGCTGGCTGACCTACCTGCTGACCGACCTCGGAGAGCGGCCTCGTTCCCCTCCAGTGCTGTACGTCGACAACAAGGCTGCCATTGCCTTGTGTGAGGAGCACAGACTGGAGCACAGAACGAAGCACATCGCCCTGCGGTACTTCCTTGCTCGAGAGTTGCAGCAGCGTGGTCAGCTTTGTATTCGCTACGTGGCCACTGAGGCCAACACTGCTGATGTGTTCACCAAGGCGCTTCAGCCTCGTGACCATCAGCGCTTCTGCACTCTGCTAGGCCTTGTGCCTACTGGACCTCACTTGCTTACTTCGTGACTTTGCTTGTACTGTGATCACTATATATATATATATATACCTGCATGCTTACTCTTGCTAGGTTGTGATCACTGTATCTCTTGCTCTGTTATAAACCTGCATGTGAACTGGTCTTGTGACCACTAGCTTGTGCTCGGAATTTGTGTGGAATCCTCGAGATCCACCCTGAGCTTGTGTTGCTTTGCTTTGACTGGTCTTGTGACCCCTAGGTCTCCCCCACTTTGCCTATGGGGGTGTGTCAAACATTATATATGTTGGTTGTTGTTAGGCTACAGTGGGCTAGACCATATGGGGTACACTGTTCTAGGGTTTACTTTTGTACTGCCTTCCATGTTAGTTCATTCATTCCTGTCTGTTAATTTCGACACGAGCAACTCGTTGCTCGACCCTGTGTAGAGCAATTCGTCGACGTAGACTGTGAGCAGAATGTAATCTCTGCGGAAATCGCGGCGGTATATTCCAGGATCATGGGGCAGCTGCTTGAAGCCTATCTCAAGCAGAATGTTGTGCAGGTATTGTTGCCAGAGCCTTGGTGCTTGTTGGATCCCGTAGAGGGAGTTTCGTAGCTGGCATATGCGCAAATCCCCTTCGCCGTACGTGTGCGGCTGCTCCACGTAAATGACCGCATCTATTAGCGCGTACAAGAATGCGTTCTTCACGTCGATTTGGCGCAGCGGTAAGTGTCTTGCGACATCGATGGCAACCAGGATTTCGACAGAGGTGTGACGGCTGACGAATGCGAACGTCTGGTCGAAGTTGATGTCGTGCCTCCGATCGTAGCCGCGTACGGCCCAGCGCGCCTTGAATCGTTCGATCATGCCGTCCGCTGCGGTCTTCACGCGAAAGACCCATTTGCCAAAGAGAATCCTTCTCCCCTTGATTGCTGCTCGATCGATGAGCACCCATGTATCGCACGATTCCAGCGCCCTGATTTTCGTGTCCATTGCTTCGCGCCACTCCTTGCAGCAGGTCCCGCGTAGCTCCCGTCAAAGTAGTGGAAGATCTGCGCGTTTTGTAGCAGCAGGAGCTCCAACTCGAAGCTCCAGGTATAGAAGTCTCTGCCGTCAAAACACACACTTGTCTATATTTTTTATATGCTCAGGAACATCGACTGCGCAGAGAGGATTGCTTCTTCGCTGGGACGGAGAGTCTTGGGAGTTGAGCCATTAATTTCGAGTGAGAAGGTGTGCGGGGCGGTATTATGGCCATTCGAGGCCGGTTGAGAGGGTTGGGAAGATGTTCCCGCGTCGCCATTCCGCAATGTTTGGAGCCCTTGCTCCAAGTTTGTGAGTTGCTGAAGCAGTTGTTCGAGGACGGCGGTTCCGATAATTGTGGTCGCTTCGTTTGTTGCCTTGTTTGTCGCAACCGGGTTTGGTTGCGCTTCAACGGTCAAATTCGTCTGACCTCCATATCCACTGGCCATTCTTACACGCGAGCGTGTGCCGGGCGCTACTTTAAAACGCCGATGATTTCGGGGGGTGGCGTTGGGAAGGATTCCCGAGTCGCTCTCATACCATGCTGCGATCAGAAGTTGATCGTAACCAGGATCACCTAAGGAAGGTTCGCACAAAGTAGGTATGTTGGTGGTGGGCCCTTGACCTCGAATCGGAGTGAATGTAAAATGATCGAGATGAATAAAACATGCAAATACAAGCAATATAAATAGTGATACAGGAGAATACCAATCGTCCTAGCTAGCCATGTACTCTAAGGGGTACATTCCCTTATTCAAATTCAAACCCAAACGTGCGGCGCGTACAAATATAAAACTTTTCCCGCCAATTCCCGCGCTCCTGTAGCTGCTCGATGACGTTTCATGCCAACGGTCTAGATGCTTTCTAGCTGTTACCGTCGCTTCGAGTCAACTGTGACTGTAAGGTTCCAGCTTCGATGCTGTGTGCTTCATTTGCTGTCAGGAGTGCACTCTGTTCTTCTTATTTTACAATTTGTTATAGAAAGTGAGCAAATATAGGGTGAAAACCGTGTTAGGCGGGGGTCTTGGGACGTGCGTGGGTTGGGAGTGTCGCGATTGGTGCGAGACAACTCGGAAGTGGTTCGGGCCGAAAAAGTAGGCCGAGCCCAACCAACGCGAATTGCTATGGGCATCCTCGCTAAGGAGGGTCATACAGTAATTAAGTGTATACATTCATCACAAACTGGAGGGTACGTAATAGGGACGCAGTAAACGAACGCCGATATATATGTACCTTTTGTTGTATTATTACGTGTGCAATGTATCTAGGTAACGAGGATTGCACTAAGTTGGGAAAATGAGTTTATCAGAGCGAAGGCATGAGCGAACATATACAAGCGAATTATGCAAACGGTAACGTGGTGCATGCGAGCTAGCTAGTGTGATGCTGGCAAAGAGGTTCGGGCTAGTCCCGAAGCGTAGGCCGACTCGGCCAGGCTAGCGAGGCATGGTTTGGCAAACGTAGCGCGCGAAGGCGGCGAAGAAACGTTCAGTCCTGTATGCGATGTTGAGATCAAGGCCCTAGATATTAGCCTTTTTACGCTGATTCAGCATTAGAGCAGGCTTTTTGGGTTGCGAAGCAACCTATTACAATCGTTATGTACAATTTTTTTTCATCGTTATGAAAAAAAAATAGCGAATCGTGGCTAAGTGATTCAGTGCTGTGTATTTGCCACGACAATTTAGCACGTGCCGTACCACATTCTTTCACATTTCCTAGGTAGTTCGCCTTGACTGGTAACCTATACTTTATCGATGAAACATAAACATGACTTGCCAAAATGATGTACCGTAACTGTGAATGCGTGACCGTTTATTCGGTAATGCATATGCCGTAAAAAATAATGTATAGATGAAGTATAATGATGATTGAGTGCAAAATGCATAAATATACATGCATATACGACTGTGGTGAATATACATGTGCTCTGTTTATTTCGGTATAGGTCCGGTGCAGTGAAATGAATGCATGGCATGATGGAAATGCGTGACAGTTAATTGACCCAGACCTTATGCTACCGCATCCCCTGCCTAGCATGGGGGGGAAGTCGATAGCATAGTTCCTGAATCATCCAACTGTTACATGAAACAACACAATCTGTGTAAACTAAAAAAATGATCAAAATCCATCAAATCCAGTTCAAGTGAACACACTCACTGAGTGGGCAAAGAACCTTCTCGGAAATGATAGCTTGACCATTTTTTTAAAATCCACAGATACGCATTGTTAATGCAATAGCAGGTGGATATGTATGAATATGCACACAGAGACACATACGCACACACGCACATACCGATATGCACACACAAAGACGAGTCACAATCAGAAAATGAACCTAAAAGAAATCTAACATAACAATGCAGTAGCATCAATCATTAACATTTCAAACAAAAATCAAACAAAATCCTTTTAATTTCCACATTAGCCTCCGAACGTTATAGCGAAGACCCTGGGAGGGAAACGGGGGGAAACGTAGTGGGAAGGGAAAGGAACGGGGCAGAAGGGGCAGAAAAAAGGACGGAGGCAGAGACACATTAGAGAACTACGATACGACGGAATTACAGGATTTGAAACGTAGGCAGGTGGGGAAGAGAAGTACAAAGGAGAATAACGAATAAAAATACCAGATGTGATAATAACCGCATAGAGGAAACGCAATAATCTGGGCAAGGAAAGAAGAAAACATAAATGAGCTCGTATATAGTAGCGTTTTGATAGATACATAAACGAGCGAAAGAGTTTGACAGAGAGAGACAGAGAGAGAGAGAGAGAGAGAGAGAGAGAGAGAGAGAGAGAGAGAGAGAGAGAGAGAGAGAGAGAGAGAGAGAGAGAGAGAGAGAGAGAGAGAGAGAGAGAGAGAGAGAGAGAGAGAGAGAGAGAGAGAGAGAGACTTCAATAAACTATGGCTTCTAAAAAAACATTCGTAGACTTATGAAAGACATATTCAAAAACCGCACGAAGGTAGGAGTGGAACCAATACGGAAGGAAGATAACATGCAATACGAGGACTATACGCGAGATGCGAGGAGAAGAAACATTGCAAGAAATGAGACAAAAAGAGCCTGTAAGTATGACAGAAAAAAACACACACACACACATAACTACGAGAAGATGGGGCACAGATACTAGAAAAACCGAAAGAAGAGCGTCTAAGCTGATAAGAATAAAAAGGAAGGAGGAAAACGACATGATAGAGAAATGAGAGGATAGTTCTAGGAGTTAAGAGCGTGAGCAGCACAGTTGGACTTACGGGAGAAGACACATTATTTAAGAACGACCTAACGGTTCCGTCGAAATGGACGATATCCTTAAAAACGATTAAGTTTCTAGATAACTTAGAACTTACTGGTTCAAATTAGAGAAAAGAACATGAACGAAACTGCTCCTAATATTTTCTTGAAGTCTAAAAAGAACTAGCAGACGTTAGTACGTACGCTAGTCCTTAAATTCTTACCTAGTAAGTATATGACTGCTGCAGTCGTAGGAGGAGCGGGAGTTGAGGGAGACGCGGGAGGAAACTAGGGCATTGACGATCCAGAAAGAGACGAAATGTGGGGAAAGGAATTCAATTATCGGCTTCAATTTAACTCCCTGTAAAAAAATTTTCAGAAGTCGATAGTAGTTCTGTTAGCGCAGTGGTTTGAGTATCTTGTTTTAATCCAATGGTCTCGGGTTCGGTTCTTGCCGCGGCCTTCTGTATCAATGCAACATTTTCAACAGGTCCGTGTTTTTGTTTTTTAGCCCTTGAAGTCAGTTGTGGAAGCACAGTGGTATGGATTTCGAATCAGAAGCCGTTAGTTTCCGGTTCGATTCTTGCTGCTACCTTTTCATGTCAACACAATATTGGATATGTGTCATGTCTAAGAAATCTAGGAAAGTACGTAGTAGAACAAAATATATTATTTACAAATAAGCTTCGCAACCCTATGTCGACTTGGTCGCCTCTTGTTTTTTTTACCTTAGGCGGATTCCAAGTTTTTTGTGTGTACCTAGGCTGATTTTTCAGCAATTGTTTTTGTACCTAGGCTGATTTTCCAGCCTTTTAGTATGAATGTAGGCTGTTCACTCATCCATGTATCGGGTGCGCACACTGAAACCCACGACCGCATGATTTCCGCAGTTCTGGCGCAATTTACAGTCGATGCCCAACCGCTGCACGCGATTTTGGTTTGCACCTTTTAGAAAGCCTGCACCCGGTTTTTTTTACCAACCACTTGCACCCACGTTACAAGAACCTCGCGCAAGTTGCAGTGATTCTGAACCAATAGTAACAAAGAGACCGAAGTCAAAATGAAGAGACCAAAGTCAAATGTCAACGAATATGTTACAATTTTTTTAAAAGCACGAAGGAGTATTTTCTTGCTAGCTGCGAATTAACGAAACCTTTGCGACATGCAATAATCACTTAAGAACCCTCTTCACGAGGCAACCATTGGTGACTAAAACGAGCATCAGGTGTAGCAGTTTCACCGCCAATCACGGGCGCGAAGCTAAAGATATGTCTCAGATGTCTGAGTCCACGTGGGTCCGGCTCGGACCTGGCGGACCAGCTCAAGAGCTAGAGCAAACCGAGGGCGGACCGGGACCAGGATGCAAAGCTTGAAACCCTGTTATACCGCTCGAATGGCACTAAAACGGTGCCATTTTTTCGGTCCTCCGGACCAGTCCGCGCCTGGTCCGTAAACAGTGGGTGGTCAGCATTGTTTTGCGATTTTTTTTTTTTCGTATGTTTCGCGCGAGATTTTTATTCAGACGAAGTAAAAAGGTAACTCGATTTCAATTAGCTACAACTCACAAATACTGTGCAGCCCAAGACGCGACGCATCAGGCAGACCAGTCCGTGTCTGGTCCAATGCTGGTCCGCCAAGTGGGTCCGTCGGACCAGAACCCCATACCAGGCGTATAAATTCTTGTGGCGGACCAGATCCAGCGGACCCTTCACATGAGACACGTCCTGAAATCATCCCCACGCAGCACAGCAGAGTCAAACGGACTACCGTAAGTCAAACCCACCCGAAAGTCCCCCCAGCCCACCCAGTTTCTCCCCTCCCTGCTTTGCCCCTCCCCCCAGCCCACCTGCTGCACAGTCAAACGGACTAAAGTCAAAACCACCGTGTTCCACCCAAAACTCCCCCCAGCCCACCCCGTTTCTCCGCTCCCTGCTCCCCCACCCCCCCCACTACCTCACTCTTGCCATCCCCAACCATGAAGCAAAGTACACTTTGATTTTGTGCCTTTGTTAAAAAAGAAAACCGTACACAGTACCGTCATACCCCGGATATACCCCCATGGGGGGCACTAATAAAACGTGTTTTTTTTAGGGGGTGGGCTTATAATATAGTAAATTTATAAGCGCCGGCGTTTATGTTATGACAAAAATGAAATTTGTTTTTAAATATACCAAATCGAAGCATTCACAAAGGCGAATTCACCTGAGTCGAGAACGTTCGGAACTGTGCATGCTATGCGCGTGAAACGGCCAACAAGGCGTGGCAACACGCCTTCCACGCCTTGTTGGCCAGGCCAGGTTCATCGAACGTGAACCTAGCGCATGCCTGCGCACACGTACCTCGCATCACAGCGGCCCAATCAGGGTTGCATGCGATCGTGGGCACGTCGTGGTTCAGCCACGGCGTGCCCATCAACAGGAAGATTCTCTGCCACCGAGGCAAAGAGCTGCCCAGCTCAGCTCCTCTGCGGGGAATCTTGGCTGTGGCCACACTTTCCCCGCAGAGGAAGCCGGGCCGCGAAACTGAAGGGGTATCGTGCGAGGGTTTCATTACGGCCCTCATTCTCAACTCTTGATTCAGTTTTCTTCACTCGTTTGGCCTGGCATGGCCATGGCGGGCCTTCCAGGCACGCATTTCTTGTTCCGCCGCCAGCCTGCTGCTAGAGAAAGAACCCGCCAAGACACCAGTGACTGGTCTCAATGGCAGAGGCGCCCTGCGCCCGTCCCTCAGTCACAACCAGTAGCGCCTCCCATTCCTCCAACACCTCCTACGCCTCCTACCCCTCCCGCTCCCCCGGCGCCTCCGATTCCTCCCGTTCCTCCGTCCCCTCCTGACCCGCCTGCTGTTGGTGTTCCGCGACAGGGGGTTCTGCAGCTTCTCCTCCCCCCTGGCTACTCGGCGTTCGACGCCTTCCTGTCCGAGCCTGAACGCAGCGGCGGCGAAGGATCTTCCTCCGCACCGGAGCCACGGTGGGGAGCCCCGGCTGATTGCCCGTTGGACGAATCCGCTACCGGTGCCGACGACGACGTGGAGTTCTGGGCTGCTGACGGTCTCCCCGAGCACCTTCCAATTCCCTCTTTTCCTCCTCCGAATAAGAAAAGGCCTCACCCATCTCGCGATAATCGTGATGCCCGTCCTCCCTCCCCCAGGCACAAGCCGTCAACTCACAAGCGCAACAAATACACGTCGCAGGAGAAGCTGCAATGGATTCTGAAGCTCGAAGCCGGCGACATGAGTGTGCGGCGCATGTCTCGCGTATCCGGCATCTCCCGAAGGTGCCTCACGGAGTGGAAGAACCGCAAGGCTGAGCTTGAGGGCGCGCACGGTGCACGATGTCGCCTGCACGGCCGCGGAAGGAGCTCGTGGTATCGCGACATGGAAGCGGAGGTGTACCGTCGGTTTCTCGCCCACCGCAAGAAGTGCCTCGCCGTCTCCATCGCACGACTTCAAAAGTGGTCGCACGAGGTGATGAAGGAGCTACACCCAGGTGAAAAGTGGGCCGGCTCTCAGCGGTGGACTCAGCGATTTCGCCGCCGCTGGAACCTGACGACCAGAGCGAAGACCCGGGTCGGCCAGAAGCTCTCGGCAAGTGATTTTTATGGTCGTTCATGTGTCATTGTGCTCTCGATTCACGATACTTACTCTGTGTTTGTGCTTTCTGTTCCTCCCATCCCGTGTCCCAGACTGCGAGGATGAAGTGAGGAACTTCAGGACGTTCGTGCGTCACTCCCGCCGCCAGTATCGGATCGAGCTGCCGTGGATTCTAAACGCGGACCAGACGCCACTCTGGCTCGAGATGCCATCCGAACGCACCGTTGAAGAGGTTGGCGCGCGCTCCATCCCCGTCCGCAGCGGCGGCTACCAGAAGGAGCGGGTCACAGTCATGCTCGCCTGCACCGCCAGCGGGGAAAAACTGAAGCCGTGGGTCTTCTTCAAAAGGAAGACCGTCCCGAAAGGAGACTTCCCTTCAGGTATGCACCACACGTCGATTGCGCCGTGGCATGTGTGTTTATAAATTTTCTCTAACATGGTGGTTTTGGTGTGCAGATATCCACGTGGGGGTCCATCCCAACGGGTGGATGGACGCGGACGGGGTCATCGAGTGGCTTGACGGGGCGGTGAAGCCGTACATCAACCCCAAGTTCGGAGTCCGCCCCAAGAAGGTTCTGCTCGTCCTCGATTCGTACCGCGGGCACCTAACCCCGGAGGTGAAGAAAAAGTTTGGCGAGCTCAACGTGGTCCCTGCGGTCATCCCTGCTGGCTGCACCTCGGAGGTTCAACCCCTCGACGTCGCGGTTAACCGCTCCTTCAAGGCCGCCGTCCGCCAGCTCTACCAGGAGTGGTTTGAGCGTGAGGGGGTCGACAGCCTGACGAAGAAAGGTGAGATGTGCAGCCTGTAAGTTTGTGTTTGTGTGCAGCCTGTAACTCCCTCTAACTTTGTTTCTGGATTTGCGTGGCAGGCAACATCAAGAAGCCTCCTGTCGAGCTGACGCTCAAGTGGATCTCGGCGGCCTGGAAGTCCGTGCCCAAGGAGCTCATCCAACGGGCGTTCCTCACCTGCGGCATCAGCAACGCCCTGGATGGGTCCCAGGACAAGCTCTGCCTGCAACACAGGCGAGATGAGCTCGAGGGCGAGGAGGTCGACATGGATGATGAAATTGCAGCAGACGGCTTCTTCTGCAACAACGTGGAAGAGCCTGAGTCGGACTCTGACGCCGACCCAGATGACCCCACTACGGCAGATGATCTGCGAGGGTAGATAGAAAATGGTCAAGCCTATGTGAGGCTTGTAGGTAGAAGTACATTAGATGTAAATTGACTAGTAGATGTTTAAATAGTGTTAAAAAGATGTTTAGATGTAGATTTCTTAAAACATTGTTAAAAAGATGTTTAGATGTAGATTTCATATTGTTAAATGTCTTCAAAATATAAAAACACTAAAAACAACGGGGGGCGGTTATAATGTGTACGGCACATGTATGCGGTTATAATCTGTAAGCCTTTTAGGTATGCGCTTATAATCGAGCACCGGATATAAGCGCCGGGCGCCGATTAAAAGCGCCAGGCGCTTATCCGCGGGTGGCGCTTATATCCGGGGTATGACGGTATTATCAGCAACAAAAATTATACCAACGCTGTATTTTCAGCGTCTTTTTCCTAGGCAATGCTGATCGTCAGCGTTTTGTTCTGTACCAAGGCTTATGGATCAGCCTGGTTCCAAACGAATCTGTTGGGCTGAGAAAAAGCCCTTAGGATCTTTGCAGGGGTAAATTCGGGTAGGACAATTGTAATAGCGGAAGCGTTAATAAAGAAATCTTGAACCACCTTGCGCTGGTATGTGAGGGCAAAGTAAGTTAATTAAAGCAAAGAGATACAAGCATTTATATATGAGTACAAGGAATATGAAAGGATACGGTTATAACTACTTTACTGTTGCTGTTGCGGTTCGATACAGTGACGACTCGGGCAACTGCTCTGTAGCGAGTCAGTTGTGTGTCCTTGCTGTCGTGCTGTACTTGTCAGGTCAAAGGTCGCTGACCTTTGACTTTCGCGTAACCTCCAGCAACCTCTTTCAACCTCCGAGGGTTGACTCGCGTGTGCCTCGACATGGTTCGCTTCGCTTCTGGTGCGATGTTTCGACACGACAGAGGCGCTTAGGATTTACTGTTTCCAACAGAATCTAGGGGCCTGGTTGAGATGCACGGTAAGGAATGTGGAAAATTTCATGAAGACCGAATTCCTGTGAGAATGCATGCCATGATTGCGCACATACCCATTGCAAATTGCAAATAAAAACCCATTCATTTCAAGCTAGCCATGTTGGGTCCCACCTAAAAAAAAAAAAAAAAAAAAAAAAAAAAAAAAAAAAAGGCCCCAGCTCACACATGAAGGCGGTCATCGTTGCGCGCGCGCATGCATTGCATACAAAACTACTGTAAGATCTTGTTGCAAACCAGCTACATAAGCCTCACAATTAACGTCAAGCTAAGAGGTGAGGCTCAGGCAGTTATCATCGACTCATCGTTGCACAAGTAGCTTTGATTCAGCTCCGCCATCGCCCAAGAAAGGTACTCCAACCTTTGGGTGCAGAGGCTCAGACCTACAAAGAGGTGCCTATCGTTGCAAATGTATCCGTTTTCCAGCCCCGCCGCCTTCCAATGCAGAGCACCTTTTGAGGCGCCTCAAAGGCACTCCCCTACCTCCGCGTGCAAAGGCTCAGTCCCACATAAAGCCTGTCATCGTTGCACACGTATCCGTTATTCAGCTCCGCCATTTTCCGCGCACTGTTCTGGAACTTGAGCGATATGATGCGCGCACAGAAGTCCCCCCGCGTCACCGAGTAGAACGCCAGGCACCGCCGCTTTGACACAGGCGCCCGGCCGACCCTTAACACCCCGGCTTTAACTAGCCTCGCCCGCCGCTGCTGCCACGCGGGTTGTTGCCACGAGGGGAGCTTGAAGGGCGGTTTGCCTCCAGGGTGGCTCGTGGTCCACACGCGTTTCCAAGGGGATTGACGGAGGAGGCCTTGTTGGGGTGAGGAATGTTGAACAGTGGAGCTCTGGTGGGGAGTGAGCTTTCCCAGTGAGTGGGGTGTTGATGGGAAGGAAAGAGCGGTTGGCTGCGGCTGGGTGCGGTGCTGCTGGGTGTGGAGTGGCTGGGTGAGCGAGTAGGATCCGTAGCTGGAGCTGGCGGTGCTGTTGTAGATGTATGCGAAGAGGCACACCTGGACGGCAGAGGGGTGGAGAAAGATGCCGTGAGATGTAGTGCGGTGAGAGGGGGTTCAGAGAGATGAAGTGTGGTGACAGGGTTGAGGAGAGGAAGACTCGCTAAGGGATGTGCAATGAGCGAAAGACACTGGATAAACGGTAACACCCGCCTGCACGCCAGTGGACACCTCCCCCTCATATCACCTGCACGGCAGCAGCTAGCCACTTTCTAGCGTGTCACATGCACGCCCGGCCCAGTAACCACCTCCCCCTCATATCACCTGCACGCCGGTGATGTCCATGCTGTTGAGGAAGAGGTTGTCACAGGCCAGTCCTGGGTTCATCCCGAAAAAGGCGAGGGCGGGCAGGTTGTAGCGTTGCATGGCTGCATGGGAGGCTAGATAGATACTACCCTGCTTACCACCAGTTGCTACCTGCATGCACACCCCAGTAGCCACCTCTCCCCAATAGCACCTCCACGCCGGTGATGTCCATGCCGTTTGGGAAGAGGTTGTCACATGCGAGGCCCGGGTTCATCCAGAAGAAGGAGAGGACGGGCAGGTTGTAGCGCTGCATGATGGTGGCACACGTGTCCCCCGGTTTCACGCCCTCCCACCACATGCACATGGGGTAGGCCATGCCCTCTCCCTCGCGCACACAGATCTGTGAGATGGAGAGAAGGGGGATGGAGAAAGAGGAAGGGATGGAGAAAGAGGAAGGGATGGAGAAAGAGGAAGGGATGGAGAAAGAGGAAGGGATGGGAGGATGCTTGCTCAGTCACCCTTGGACCACATGCACATGGGGTACACCAGAGCAGTCGAGGCAAGGCAAGCAGTCGAGGTGAGCAGTCGAGACGAGCAGTCGAGACGAGCAGACGAGACGAGCAGTCGAGACGAGCAGTCGAGACGAGCAGTCGAGACGAGCAGACGAGACAAGCAAACGAGACTTTTGGAGAGGTCTGAAGTGACGCCGCTGGCTAATCTGTGCTGCTGTAAATCCACCAGCTCGCCAGGAGAGGGCGGCCGGGTGGCAGGTTCACCCAACACACCTGCAGGAAATTTTGTGGCGTTCAAAAGCCCACCAGCTGAATATTCTGTCGCGTTCAAAAACGCACCTGCTGGCCAGGAGAGGGCGCGTGGCATGATTCGCTATCGGAGCAGTCAAGGCCGGGATTCAAGCGAGTCAACTCGGTCTCATCGATTCCAAACAGCTCCGCTACAGCCGAGCAGGAGTCGTCCTGCGTCCAGGAGTAGAAGAGGCTGCAGGCGACGCAGGTCGACGTGGGCGCCACGTTCACTTCTGTGTTGGCCGGGATGGTGGTGCAAGGGGAGGACTGGTGGGGGGAAGGGGGAAAAGGGGAAAGGAAGGGAGGGAGAGAGGGAGGGAGGGGGGGGGGAGGGAAGGGAAGGGAAGGAGGGAGAGAGGGAGAGAGGAGATGAGAGGCAGGGATATACTTAAGGGGCCTCAGATTGGCACATGCGAGCTCCAGGAGTGGTGGTGCGTCCAGGAGTGGTGGTGCGTCCAGGAGTGGTGGTGCGTCCAGGAGTGGTGGTGCGTCCAGGAGTGGTGGTGCGTCCAGGAGTGGTGGTGCGTCCAGGAGTAGAAGAGGCTGCAGGCGATGCAGGTCGACGTGGGCGCCACGTTCACTTCTGTGTTCAGAAGTGGTTCAGGCACCTTAAACGAGAGAGGTTACCAATTCAGAGTTCTGCGCGAGGAAATTGTCCTCTGTGAGGCCGTGGACGAGTGAAAGAAGAAGGTGAAAAGGAACAGGCACCAGCTCTGAGGGGGCACCAGCTCTGAGGGGGCACCAGCTCTGAGGGGGCACCAGCTCTGAGGGGGCACCAGGCACTCAAAAGAAAGAGCTCACCAATTCGGAGTTCTGCGCGAGGAAATCGTCCTCTGTGAGGCCGTAGAGCTGGTAGACGAGCGGACAGTCCACATCCACCGGAAAGGTGAGCGTGGTGGGGGGGTCGGAGGCTGGAGATGGGGGCGGGGGGAAAGGGGGGGGGGGGGGGGAAGGTGAGAGGGGAGTACGGAGAGGGAGTAAGGAGTTGGAGAGCGGAAGAGGTGGTACGTGCGTGGGCAGTTCAGTCAGTCCACCGGGAAGGTGAGCGTGGTGGGGGGGGGGTGGTGGCTGGAGATGGTGGGGGGGGAAAGGAAGGGGAAGGAAGGGGAATGCCGACTCAGGAATGCGGAATGAGAAAGGAAGAGCTGGTAGATGAGTGGGCAGTCCGCGTGTGCACGGGAAGGCTTTTGAGAAGTCTCAAGTTTTGAGACGTCTCAAAATTCCACGTGTGCACGGGAAGGACGAATGATGATTCGACTCAAAAATCGTCTCATCACATGTGGAATAAGAAAGGAAGAGCTGGTAGATGAGCACGGGCAGTCCACGTGGGAAGGCGAGCGTGGTTGGGGGGTGTGAGGTTGGTGGGAAGGGGTGTGGGGGTTGGGGAGGTGTGAAGGGAAGGCGGGATGGGGTGCAGATGAAAGAAAGGCTGGAGAACGAACCCAGAAGCCAGGTGGGAAATGAGACATTTGAGTCAACTCAAAAGGCGGGATGGGATGTAGATGGAGAGCGAACACACAAGCCAGGTGGGAAATGAGACAGGTGTGAAGGGCAGCTGTGTTCTGTCGCTTTTGAGAGTCCTCAAAAGCGACTTGAAAAGAACACAGAGGCAAGGTTGGAAGAAGAGCGGGCAGTTCATGTGAGCACTCGCCCTCCTCCTGGCTCACATGGACTGCCCGCTCTTCACATGTGACGTTTTGAGACGTCTCAAAACTCCTCCTGGCTCAAATGGACTGCCCGCTCCACTCGCTCTTCACATGTGCTGTGATGTGAGCCAGGAGGAGGGCGAGTGTGGCGCGGGGAGGGGGATGAGGCTGGGGAAGACGGGTGGGGGCAGGTGGGTGGGTGGGTGGGTGGGTGGGTGGGTGGGTGGGTGGGTGGGTGGGTGGGGGCAGGTGGGTGGGTGGGAGAGGAGGTGAAGGAGCAGAACACAAGGGCAGAAGATATGTGTAAGTACACAAGAGTGTGGCATGTGCACGTGCGGCATGTGTGCATGTGTGTGTACTGCCACATGGATGCATGCCCATGTGCAAGCATGCCCATCTGCATGCATGCACATCGGCATGCATGCTACAGCCAGCCAGGCACCAGCGCCACTCACAGGGCGTGCAGGTCTCCCATCCGAGTGTGAGGCTGCCCTTCACATATTTTGGGGGGCAAAGACAAAAGTAGCCGCCCGCATTGTCGTTGATGCACGTGCCTGTGAGGCATGGGTTGGACGCCTGCGCGCCACATGCGTCCACTGGGGAATGGGGTGTGAGGTGTGGGGAATGGGGTGTGGGGAATGGGGTGTGGGGAATGGGTCGTGGGGAATGGGGTGTGAGGTGTGGGGAATGGGGAAGAGAGGGAGCAGGAGGAGTGGGGAGAGAGAGAAACTTGAGGTGCCTCAATAGATGCACATGCCTGTGAGGCATGGGTTGGCCGCCTGCATACCATGCCACATGCTTGCAGTGGGAAATGGGGAAGAGAGGGAGCAGGAGGACTGGGGAGGTGAGAGAATCTTGAGGTGCCTCGAAAGATGCATGCGCCTGTGTGGCATGGGTTTGACGCCTGTGTGGCATGGGTTTGACGCCTGTGTGGCATGGGTTTGACGCCTGTATGGCATGGGTTGGACGCCTGTATGGCATGGGTTTGACTCCTGTATGGCATGGGTTGGACGCCTGAATGGCATGGGTTGGATGCCTGAATGGCATGGGTTGGATGCCTGTATGGCATGGGTTGGACCCCTGCGTGCCACATGCATCCATTGGGACCATGAGGGGAGGGAACGGGAGGAGGGCGGGTGGTGAGAACTGGGCACGAGGCATGGGAAGGAAGGGGCTCATGCATGCATTTGCATGTGCATGTGCATGTGCAGGTGCATGTGCATGTGCATGCGCATGTGTATGCGCATGTGCATGTGCATGCGCATGTGTATGCGCATGTGAATGTGCATGTGCATGTGAATGTGCATGTGCATGCGCATGTGAATGTGCATGTGCATGCACATATGCATGTGCATGTGCATGTGCATGTGCATGTGCATGTGCATGTGCATGCACATATGCATGTGCATGTGCATGTGCATGTGCATGTGCACGTGCATGTGCATGCAAACATAGAAGGCCGCCCAAGCAAGTGAGCAACTCACAAGGGGCGCATGTCTGCATGCCGTCGTCGTTGGTGAAACTGACAAAGCCCGCCGGACACTGACAAGAGTAGCCGCCCTCCTCAGGCACACACACGCCGCCCCCACAGGGGTACTGAGGCGAGTCACAGGGGGACGGTACTGGGCGGCGAGTCACGGGGAAGGGAGGGGGAGAGTGGGGGAGGGGGAGGAGGGGAGGAATGGGGAGAAGGAGAGGGAACGGGGGGGACTGATTCACACACATGTAGCAGATTGACGGATGCAAAGGAAGAGAGGACAGCATACGGGACAGCACATGGGACAGCACATTGGACAGCATATGGGACAGCACATGGGACAGCATATGGGACAGCACATGGGACAGCACATTGGACAGCATATGGGGCAGCATATGGGACAGCACATGGGACAGCACATTGGACAGCATATGGGACAGCACATGGGACAGCACATTGGACAGCATATGGGGCAGCATATGGGACAGCACATGGGAGAGGAGTTGGTGTAACTTACCCTGAATAAAAGGGTTAATGGTGCAACTCACCCCGAATGAAAGGTTTAAGGGTGCAACTCACCCTGAATGAAAGGGTAAATGGTGCAACGCGCCTTGAATGAAAGGGTAAATGGTGCAACTCACCCTGAATGATGGGGTAAATGGCCGGCACAGAATGGATCCCGCAAATGCCAACACTTCCCGCAAAAGCCATCCTCATATGGCCCTGATGGGGATGGATAGAGAGAGAGGGGGAACGGGGGAGAGGGGGAGGGGAAGAGAGGTGGAGAGAGGTGGAGAGAGGTGGAGTAATGCCAACAAAAGCCATCCTCATGTAGCCCTGATGGGGAGCGAGAGGGGCGAGAGCGGGAGAGGGGGAATGGGGGGGAGGGGGACAGGAGGAAGAGGGGGAAGAGCGGGGAGAGGGGGAATAGGTGGGGAGGGGGGAATGGGGGGAGTAAAATATGCCGATAAGTAATGGAAATATACCTGCTCGCCCCACTTGGCGCCCCAGTTGGCGCCCCACTTGGCGCCCCACGCCACGAGTTGCGTACAACCCAGATGCGTACGACCCAGTTGCGTACGACCCCATCCCCATCCGGCCCTGCCTTCCCATACTCCCGTCCCTCATTTCCGCAATGCACCACCACCCGCCCTCCCCGCACCTGCTCGCCCCACTTGGCGCCCCACGAGTTGCGCACGATCCAGTTGTCCTGCCCATCCGGCACTGTGAACTCATACCCCACCACCAGCACTGCGTGGTCCACGATGCCTGCTGCCGCACACTTGGGATCGTCGTATACACCCTGAGAGGAAGTGGAGGGGAGGGGAGGGGAGGGGAGGGGGAGGGGGAGGGGGAGGGGGAGGGGGAGGGGGAGGGGGAGGGGGAGGGGGAGAGGGAGGGGAGGATGGGAGGAAAGTAAGCAAGAGGCGACGAGAAAGGAAGTGCACTCACTTCCCGCCACTGGCACTGCGTGGTTTACAACGATGAATCTGTTATTTTTAAGATTAAGTCAGGTGATCTGGGTCGAATCTATTCTCCTCTTCGTGGCTTACAACGATGCCTGCTGCTGCTGCGTACTCGGGGTCATTGCAGCAGCATGCATCGTTATTGCAATACGAGACGCTTTATTGCTATTGTTACTGTTATTGCTATTGTCATTGATATCATTATCATTATTATTATTGTCACTAATATTATAAATAGCACTTATACAAATACACAAATTCGATAAACAGCTCCACCCAAAAAAAAAAATAGGATTTGCATTTTTGGAAGGAGGGGTAGCTGCCTCACACAAAGGCAATGACCGGCTCGGAGGTGAGACGGGGCCTTGGGGGGGGGGGGGGGGGGGGGGGGGGGGGGGGGGGGGGGGGGGGGGCGGCTTTACCGATTTGTATTTCTGGAAGGAGGGGTAGCTGCCTCGCACGAAGGCAATGCCCAGCTGCACCTGCACGGCCAGGCCAGCACCAGCCCATTCCAGCCGTTATCCTAACCCGGTGTTGCTGCCTTCCTGTAAAGCTTACTGTACCGATTTGTATTTCTGGAAGGAGTGGGTGGGAGGGGCGGCTTTACCGATTTGTATTTCTGGAAGGAGGGGTAGCTGCCGCGCACGAAGGCAATGACCGGCTGCACCTGCACGGCCAGCATGAGCCCGATCCAGCCAAAGAAGTCCACCTGCTCGTAGCGCGCCAGACCCAGTGGCGTGGATGCAGTGGCGATCTGAGGGTGAGCAGAGGGGGTGGAAGGCAGTGAGGGAAATGGGATTGGGGGCAGAGAACGACTGGCTGCACCTGCACGGCCAGCACCTGCACGGCCAGCATGAGCCCAATCCAGCCAAAGAAGTCCACCTGCTCGTAGCGCGCCAGACCCAGTGGCGTGGATGCGGTAGCGATCTGAGGGGAGTGAGAGGAAGGCAGTGGGGGGGAGAGGAAGGCAGTGGGGCGGTAGTGGGAGCAGAGAATGACCGGATGACACCGGATGACACCGGATGACACCGGATGACACCGGATGACACCGGATGACACCGGATGACACCGGATGACACCAGATGACACCGGATGACACCAGATGACACCGGATGACACCGGATGACTGGCTGCTCTGCTCCTGTGCGGCCGACCAGCAAGAGCCCGGTCACCCCATACACGTCCACCTGCTTATTTTATTTTCGACTCAAAAATAGGCCGGCCAGAAAGAGCCCGGTCCGAGTGGTGATGAGAAGAGGAGGTGGCGATCTGCGAGGGAGCATTGGGCGCATCAAGGCAGAGAGAGGAGTGGGTTTTGAGTCGACTCAAAAGTCACCAGCCCGAGTGGTGATGAGAGGAGGAGGTGGCGACCTGCGAGGGAGCATTGGGCGCATCAAGGCAGAGAAAGGAGTGGGAATGGGAGCAGCCAATGGGTTGGCTGCTTCTCTCTTCCGCAGCCTGATCCTGATGATTTTTTAGGCGCCTCAAACATCAACTCGATGGGAGCAGCAAATGGGTTGACTGCTTCTCTCTTCTACAGCCTGATCCTGATGCAGAAGCAGCCGTAGAAGTCAACCTGCTCGTAGCGCGCGAGGCCCAGTGGCGATAATGAGGTGGCGACCTGAGAGGGAGGGGGGGAAGGAGGGGAGGAATGGGGAGGAAAGGGGAGGGGGAAGTGGGGAGGAAGAAAAGAGAGGGGGGAAGAAGGAGCAGCAATCTTTCACTTGTTTCTTCTTCCTTCTTCCCAAGCACGAACCACACACACACACACACACACACACACGCACACACACACACACACACACAACACACACACACACGCACGCACACACACACACACACACACACACACGCACGCGCACGCACACGCGCGCCCGCGCATGCACACACGCACGCGCGCGCGCATCGCCCTACCTTGCCTTGCCTGCGTTGCTCTCAACACATCGCCACACCACCAGAAACACATCGTGGCTCGCACCTTGCCCGCGTTGCACTTGGCCTGCTTTGCCGGTGCCGCCTCACACACACCTTGCCCACATACCCCCTCACACCTTGCCCACATACCCCCTCACACCTTACCCACATACCCCCTCACACCTTGCCCACATACCCCCTCACACCTTACCCGCATTACACTTAGTCTGCTTCGCCTTGTAAGGGTACTGCACCTCAGGCACCACCCCTCCCAGGTCGTCCTAGCATTGCACCGGCCCTTGCACCTTCGTATTTAGTCAGCACTTACCTTCCCCGCGTTGCACGTGGCCTGCTTGCCCTTGTACGGGTATTGCACCTCCGGCACCACCCCTCCCAGGTCAGGTCCTCATTGGCCCTTGCACCTTAGTACTTGCTCAACAACACTTACCTTGCCCGCATTACACTTGGTCTGCTTCGCCTTGTAAGGGTACTGCACCTCGGGCACCACCCCTCCCAGCCCAGGTCGTTACTCGCATCCACCATGTAGCCCCTGCCCTCGCCCCTGCCCTCGCCCCTGCCCTCGCCCCTGCCCTCGCCCCTGCCCTCGCCCCTGCCCTCGCCCCTGCCCTCGCCCCTGCCCTCGCCCCTGCCCTCGCCCCTGCCCTCGCCCCTGCCCTCGCCCCTGCCCTCGCCCCTGCCCTCGCCCCTGCCCTCGCCCCTGCCCTCGCCCCTGCCCTCGCCCCTGCCCTCGCCCCTGCCCTCGCCCCTGCCCTCGCCCTTGCAAGCACGCACCTTGCCCGCGTTACACTTGGTCTGCTTCGCCTTGTAAGGGTACTGCACCTCCGGCACCACCCCTCCCAGGTCGTTACTCGCATCCACCATGTAGTCCAACGCTGATGTGGGCCACCCACCCTTGCAGCTGCTGCTGCTGGGCTCGCAATCAACCACCTGAGGGAGAGAGGGGTTGGAGGAATGAGCAATGCGGTGGGGAATGAGAGGAATGAGGGGTGGGGGGGTGGAGTGTGGAGGGTCAGTACTGGAATCAACTGTGTTCTCCAGCGCTGATGTGGGCCATCCTCCTCCCTTTTGAGACGTCTCAAAAGCCGTCTACTTTCGAGACGACTCAGGAGTGTGGAGGGTCGCTACTGGAATCAGCCGTGTTCTCCAGCACTGATGTGTTCTCCATCCGCCCTTGCAGCTGCTGCTGCTGGGCTCGCAGTCAATCAAATCAACTACCAAAGGGGTTGGGTTGCGGGGGATCGGGGGGGGAGGAGGGGTGCAAGAGGGTGGGTGGAGAGAGGAGGAGGAGTGCTTGCTTGTATGGAGGTGCGTGGATGAGAGTGTAAGCATGCACGCACCATGCGCCCATGCACGCACCATGCGCCCATGCACGCACCATGCGCCCATGCACACACCATGCGCCCATGCACGCACCATGCGCCCATGCACGCACTATGCGGCCCATTTTAGAGAGTCGACTTGAGCAAACCCTTTGCGCGCACCAAGAAAGTTTGCCTGCCTTCTCCTTCGGCCGCTCCGCACCAACGATGACATGCTCACCGCACCACACCACACCGCACCGCACCGCACCTCACCGCAGTTGCCGTGTTGCAATGTGAGGCGTCTCACTGTAAGCACGGTCCTTTCCTTCGTGATGCTCAGCGCACCTGCTGCACGGAGATGTTGAATGCACTGCCGTATGACGGTAGCTGGTCTGCAATCACAGCCACTGTCACTTCCACTGCATTCACTGCTGTGATTGCCCATGATGCCTCTGCCATGGGAGGAACATGGGCAGGTAGGAAAGGGGGGGAGGGGGGGGAGCGGTGGTGGTTGGTGGGGGGATCAGCACTTTCGGAATTCAGGACTCTCAAAAGTCGCAATCACAGCCATTGTCACTTCCACCGCATTCACTGCTGTGATTGCCCATGATGCCTCTGCCATGGGAGGAAGATGGGCAGGGCCGGAGGTGGAGGAGGAGGGGAAGGGGCAGGAGGGGAGATGGAGGAGGAGGGGGGCTTTTGAGACGTCTCAAAAGTGACAATCACAGCCATCGTCACTTCCACTGCATTCACTGCTGTGATTGATCGCCCGTGACGTGTCTGGCCATGGGGGAGGGACATGGGGCAGGAAGAGCAGGGAGGCAAGTGGGAACAAGAGAAGCAAGAGGACAAGAGAAGCAAGAGGACAAGAACGAACAAGAGAATGTAAGGACAAGGAAAAAAGCACAGCACATCACAGCACCACAACGTACTGCATGCACCACACACACCTTGCCACATCAGTCCACAGCAATGCACCGCACACAACACCACAGCAACAACACTCACTGCAGGCGCCCTCATTGCGCACGCCTTGCACGCCCCTCAGCTTAGCCAGTCCACACTCAGGTCGACATTCCAGCAGTCACAGCTGCTGCTATACCATACCCCATGTTCCGACCAGCCCTCATGTGCTACCAAACCGCACCGCACAGAACCACACACCACACCACACCTCACCACCACAATACTTACTGCACGCGCCCCCGTTGCCCAAGCCTTACACGCCGCCCAGCTCGCGCCAGTCCACGCTCACGTCGACAATCCAGCAGTCAGAGCTGCTGCTATACCCCATGCTCTGACCAGCCATCATGCGCTAACACACTTCACGGTACAGCACCGCACACCACACCACACCACACCACAGCACCGCACCGTACTGCACCACACCACCACAGCACTCACTGCAGGCGCCCTCGCTGCGCACGCCCCCCAGCTCGCGCCAGTCCACGTTCACGTCGACACTCCAGCAGTCACACCCGCCGTCATACCCCATGCTCTCACCAGCCATGTGCTAGCACACTGCACCGCACAGCACCACACACCACACCACACCACACCACACCGCACCGCACCGCACCGCACCACACAGCACCCCACCACTCCACACCACACCGCACACAGCACACCACAGCACACCACAGCACACCACAGCACACCACAGCACTCACTGCAGGCGCCCTCGTTGCGCACGCCTTGCACGCCCTCCACCTCGCGCCAGTCCACCTTCACGTCGACACTCCAGCAGTCACAGCTGCTGCTATACCCCATGCTCGCATATCTCGACACGCGGTTCAGGTGCCTCGGCTGTAGCAACGCAAAGCTGGGCACCGCGCTACAGGCGTAGCCTGGCCTGGGGGAGGGGGGCATGGGGGGGAGGAAGGGAGATAGCACCCGCCGTCATACCCCATCCTCGCTCGCATATATCTCGACACGCGGTTCAGATGCCTCGGTTGTAGCAGTGCAAAGCTGGGCACCGCACTACAGGCGTAGGCTGTGGGAGTGGTAAGGAGGAAGGGGGGTGGGAGGGGAGAGGAGAGGGGCGGGGAGAGAGCAGTCGAAGTGACGCCCCACGGGGGACGAGGGGAGAGCGGGGGACGAGGGGAGAGCGGGGGACGAGGACGGGGACGGAAGGCGGAGAGCGTAAGAGGAGAGTGGAGGAAGGAGAGGAGGAGGCGCGGAAAGGGGACGGCAGAGGGAGAGAGTGGGGGAGATACAAGCACCGGGGAAGTGGGGGAGTGGGGGGGAGAACGCGCGGCAGGAAGGAGGGCGCGGTCGAAGGAAGGGGAAAGCAGGGCTGGCGGAGTATATGGGGGAAGGGAGGGGGAGGGGGGGGATGGGGAGACGGGGGGGACGGGCGTCGTGGGCGGGAGAAGGGGAGCGGGGGAAAGAATGGCGGAGAGTCGAGGGTGCGCGGGAGAGTGGAGCGGCGGAATGGGGGACAATGAAAAATGCAAGTGCGAATCTTGGGGCGCATCGAACGGTGATCCTTGACACGTGTCAAAAGACGATGGTCGAGGCGCCTCAAATGGCGGGGTGAGGCGCACTGATGACATCATGAGTGCGGAATGACTACCGTATGATCTTTCTCATTACAGGCTACAAAGAACTACTATGAAGGGTAACGGGACTGTTTGTGTGGCAGATGACTATCCCCGTTAGTACCACCATGTAGTAGTAGAAGACAGGGGAACGGCCCTTCCGCTACTGAAATCGCAAAATAAAGAACTCACAAAAGCAACGCGATAATGGATGACTACTTGAGGCGCCTCAAAACTTGACTACAACTTTAGGAGGCTCTATAAACGAAATGAGGCTCTAACCTGACGCCGTTCTGATGCAACTCGCGATGAGGACGAGAAGCGACAACACGATCGCATGACGACGACACGACGACGCGACGTCGCAGGGCGACGGCCTCGACGACCGTGGCTGCCGAATGTCGCCGGATCTATCATTGATAACGGTACGCGGCGGCATTGCGACGAGCGGCGACTGGGAAGGGCACTACTAGCAGTGCAACAACAGGGTAAGATTCTATTATTTTCCAGTTCGCTCAATGTCCTCGTGGTTATGCTATCTTTCAACTTGACGAGTTAAAACTAAAAGTCGTTAATTAACTCATGAAGAGATAACTGACGGCAGTAGTTGCGACCAATGCGAGTCTTGATCTGCACTGCACGACTATTAATACTGTACAAAAGTCGTGTATGTTGTCGCGATGGCGACTAGCATGAACTAGTCGTGTATGTACAGACAGACGTATGACGGCTGGTACTGTCTTGTCCATTGCTCGATTCGGATGGACTCTCTTGTTGAAAACGCCGTCGGTTGGTCCCATCCCAGCCGAACTTGCACTCCAGCCGAACTTGAACAGAACGTGTATCGGGAAGCTCAAACAACAACCAGGGGAGATCGGGTTGTTCAAGAAGACACAGCCCCCTAAGTTCGGAAATTCTAAGCTGGGAACGTTGGTGTACAGTCGTGATTGGCTCACGAACGCGTGTCGCCAACGGGTGCACTTCGCTAAGTTGGGAACGATGTCGTTCCGAGCTCGACAGCAGTATCGGGCACTACACACGGTCGACCACCCCTAGAAGGCGGATTGCATGCTGGAATGGAGAATGGGAGGGAACAGAACGAGTTACGAGACGAGACGAGGCACAGAGGAACGGAACAGAACCCGACGGAATGAAACACGCTGGGCTACCCACAATTTTGGCTACTGTAGTACACCAGAAACTCGTTTGAGTTATCACCTACCCTGACCTCGCCTTACATTTTGGGATTTTTATTGATTTCTGCATTTCGCAACTTTTATCAGCGTCGCAGCTAAAAAAAAGGGCCTATAAAAAAACCAAACAAGTTACAAGGTGGCTTTTTACGTCGGTATCTTTGTTATAATTGGTCCGTCATACCTTCATTGAGAGTTTGACGTCTTTATCTTCGTTTCCATTGGTTCAACATAACTGCAGCTTGCCCAAGGGGCTTGTAAACTGGGTGCAAATTTCCCGAACCACTTGTTCGTAGGCAGAGAAACGAATAAAACAAAAAACAAATGCGCAGGCAGTAGTTGAGCATCCTGTGTAGCACAGGCCTTACCTGACTGAGGGGGAGGGAGCACGCCTCACCTCCCACCCACGCACCTTCCTAGCGAGTGCGGGGTCTGGTCTCCTAAATCATCCCTCGCAACCCAACTTCACCCCAACCGAGTCCCGACAGGAGACAAGACTCCCTCAAGCTCCATGAGTTACTGTACAAGATAAGATTTGAGTCCCGAGGCGCGTAACTCCTGCCTCGCCACCGACCGTCGACCGAAGGCCTTACCATGGAAGGGTTTACTATGGCCTAGAGTTTTTTTCCTTCCTTACGTTTTGTATAAATGATGTATAAGGGTGTGGGCAGCGCGTTCATTTTCCCCACTTTTACAGAATTTTGACGCCCGTCGAATCTGGAGGTTACTGTAGCATTTTTGCACCGCGCTTAGTTTGTGTCCCAGGTGGGACACGCTCGTCCAAATTTAGGCACAGAACCCGCCACACTTTTGCCAAACCGCCCACCCAACAAGGTAACCCGCCACGCTTTTGCCAAAACGCTTTTGACCTGGTGGATCTGGCTACGGGGCGCGGTAGGAATCTATATTTGTGAACCCTTGGATTTGCGAGGGTCGTACGCGCTTGACGAAGTCGTGGTGCGGTTTCGCTGACGTTTTCGCACGCTTTCCCAAATGATGCGCGGGTTGTTCGCGGACGTTGTGGGTACGTGTTTTGTTCGGTTGACGGCACGGAAAACAGCCACAGTTCATCCACTGTATACTCCGTCGTGTCCACGCATTACCCTAAATCGGGGTTACAAACCGCTGAATGAGGTAACTGTTTCGGGCTAAGCCGGAAAATGAACGCGCTGCCCACACCCTAATAGAGAAGCTTGTCCTGCCGCCGATGTCATTAGTCATGACAGCTAGTAGTTTTTGCACAATCAACACCTCATGTCGAAAAGGAAGTAATGCAGATGGTACCATCTGTGTACTTCACGTGCCAATAACCCCCTAGCAGTTGCAGTAATTGCAATCTACCTGGTACAGAAAATATACAGTGCTGCAATACACATTAACTCATTGCAAAACAAAAAGACTATGTCGGCCACATCGCCAAATTCGACCTTACATCACCTCCGGGTGCAAAGCGACATGCCCACATACAGCCTATCATTGGTACACACATACCCATTGTTCAACTCCGCCATTTTCCGCGCACTATTCTGGAACTTGAGCGATATGATGCGCGCACAGAAGTCCCCGCGCTGCACAGAGTAATACGCAAGGCATCTGGGGCGGGTGCGGCGGGCTTTAGTGGTTGCTAGCAGCCTCTTTTGGAGTGCCACTGAGGCCCTCTTAAAGCCAGCCCGGTATAGCCCTTTCTGTCTGCTCCTGTGCGGCCCCAACGCCGCCATCTGCGCGAAGAGCTCGTGCATCCACTGTTGCCACGACTGCTGCTGCCGCTGCCTCTGCCACTTCTGCTGCTGCTGCAGCTGCACCACCTGCTGCTGCTGCTGCTGCTGCTGCTGCTGCTGCTGACGGTGATATCCTTCCCACAGCCGAGTTTCACTTGCCACCCATGCGTTCCCCTGCCTCTCAGGCCTCTCAGGCCTCGGGAACCCATTGAGCTTCTTGGGTGTGTGTTGCAGAGTGCGTTGCGGGTCGAGTGTGCGTAGGGAGCGAGCGGGAGCAGGCCCGGTGGCGTTGACTGTGAAGCCGGATATGCACACCTGCAGGGAGGGACGTGGTAGGGCGAACAGGGGCGGTAAGGATATTATTCTAGGCGCCTCATGAAGCGTGCAGGGGTAGGCCCGGTGGCGTTGACTGTGAAGCCTGAGATGCACACCTGCAGGGGGGGAAGCAGCGGTAGGAAGAATAGGCACAAAACAGGTGGCTGTTGAGTCGATTCACAAGGCCTGGTGGCAGTGACAGTGAGGGCCCAAAGTGGAAGGAGAAACGGAGGGCGGTGATGAGGAGATTTGAGTACAAGATGAGGTTGAGGGCTTAGAAGGAGAGTGCAGAGACCTTGAACACCCAACCCAAGGGGCACGCAGGGCCTTGCCTTGTCTTGAGAACCAACTAGGCTTACCTGGTGCCCCTGAGTGCCACTGGGGGGAGTCCCTCTAGTCATTCTCAGCCTCACCTGAGTGCCACTGGGGGGAGTCCCTCCAGTCATTCTCAGCCTCACCTGAGTGCCACTGAGCGTGGACGCTCCCTCCTCGTCGTCCCCCTCCTCATCAGGCCCACTGAGGAAAGGGAAGAGCGCCGCGCAGCTGAGCCCGGGGTTGAGCGCGTAGAAGGAGAGGTGGGAGAGCTTGAAGCGCTTCATGATGGAGTCGCAGTCGTCCCCCGGGAGCACTGTGTAGAACTGCGTGCACATGGGGAAGTCTGCCCCGTTGCCCTCCTGCACACACACCTGGGGATGGGAGTGGGGAGAGGGAGGGGTGGGAGGGGTGGGAGCGAGGGACAGTAAAGTCGGAGGTTACAGTGGGGTGCCACACTCCTCAGTTGTCTTTTGAGTCGACTCATAAGTCAACTCGGAGGTTACAGTGGGGTACCACGCTCCTCAGTTGTAGTCCTTGTGAGTGATTTTTGAAAATTCTCAAAAATCAGCCACGCTCCTCAGTTGTCGCCCCGACAGCACCGCTGCGTGCACATGGATGGGGAAGTCGGCCCCGTTGCCCTCCTGCACACACACCTGGTGAGACGAAGGAGCGGTGGAAGTCTAGGGAAGAAATGAGTTGGTTGATTAGGATGGTTTACAATGGTTCGCAAGGGTTCACACAGTGACTCGTAAAAAAACAAAGCGGCCATACCCCTGCTGGTTCGGCCCAACCCAGAGGGTTTGCTGCAGGAAGCTTTGCACGCAGTGAACGGTTGAGAGCTTGCAAGGGTTGAGAGCTTCCAGTCAGCCTTGCCTGCCAGCCGCACACTCAGGGATTTGACTCACCTGCTGGTTCACTGCGGGTAGCTTCTTTGTCTTCCCGGTGCAGTTCACGCCCGGGTTCAATGCTTCCAGATCTGCCACTGTGAGGTCAAATCCGTCTGCCACTGCTGCACACGTGTCGTTCTGTGATTGGAGGGGTGATGGGATGGGATGGGGGTGTGAGGGGCGGAAGAAGGGGAAAGGAATGGCAGAGAGTGTTGGCTGTGAGGGAAGGCAGCGAGAGAGGAGAGATTCTGGAGAGTGAACAGGGAAGGAGGGAGCGGTGGAGGGAGAAATGGAGGTAGGGAGGGAGAAATGGAGGTAGGGAGGGAGAAATGGAGGTAGGGAGGGAGAATAACAGGAGCGTAAGCAGAGGGGGAAAGAGTGTGGGAGTGAGAACGTGCAGAGAGCGGGAGAGAAGGGGAGATATTGAGAAATAAGGAGAGTGAGACGAGTTTTGCTTTCGAGGATGAGGGGTTGAGTTGAGAGTTACAGAGGACCAGGAGAAAAAGAGGCTGCAGATGACAGCAGAGGGCGGCAGGGTGACGTTGAAGAGAGGAGAGCAGCAACAGGGAGGGGTGGTTACTTCAGCATCTTGGGAGTCAGTCTCAAGACAGCAACAACCGGAGGGGGTTAGAGACCTACAGAGGACCAAGAGTAGAAGAGGCCGCAGATGACAGCAGAGGGTGGCAGGGTGACGTTGACCACTGTGTTGGCCCAGATCATGTCACACCACCCCTCATCGTTCTCCTGGATAGCAAAGCATACATGGATGGAGAGAGGTGGGGAGGAGAGAGTTGATCACATGGAGAGAAGAGAGTGGCAGGGTGACATTGACCACTGTGTTGGCCCAGATCATGTTACCATCCCTTGTCGTTCTCCTGGACAGCAAAGCATACATGGATGGAGAGAAAAAGAGGGCAGAAAGAAGGGAGAGTAGTGGGAAGAGAGAGACGGATGGATGGATGGATGGATGGATGGATGGATGGATGGATGGATGGATGGATGGATGGATGGATGGATGGATGGATGGATGGATGGATGGATGGATGGATGGATGGATGGATGGATGGATGGATGGATGGATGGATGGATGGATGGATGGATGGATGGATGGATGGATGGACGGACGGACAGATATGCATCCCATCCCATGCGACAGACAGCAGGCATCATCCATCATCCATCATTCATCATTCATCATCCATCATCCATCACTTCACCAGCAGCACCGGGTCCAACACAACAGCACCGAATTCAACCCAGCAGCACCCACCAGGTCGGGGTTCTGGGCGAGGAACTGCTCCTCGTCCAGCCCATAGATCTGATACACCAGCTCACAGTCCACGTCCATTGGGTACGATATGTTGGACGGGCGCTCAGCGGCTGAACAACGTAGGAGTAGGAGGGAGTGGGAGGGAGTGGGAGGGAGTGGGAGAGGGTAAGGGGATCTGATACACCAGCTCACAGTCCACATCCATTGGGTACGCGATGCTGCTGGGGCGCTCAGCGGCTGAACAACATGGGAGTGGGAAGGAATAGCAGGGAGTGGGAGAGGGTAAGGGGATCTGATACACCAGATCGCAGTCCACACGTCCATTGGGTATGAGAATTAGCTGGGACGCTCGGTGGCTGGGGTGGTATTACGAGATGTTGGACAGGTAGGAGATGTTGGACGGGTAGGAGATGTTGCTGGGGCCCTCGTCTGCTGGTGTGACAGACGAGGGGAAGAAGAGCAGGCAAAAGGAGTGACAGGTATGAGGGAGGGGAAAAAGTAGCAAGGGCATCCCCCCCTTGTAGCCCTTGCTAATGGTGCGTCCAGGTGCGATGAATCTGCTGCTGAGGTGCCTCAGAATGGGCATCCATCAGCCACTCACCGATAGCCCCCAGCCACTCACTGGGCACGCAGAGCCACTCACTGGGCACGCAGAGCCACTCACTGGGCACGCAGAGCCACTCACTGGGCACGCAGAGCCACTCACTGGGCACGCATATCTCTGTGCCGCCTGCACGAAGCCCTCGCTTGAAGCCGGGCGGGCAGAGGCAGAGGTAGAAACCCTCGTTGTCGCTCAGACAGGAGCCCACTCCGCAGGGGTTGCCGCCCTCAAACCACGAGCACACATCATCTGGAGAAAGGGAGAGGGATAGAGGGAATTGAAGCGCAGGGAGAGGAGAGTGAGTGTGCGTGCAGGGAACAAGTGTCGCACAGACAAACAGGAGCCCACTCCACAGGGGTTGCCGCCCTCAAAGCACGAGCACACGTCATCTGGAGAGCGGGAGAAACAAAAAAGGGGAAAGGGGCCGACCGAGGGTGCTTAGTTCAGTTTTGAGGCGCCTGATTGAGGGTGCTTACTTAGGGCACATTGCGGGCTCTCTGGTCTAGTCAGGCCCCTGGTCAACAACACTCGCACACTGGAAAAATAGCACAACTAGTGAGAAATAGGTATGATTTCGGGTCAAAAGCATGGATAGCATAGGTTTGACCAGAGCCCGAAATGACGTCAGCAAAGGGGCATACGTTAGCACAGGAGCATGTGCGAACGATCTAAGGCACAGAGCAGCAGCACGGCCACATAGCTTAAGTGTAGGTGGGAGTGACAGGCATGAAGCCATCGGCACAGGAGCACACATAGGGTGGGCCAGAGGGACGTAGCAATAAAGAGAAGCACACCTGGGAGACAAGAGCAGCACGCAGCAGAGACAAAGAGCAGCCCGGACAACAACACAGCCACATACCGAGCGCGCAGGTGGGCGTGCCGTCATTGTTGGTGACAGGCACGAAGCCATCGGCACAGGAGCACACATAGGGTGGGCCATAGGGGTCTTCAGTGTTGGCCTCGCAGTCTCCCCACCCGCACGGGTTGATCTGATCGTTGCAGGGGGAGGGGGCTGAGTGGGGGGAGAGGGAGGGCAGGAAGGAGAGAAGACGGTGGTATGAGGCATTGCAGAGCGGTCTAGAACGTTTGGGGCGGCGGCGTTGGTAGCGCAGTCTCCCCACCCGCACGGGTTGATCTGATTGTTGCAGGGGGGTGGGGCTCAGTGGGGGGAGAGGGAGGGCAGGAGGGAGAAGAGGAGGGAGAAGGACAGTGGCATGAGGAGTTGAAGAACGGTCTAGAGCGGTTTGGTTGGCAGCGATGGCCGCACAGTCAACCCGGGTGGGGAGAAGCTAGATGGAGGGAGCTAGAGAGGGTAGAGAGGAAGGAGAATCCGAGAAGGGGAGGAGAGGAGGGAGAAGGAGCGGAGGGGTGTGTCTGCATGTGTGTGCGTTCATGTAGGTGCGCGTCCGCTTGCATGTGTGCACGTGTACATAGCAGCGAGGTGGGAGGTGAAGCAACTCACTCTTGATAACGGGGTACATGGCCGGCACCGAGTGAATGCCACATATCCGCAACGCCTCCCTCCGAGTGTGTGCATGTGTAAGTGTGTGTGTGTATCAGCAGCTGTGTGTGCATGTGTAAGTGTGTGTGTGTATCAGCAGCTGTGTGTGCATGTGTAAGTGTGTGTGTATCAACAGCTGTGTGTGCATGTGTAAGTGTGTGTGTGTATGAGCAGCTGTGTGTGCGGGGTCCACTCACTCTTGATAACGGGGTAGATGGCCGGCACCGAGTGAATGCCGCATATCCCAACGCCTCCCACCATGGCCATGCGCATGTAGCCCTGTGCGAGGGGAAGAGGGGAGAGGGGAGGGGCGAGGGGGAAAGGGGGGAGAGGGGAAGGGGGGGTGGGGAGGGGATGGAGGGACGGATGACCAAGCATCTCCCAACTCGGCCATGCACATGTAGCCCTGCGGGAGGGGGAGGGGGGAGCCTTTGAGTCGACTCAAAAGCAGCTTTAGAGTCAACTCAATGGGCGGACGGATGACCAAGAATCTCTCACCACGGCCATGCGCATGTAGCCCTGCAGGAGGGGGAGGGGGGAGAGAAGGGGGATGATCCATCTCATTCCCCACCACCACCCACTCATTCCCCCCCCCCCCCCCCCACAACCACCACCACCACCACAACCACCACTGCCCTGCCTTGCCTCCAATTCACCCTTCCCATCCCAACCACGCACCTTCTCGCCCCACTTGTCGCCCCACGAGTTGCGGATGATCCAGTAGGGAAGAGTGTCGTAGTCATTCAGTTCATACCCCACCACCACCACGCTGTGATCCACCACGCCCCCCGCCGCACACGCTCGGTCGCTGTACGTGCCCTGCAGGAGAGGGGTGGAGGAAGCAGAGGTGGAGGAAGAAGGGAAAAAGGTGAGCAGAGTGCAGTGCAGTGGAGGCGAGTGGGAGGGAAGGAGGGAAGGAGGAAAAGGGGGGCAGCAGGTGTCCCACAGCACTCGTCCATCTCGTAACCCCACCACCACCACGACGACGCTGTGATCCACCACTCCCTCGGCACACACTCGGTCGTTGCATGTGCCCTGCAGGAGAGTGGGGCGGGCGAGAGGGGGAAGCAGGAGAAAGGCAGAGTGGGGCAACAGGCATTGGATTGGGCAACCTAAAAGGTGCCTCACTCTCACTCTCACAGACGCTGCATTCACTCATGCTGACTCACACACTCTGCATTTGACCCACACGACCTGCCATTCACATGATGATCATACGTTGACTGGCAGTGACAGGCGTTGACTGGCGTTGACTGGCGTTGACTGGCGTTGACTGGCGTTGACTGACGTTGACTCACCTTGCGGTAGGACAGGAAGGTGGGATGGCTGCCTCTCACAAACGCAATGGTGGGCTGCGTCTGCTTGGGGAAGAGCAGAGGAAGAGCGGGTGGAAGGGGTGGGAGGGGTGGGGGGTGGGGGGTGGGGGATATCCCCGCATGCCATCAAAATTTGTCCCGAGTCGCGCGCGATTCGCAGTTGGTGGCAACCGAAACACATTGGGCGACAAACGCACCCGAATTGAAGCCACCAATCACAGCGTAGCCACGACACCTCTCAATTGATTTGAGGAACCAACACCAACCGACTGGGTCGTGTTACCCGGTCCACCATTGCGACACTTTCGCTCAACCAATCAGTAGCCAGGCGCCTGCTCTCGAATTCTCTGACACCAACCCCGCGATATACAGATTCGTGGTATGCGCATTTCCCTTCCCGCCTGCCATCTACAGTGGCCCTGCCACCACCCAGGGATACGCCCTAAGCCAGCCGAATAAACCCACCTGGTCGTACCCGATAACCCGTTCCCTCTCCCTTCCCCTCCCACCATCTCGCACCGCTCTAACCGCCACCACTCCTCCCAAACCACCGCCCTCACCTGCACGGCGAGTGTGAGCTCCAGCCAGCCAAACAAGTCCACCCAGGTGCAGAGAGGGTATTTTTGAGACGTCTCACGAAGTCCACCCAGGTGCAGAGAGGGTATTTTTGAGACGTCTCAAAGTCCACCCACTCGTACCCGGTCACCCCCCATTTACCCAGCGTTTCCCAGCCTCCCTAACAGCGCTCTCCACCCCTCACCACCTCTCCCCTTCCCTCACCTGCACGGCGTGCGTGAGCTCCAGCCAGCCAAACAAGTCCACCCAGTCGTTCGTACCCCATGCCCCCCTTTCACCCATCGATTCCCAGCCTCCCCCACCCCTCCCCCACCCCTCCCCCACCCCTCACCACCCCTCACCATCCCTCACCACCCCTCACCACCTCTCACCATCCCTCACCACCCCTCACCACCCGTCACACCTCCCCCCAGCCTCACCTGCACGGCGAGTGTGAGTCCCAGCCAGCCAAAGAAGTCCACCTGGTCGTACCCGATCACCCCAATGGCCTTGGGCACACTCTTGCGCAGCAGCTCCTTGGACTGCAGCGATACAGGAACAGGGGGAAGGTGGGAGGGGAGGGGAGCAAAGAGAAGGGAAGGGAAGGGAAGGGAAGGGAAGGGAAGGGAAGGGAAGGGAAGGGAAGGGAAGGGAAGGGAAGGGAAGGGGGTTGGTGGGGAAGGTGTAAGGGCAGGGCGATTGTGGTCAACACGTGGCCACGCTTTCGATCACCCCGTCAGCCTTGGGCCACGCTCCTGCGCAAGAGCAAAGGCCCAAGAGCGTGCCCAAGGCTGTCTGCAAGAGCAAAAGCGCAGCAGCTCCTTGGACTGCATGGTGCGGGGGAAGGGAGACGTGCGGGAGCGGGGAAGAAGGAAAGGCAGGGTGCGTGGGGAGGTCAACACGTGGTCGTTTGTACCCCGTCACCCCAATGGCCTTGGGCTGGGCACGCTCTTGCGCAGCAATCCCTTGGCCTTGCGCAGCAATCCCTTGGCCTTGCGCAGCAATCCCTCCATGTGCAGGGGGAATGGGAGCGGTGCGAGGGCGGGGACGGAGAGAGGCTGGCTTGTGTGTGGCTTTCCTTGCCACTGCCACAGCAACAACCACTGCTCACCCTCGTGGCGTTGCACGTGCCCTGCTTCTGAGTGTAAGGATAAGCGGCTTCAGTCGCAAGGCCCCCATTGGCCTGCGTGGCATGCGTTGGCCCCCGTTGGCCTGCGTGGCATCCACCATGCAGTCCAGCGCTGACGTCGGCCAGCCGCCGCCCCCGCAGCTGCTGTTGCTGGGCTCGCAGTCCACCACCTGCTGCACCGACACTGCTGAAGCCACAGCCGCAGCCAGACACACACAAAAACACAACCGCTCCTTGCTCACCCTCGTGGCGTTGCACGTGCCCTGCTTCTGCGTGTAAGGATAAGCAGCTTCAGTCGCCAGGCCTCCATTCGCTTGGGTCGCATCCACCATGTAGTCCAGCGCAGACGTCGGCCAGCCGCCTCCCCCGCAGCTGCTGTTGCTGGGCTCGCAGTCCACCACCTGCTGCACCGACACGCGTGCTGCCGGCGGAAGATTGGGATACTCGGGAGCTACAATCGCGTACGCCATCTCCACTGCTGTCGCGGCCGTTATCGCCCACGAGGCCTCTGAAAGGGGGAAAGGGGAAGGGGACGGAAGGGGAGGCGGAAAACGGTGGGCGGGCGAAACAGGAGACGGAAGCACGGGGGCTACTATCGCGTACGCCATCTCCACTGCTGTCACGGCCGTTATCGCCCACGAGGCCTCTGAAAGGGGGAAAGGGGAAGGGGATGGGGGGAGAAAGGGAGGGGTTGACGGTAAGAAGAGAAATGGGAAACGGTGGGGGGACAAAGCAGGTGAGGGAAGCACGGGGGCTACTATCGCGTACGCCATCCCCACTGCTGTCACGGCCGTTATAGCCCACGAGGACTCAGGGGGAAAGGGGGAGGGGACGGAAGGGGAGGCGGAAAACGGTGGGCGGGCGAAGCAGGAGACGGAAGCGCGGGAGCTACTAGCGCGTACGCCATCTCCACTGCTGTCACGGCCGTTATCGCCCACGAGGCCTCTGAAAGGGGGAAAGGGAAAACGGGGATGGAAGGGGAAGCGGTAAATGGTGACGGTGAGAGGAGAAATGGGGGACGACGAGAGAATGAAGGCATAGAGAAGCGCGGGAGCTACTAGCGCGTACGCCATTCCCACTGCCGTCATTGCTGTTACCGCCTGGTTGTAGCAGACTCGTTAAGAGCAACCGAAAATACTGCAGGCCCCCTCAGTGCGCAGCCCCAGCACGGGCTTGAGCTGGTCGTCCCATCGCCAGCCTACAGAAAGGGCCGGCTCCCACCACTCCTCCGACTCGTTATAAGCCACCAGCTTGTTTCGCTAGTAGCAACTCGTCAAAAGCACAGTACTTACTGCAAGCCCCTTCCGTGCGCAGCCCCAGCACGGGTTTCAAGCGATCGTCCCATCGCCAGTCAATGGAAAGCTCGGGCTCCCACCACTCCTCCGACTCGTTATAAGTTGTTTCGCTTGTCGCAGACTCGTTAAGAGCAACAGCCCCAGCACAGTACTTACTGCAGGCCCCCTCGGTGCGCAGCCCCAGCACGGGCTTGAGTCGGTCGTCCCATCGCCAGTCAACGGAAAGCTCGGGCTCCCACCACTCCTCCGACTCGTTATAAGCAACGGTGAGGCTGCGGAAGAAGCGGTTGAGGTGCGCCAGCTTCAGCTCCGCCAGCGCGGGATTGGAGCTCACGCGGTACGTCTGCGCGCGCGCTGCGGTTTCGCGGCAAGGGGGGGAGGAGAGGAGAAGAGGAACGCGGGATGGGGAAAAGGGGGGAGGAAGAAACAGGATGAGCAGAAAGAAGTCTGCTGCGAACGCCTGCTGCGCGCGCGGCAGGTTAGAGATGGCGGAAGAAGCGGTTGAGGTGCGCCAGTTTCAGCTCCGCCAGCACGGGATGGGAGCTCACGCGGTACGTCTGCGCGCGCGCTGCAGTTGCGCAGGCAAGGAAGACGGGAGGGGGGGGGGGGGAGCGCGCGGAAAGGGAAGATGGGGAAGTGGAAGTGGGGCGGAAAAAGGGGAGGAGGAGAGGAACGCGGGTGGGAAAAGGCGGAGGAAGAGGCGGTTGCTGCATGGACGTCAGGCAGAGAGGTCAAGGAGTGCGCAGCTCGGGAGCTCTTATTCTGGGCTCAAACTCCCGGACCGTCCGTTTCAGCGCATTCAAAACAGCATCTTCTCCGTTGATTCGCACATGAAGCACTCAGATCCGGATTCTTGATCGCCGTTGGATTACGCTGTCCGATGTCGGTCTCGAGGAGCGCGCTTCCGACACAATCCGAACAGCGATTCTCACAGAATCACCCACCAGAAGAGGCGACGAGTCTAACCAGCGATAAAGTTAAGTTATGGGAAGGACGAACCTAGGGAGGACGACGAGCACGTGTGTTTTTGAGTCGACTGACTATGACCGACTCAGAACACGCGACGATGAGACCGACTTTTAAGGCGCCTCAGAAATCTAGCCAGCGGCTACGTTGACGGAAGCACGAACTTGGGAGAACGATGAAGCAGGTCGCGGCGATAAGAGCGACCGTCTCCTGAAGGCGCCTCGAAACCACGGACCTGGGAGGGCGAAGAACCTAGCCAGTGGTGACGTTGATGTAAAGGCAGACCTGCAAGGGTGACAAATCTAGCAAACGGCGACATCGATGGAAGGACGGACCTGGGAGGGCGAGGAGGCAGGTGGCGGCGATGAGAGTTACGGACAGGCGGAACATGTTGAGGCGCGCGGGGAGCCGAGCGGAGATCCGCATTGCGCTGATTGTTCCGCGGAAGCTATCAAGTCGCGGAAGGTGTTACTTCGCGCGTTCTACAATCGAATGTTCTTCTAACAGCTGAGCCGGGAAGCCAGCGATGCAGTGGATGGATAAGATACGATTTGCTTCTGACGATCGGAGGCGAAATGTGAGAAACGAAAATCTCAGGAGCGGCCGAAAAACTCGGGGAGAATGCAGTACTGGCACGAGGAATATGTACGAACAGGGGTTGCTGGCAAGCAGACCCGACTTACGGCAAGAAGCTGCTTCTTTCCCGCCCCTGCGACCAGGTTACTCAGAGGGCCTTTTTTTTGTTTTTTTTTTTTAACGCTCTGAAATAGGATGGGTTCGTAATACATGTCAATTAATACCCAGCCGTCTTTAAATTAAACAAGATCCAGCGGAATTAGTCCAAAAGCTGCTGCACTATTAGTTCTTTCAGCCCCCTAAAGAATTGCAATGGCGGGCCTGGTCGGGTGCGCGGCGACAAAAGACGACTCGTCGAATCAAGGCAGCGCGAGAGCGACGGTGTTCTCTAATAGTAATAGAAAGCCAACGGGCTGTTGAGCAATGAGCAATTCAGTCAAATGCTGCGCTTCCTATGCTTGACTTCAAGTGTGCCTGGAGGTTCGAGCAAGGAGCTGAGAATGGCACAATTATTGGACGGTGCATTCGAGCAAGGAGCGACGAGCGACGTATGACACAATTATTGGACGATGCATTCGAGCAAGGAGCAACGAGCGACGAATGACACAATTAGGGCGTGTAACATTGCGATGACCAAACCCAAAATCCGACCATTTGGTCATGTTGGGCGACATGCGAGGGAAGTGGTAATAAACACCTGGGGCGTCCTCTGTAGATTTTCAATGACCGTGGTCGATTTAGGGGCACCCACCCTTAACTACCCCCGTATTAAGAATTTATAGGTCTAATCCAAAATTCAGTATTCGAACAGGAGTGGATTATACGGGACAAAGGAGGGGTGGTGTTTAGCAACCTCATAGACCTTCGCGAGACAAATTTCGGGGACTACCACGTAATGCTACCTGTGGGTGTCTCCCCAATTTTAATTCCGCGGGTGACAATCACGGCGTGGGATGTTTTCGTGACTAAACTGCTCGCACGTACGGTCGCTTGGTTTGGGCGTTTGCTGAATCGGTCGTTATCGTGGTCATTTGGCGGGAAAATCTCGCATCCCTCGCCATCGTGTTACTCCCTTCGCATTCGCACGCCCCAATCAAACGGTCGGATTTTGGGTTTGGTCATCGCAATGTTACACGCCCTTATTGGATGCTGCGGGCTTGAAGGCGCGTGATAGAGATGCTTGAGGAAACCAAGCCGACGAGTGGGGGAGGTGCACCTGAGTGAGCATGGACCCCCCCGATATGCAGCTCGGGAAATGGCGGCGTGGGAAACAGGGGTGTGGTGGGTGGGGGGGAGGGATGGGATGGGGGAGCAAGGTAGGGGCAGACAGACATACAGCAGTACAGTACACGTAGCCGGTGAGAGGGACACAGATGTGCGAAGGAATACACATATGACGAAAGCTGTACGGAAAACTGAGCGAATGAATGCGACACAGAAACTGATAATGTACGTCGCATGGCCACAGAGCAGTCCCCATGGCGTGTCCACCTCAGCAGTAACGGAATTCGAAGGCAGGCATCGCGTGTCATCGTTATGCTGGTGGTACAGTAGTGTGGTGGTGTGCCTACCGAACCGAGCCAAACCGAGACGAACCCAGCCTGGCAGAGCTGAGCTTCTGTGAGGTTTCTCCTTGTGAGAGCCGACGAAAAACGCGTCGAGTCGCGAGGGAGGGAGGTAGCACCGCCACGTTGGCTACAGTAGCATGCAATGCAACCCCCGCGAAGCTGTCCAGGGTTTTGCACAGTAGCAATGGCACGGCAAAGCGGGCGTTGAAATTGAAACATGGAGACGTCACGTCACCTGGCCACGCCAGCTATTCTTCCCTGGCACTTGTTGAGGTCAGGAGTGTTTAGTGTAGATATGTAGCGTTTAGGATGGGTTCAGTGTTGCCTCCCAATGAACGACGTTGACCACAGTCCGAATCAAACACACCTGATCAGCGCAATTCTAGCCTTGTCCTGCGGCGACGGTTTCTTTCTACCTGACCTTAGGGCAGATGCCACACTAAGAGGGTGATTGCCTTCAATGAGTAGATTTGCGTGACTAAAGATCTAAATTCTTCGCAAGTAATTCCACACCTCTGTTCGAAGTTCGCATTGCAGGCCATGTGAGTTCGATGAGCTCCCTCACATACTCCTCCGCCCTCCTCACAGGCGTACGGGCTGTTTTTAACCAAGTAGTGCGTTTTAGAAGGGTTTCGGGACTTCGCATTTAAAAGGCAACTCGGAGCAATGAAAGCCGCATATTTACGGGCTTCTATCTGTTGGTTGGTCCTGGGTTTGGGTCTCTCTGGCTGTTTGTTGCTAATAGCTGGAGAGGGTATTCCATGAAATATCGTCGAAATCAGGTCAGCTGAAGGGTAACCACAATCTGTATTATGCCATTCACAAGAAGATTCCGTGCTTCAGTGTGGTAACAGATAGTGTTACTTTCACATGTTTTAACAAAATTACTACTACCTTGTGCTCATTTGCAAGTTGAAACACGCAATGTCGGAGACAGTGGTTCGTGGCTCTGCATTCCCGATTGCACGTCCGCTATGTAGTTGGCACCTAAATGATTCATAGTTTCCTTGGTATACAGGATTCATACGTGACGCCATGCGCCTATCCAATACGACGATCACCGTTATCGTAGCCGGCGTCGGTGCCGCTATTGCCTCTCTCTACAGTCACTTTCGACAGTATCGATCTTTCTATGACGACGGCACGCGCTTCGCCTGGACTCGCGTTTTAACGAATTTCCAGGCTGTTGCGGAGGCCACGCTCCTAGCAGCCTCTGTGACGGTTCTGTTAGCGCTGACGGCTGACTGGCTACTCCTGCCGGTCCGGCATCTCAGGATACTCACCTCGCAATGGATTCGACCACCGTCCGAATCAGGCGAGACGGGATACGCGTTACTAGCGGGATCGGTATACGTCTATTGAAAGTCTTCCCAGCTTTTATAGGGTTTTGAAACCTTTTTTTTTAACAGCTAACGCGTTACCCGCGAAGCTTGTCGCGAATTTCGGGTTCGCAGGCTTTTATATTACGGCAACAGCGAATCCTTAGCGAGCTGCTTCTCTTAACGTTCGCATCGTCAATCCTCATTCGTCAATCGTCTCCCCCCTCCCCCCTTCCCTTTTCCCCCAACCCCCTCTTTTCCCCGCCCCCTTCCCCCCCCTTCCCCCCCTCCCCCCCTTCCCCCGCCTCCGCGCAACAGGGGCAGAGCAGCGAGAGGAGGCGGTGGTGGGCGTGAGGGAGCGGCAGCAGCGGCGACTGGAGGAGGAGGCAAAGGCGGCAGCTGAGGACCGAGTGAGTGGCACAGCTACAGACACACGCGCAGTTACAGGCACACGCGCAGCTACAGGCACACGCGCAGCTACAGGCACACGCGCAGCTACAGACACACGCGCAGCTACAGGCATGTGTGGTTACAGGCACACGCGCAGCTGCAGGCACGCTCGGTTACAGGCGAATGCAGTTACAACAACCACCCGTGGTTACAGGAACGTGTGCGCCTTGTAAACTCCAACAGCTTAAAATCACGGCCCCAGGCACCTTTGGTGTTTTCCAGTGGACTTACCTCAATTCGAATCCTTGTTCATTCGCTGCAATCCACAGGCGCGCGTGCAGGCTTTTGAGTCGACTCAAAACGAGTTGACTCTTGAGTCGAGTCGACTCAAAACTCAAAACGAATCCTTGTTTTTTCTCTGCAATCCTCAGGCACGTGTGCAGGCACAGCAGCGGGAGGAGGCGCGACAAGCAGCGGTGGCAGCATTAGAGGCGAGCCGGGGTCACTCACTGCGTCCCAGAAAGCTGGGGGGAAATGATGAGATGGACCAGCAGATCAAAGACTGCACCCGAGGAGAAGAGATGAGGGAGGGAGAAGGGAGAGGGAGAGGAGGGAGAGGAGAAGGGAGAGGAGAAGGGAGAGGAGAAGGGAGAGGAGAAGGGAGAGGAGAAGGGAGAGGAGAAGGGAGAGGAGAGAAGGGAGAGGGGAAGAAAGACGGGAAGGGAGAGGAGGAGGAGACGGAGGAGGAAAAGCAGATGTGGACGAGGCTGTGGTGGGTGCGTCGGGTGTTCTGCGAGGGGGCAGTGGGGGGGATGGCAGCAGCGGTTATGAGGTTGCTGGGCTTGTGAGACGGCGCAGGGGAGGAGGGGGGGGGCAGGAGGGAGGGAGAGAGGGCGGGGACAGGGAAGAGGGAGAAGGGGTTGGAGGGGAAGGAGGGAAGATGAGGAGTGGCGTGATGGGAGGGCGGGTGGATGTGGAGCGTGGAGGGTGGCGATCAGCTGCTTCTCTGGAAGCAGAGAAAGAAAGGAAGAGACAGGTATTACGAGGGGAGGGGAAGTAGGTGCGGTGTAGTGCAAGCAGGTATGGTGCGGTGCAGGAAGGTATGGTACCGTGATTTATGAGTGAAGGTGCGAGTGGAGGGTGGAGGTCAGCTGCTTCGCTGAGAAAGAGAGGAAGAGGCAGGTATGACGAGGGGAGTGTAGGCAGGTACGGCAAGGGGAGTGTAGGCAGGTACGGCAAGGGGAGTGTAGGCAGGTACGGCAAGGGGAGTGTAGGCAGGTACGGCAAGGGGAGTGTAGGCAGGTACGGCAAGGGGAGTGTAGGCAGGTACGGCAAGGGGAGTGTAGGCAGGTACGGCAAGGGGAGTGTAGGCAGGTACGGCAAGGGGAGTGTAGGCAGGTACGGCAAGGGGAGTGTAGGCAGGTACGGCAAGGGGAGTGTAGGCAGGTACGGCAAGGGGAGTGTAGGCTGGTAGGCGGGAGGGGAAGGTTGGTAGCTCTGTACAGTTGACTTTGCAAGCGCTTTGAGTCGTTTGAAATGACTTGGGAAGTCAATCTACTTCTCCGCATGTGATGAGTCGATTTTTGAGTCGACTCATAAACCCTTTGAAGTGAATCTACTTCTCCTGAACCTTTTCCTGTTCCCCACAGGACGCAGCCTTTGCAGCCTCGTTGCGACGGGATAGGGCGATAGAGGAGAGGAGGAGAGAGGCTGAGGAGAAGAGGAGGAGAGAGGCGGAGGAGCAAGAACGGATCAAAGAAGAGGAGAGACGAGCGGAGGAGCAAAGGCGAAAGGAGGAGGAGGAGAGAAGCCGGGCAGAGGATGAGAGGAAACGAATAGAGGAGGTGAGAAGGATTGGCACTCTAGAGGATTTATCATGCTGTTATGATAGAGTCCCGGATTCATCGTGTCTGAGTCGGGACGTAAGTCACCCCTGACCCAAATCCTTGACTTTTGAGTCGACTCAAAAGTCACCTGGACTCAAAAGTCACCTCAAATCCTTGATGTCAGAACCCAGGCTTTCTTTCTTGTGACCTTTCTTAAGCAAATCCCTTTGATCAAATCCTTGATTTTAAGCAATCCTTTCTTCTGAAATGCCTCGATAGACGAGAAAAGTATATTCCTTTTTTTTTTTTCTGTCGTTTTTGCGCCTCTTCTGTTTCTCACCAGGAACGCAGGGAGCACTACAGACGATTGTTGCCGCCTGAGCCAGGAGCTGACGTGGCGAGTGAGGAGAGGGCAGTGGTGGCGGTACGGCTGCCATGCGGGTCGGTGTACAAGCGGGAGTGGCGGAGGGCGGACACCGTGGGAAACGTCTATAAGTGGGTGCGTGGTGGCTGTAATAAGATCGTTTTCGTGACCTGTTTCAGCTCCCACGCTCCGCGACAAGGCCCTCCTTCTCTTCGTGTGTTGAAACACCTTCATATGGCTTCAAAATTCCCTCATTCAACCCCTCCAACCCTTTTCCCCCCTCCCGTCCACCCCACTCTCCTGCCCCTTCCACTGCCAACACAACACCCCCCCACCTATCACCACTGCACACGCGTTTTGAATCGTCTCAAAAGTCACTCCTTGAGACGTCTCAAAAGTCGCTTTTTGAAACGTCTCAGAGTCACCCCGCTCTCCCGCCCCTTCCACTGCCAACACAACACCCCCCCACCTGTTGCCGCTGCACACGCTCCCTCGAAAGGGCCTTCCCATTTCCCCTTCTCCCGCGCCACTTTTGCCACCGCCTTCCTCTGCCGTGCCTCCTCCGCTACCGTCTCCCTAGAGCATGCGGTCTTGCGATGGGGAAATAACTCTTAATGACGGCCGGAACTGAGTGTAATGCTAACCCTTTCTTTCCACGCATCCCCCATCCCCGCCTTTTCCTTTTCCCCACTAGTCCGCCAACTCCCTGACCTGTTTCAGCTGCACACGCTCCCTTAAAGTGACCTCCTCCCCTTCCCCCTTTCCCGTGTCTCTCTAGCTACCACCTTCCCTCGCCGCCTGCCCGTGCCTCGCCTCCTCTGCAGCCGTCTCCCTGGAGCATGTGGGCTTGCAATGGGGAAATTATTGTTTAGGGATGGAGTGGACAACATCCAGAACAGTGAGTAACATCATGAGTGAAGGTGACCTCAACATCATGAGTGGACAACATCCAGAACAGTGAGTAACCTCAACCTTTCCTTTCCCCTGCTTCACTCCCCCCCCTTCCCCCCCTTTCCCCCCCCACTTTCCGACCACCCCCTCTGACCTCTTTCAGCTGCACACGCTTCCCCAAAAGGTCCTCCCCCCCTTCCCCCTCTCGCGCGCCTCTCTAGCCACCACCTTTCCCCGCCGCCTGCTGCCCCGCGCCTCCTCTGCAGCCGTCTCCCTGGAGCAGGCTGACCTGTGCCCGCGAGCACTGCTGGTGGTGGAAGAGGAGACGAACGAGAAAGAGAAGGAGATTGAGAATGAGGGAGAGGGGTCGAGGGTGATGTAGTGCCTAGGCTGAGGCATCACCCACCGCTTCTTGACTCCTCTGCAGCCGTCTCCCTGGAGCATGCAGACCTGTGCCCACGAGCACTGCTGGTGGTGGAAGAGGAGATGAGTGAGATTGAGGGAGAGGGGACAGAGGAACAAGAATGAGGGCGAAAGGGCAGGGAATTTTGGGGGGGAGAAGAGGAATATAATGGGGAGGGTGGGGGGGAGAGGGCAGCGGAATGAGGGGGAGGCAGGGCGGGCCTAGGCTTATGTTGTGTTGTGCCTTGGCTGAGGCATCGCTGAGTCATCCCCCTCGAATGCCACTGGGAATGGAGTAGACAGAGTGAAACAGAAAACTTCGGAGTGGGTGGTAGCTGTTGCCAGGGAAAGAAACTTGGCACTGTGCTTCGGCGGCCCCACTCAGAGCTGGTCTTTCACGCGTTTGGTAGCCAACTTGCACTGGCCAGGTTTCGGTGTTCAAGTGGAGCTTTAGGGGCTTTGACAGAAAGGAAGTTACACCAAGTTTTCGCCTGCCGAACATGGCCATTGCCCCATATCTTTGCAGACGGAGCGCCAGCGGACCTTGTCAACAGTCCTCCATTGATCGCGGTCGTGATCTGGGTGGGTTACACCTGTGACCAGCCCCGCAGGGTCATCGCATGTTGGCATTCGTTATCTAGAGTTGACAGGTGAAACGTTGCTGTATTACCCGGATATTGGCCTGGGGCCTATGTCGTACATACTATTCTCTATATATGTAAAATTTCAGTGTATAGAATACTATTAGAGGTTAGCCCTCAGGGCGGAACTCATTTGGTATACAGACTAAAAATCCCTCAGGGTTTGCAATTAGAAAAATCCTTGCCCCTTTTGCTGATGTTTAGCCTCGGGGCGAAATGTAAGAAGGGCATCCGGGGGGTACGGAGATTACCTTTATCACGCATCACCAAGTCCCAACAGTGTCGAAATGTGGTTACTGCACGAGAATGTATGTTTCCAGTTCTTGTAAAGCTTTTATGTATTGATAGAGCAATGAAGCTCCTAGCATATGTGACATAGAAGAATCAATTTCAGTAAAGAATGTGACAATAAAGAAGAAATGTGCAGTTTCACCAGATGCGCGTGGTGGGGGAAATGATGATGCATCCATGTACCGTATGATTATCTTTCTGGAAAAATCGAGGTTCCGGTATAGTTGCAGGGGAACCTTTCATTGTGTACTTGAAAGTATTTGCAATTCACGGATTGACGGTTGCGCTCTAGCCAGCCTAAGTAGTCAAACGTTCAATCGAAGTTACAGTATAATACGATTAAAGTCATGCTAGCTGTATTTGTGGAAATTATAGTTGCTGCGCTTTGCGAGAGCTGGTGGAACTCTGATACTGGAGTGGAACTCTCCGATTTCGAGGGTCACTCTTATTCTTGCAAAAAACGAACTCTCGAATGAGGGTGCGCTCCTGGCCCGTGTCGAGCAACACGAAGCTATTAAGGGTTTGGATTCAATCGATTGTGTCGTTCTGTATGCACCTGACAATTGGGGGTGGAGGGAGGGAGAAGGGAAATGAGGAGGGTTCCGAGGAGGATTCCGAGGTCGCCTTTCCCCCCCTGGGCAAACATGCAAGGTGGGAAATTTCGCATCGTGGGGCGGTAGTTTTCCAAGGGAAATGACGAAGTGCGCTCTGACTTTCGCGCGCCCAAGAGAGGGATAATTCCAGACCGCTGTATAGTGCACCCAGCGTACTTCGCCCAGCGAGGAGAATTGGAACAGAAAACCGTGCCCCAAAACACACAAGAGATCCTTCCCCATAGGAAGGGGGTTTGGGTGTGTTTTTTTTTTTCCAATTTGGGAGGTGCCACCCTGGTTGGGTTAGACCGTGTTTTCCTGTGTGGTTTTTTTGGGTGGGAGGCTGGTGTTCCCACGCCCAGCTCCTCCCTCCCGTCACCATCGCACTTCCCCGTGAAGGGTGGGTGGCCGACGGCGGGGCGAAGGCAAACAAATTTGCCCGAGGAGGAAGGTGGTGAGGGGAAATAGAAACTTTCCCAATGGGGTATTTCCCTGGAGGGAAATGACTGTTCTGCAGGCATTTCCCTTCGATTACGACGTGTTGCGACCCACACGGATTGGGTCGACCAACCCCCGACCCTTCATTTCTAGGAAGGCTGCAACGCGGGTCTACCCGACCAGGTCGACCCAACCTGGTCGACCAGGGTCTGCCAGACCCGGGTCGAAAAGGTCGGGTCGACCAGGTCGACCGAGTTGGGTCGACCAGGTCGACCAGACCCAACCCAATCTGGTTGGGGCAGGTTACCTGCGCCACCGAATTTGGGAGCTTTCGCGCAGCTGTCGCCCAGATTTCGTAGCACTAGTCGGGTCTTGTCCAGTTTGGGTAACCCAGGAATGGCGAGGTGGTGGAGTTCGCCACAGGTCGCCCAGGCCACCATCCCAATACGCGGCACATGCAATGCATCCACATCGAGGATGTCTGGAAGGGGATGGGAAATTCCTGAATTTCCCGAGTCGCGTTTCTTTCACGCCTGGTCGGGTTGGGTCTGGTCGACCAGGTCGACCCGACCAGACCCAATCCTTGCGGGTTGCAACACGTCGTTAGGTTCGGAAGGGAAATGACTGTCACGTCAGCATTTCTGGGCTGACCGCCATTTCGAACCAAAAATTGCATAGGCAGGCAGCTTCCTATTTTCCCTCCCCTTCCCTCCATGATGCCTACAGAACGACGCCGATAATGACGAACAAAGAACAGAGCTGTCGATAGCTAAGTGTCAGGAATTTTGCCACCGGCCAAAAACGAGCCCTGAGAGTCGCACTCATGACTGAGATCGCAGGGTAACTCCATTCTCATGTCACGCCTTCACGGCTAGTATAACTTTTAATCCTCTTCTTGCAGTACACTAATGTCGTGAAAATACCCTCCAGTACAGAATCTTTTCGAGCATCTGGACCACGAGCACCCTAAACAGAACCGACAGGCACTTGAAACATCTACATTACAGGCTCTTGAAACATCCTTATTTCTACAGTGTCCCTAATGGCGGGCAGAATTTGATGGACCCGTTCAAATTTGCCGCATGTTCGCCTACAGTGTTCCATGGGCTGCACTCCTGGGCAAGGTGGCACCCTTTTCAGTCCTACCTTCGGCCGAGATGCTGCCACCCAATTCGATTGCATTCGGCGTATGCAAGAATCGCATTGATGGCTGGTTGCTGATTGGTTGCGAAACAACCCCCCTTTTCCCAATCCCCAGCACCAGTCCCAGGATTTCGGGTTTAGTCCCCCACCCACCCCACCCTCCCCACCCTCCCAGAGGCACCGTCTTTTTTACACATTGTACAGTGTGACCCATATCACCTCTCCATGGGCATGCATTGTATGAGCCAACCAGGCCAAGCATGTAGTATTCCATGAGCCAACCAAGCATGTGGCTGGTTACTTGGAAGGATTTGCTTCAGAACCATGTGCATGGCACTTCGACTTGCTTGGGAACCTCCGAGGTTTGTGAGTGAACACCATTACTCGAACAGATTTTGGTTTGAGAAGTCGTATGTTTTAGTAGCACCATGATGCATTTGACCACCCAATCCAGTAACCCACGGGAGCAGCAGCAGCAAGCGCCGCGTGATCAGTTACTAGTAACCAAGTTTACGCCGCATTGTTTGGGATCCAGTTCAGTGGTTCAGCATGATGCTGGTGGTAATGTAGAGTTAGTAACACCAACCTCAACGCCGCCGGAGATCATGGGCCTGACTCGGAGCGATACTATTAGCCTGGATCATCGCCGGAATCGCATGCAACTTAGGGTTGATGCGGCGGCCCATCAACCGGCGCAGCTGCCGCAAGTGCCGCATGAGGTGTTTAAGTGGAAAAAGACTTCGCATAAGCGCATAGTGGGTCAACAAATGAAAAGGTAAAGCCACACCTATCCGCAAGCAGTCCGACACGGGCCTTCATTACAGCGCGTGCTTGGACTGTACGACCTAGAACGTCTTTCTGCCCTAATCTAATCTGCAGGTGTAGTAATGACAGGTCTGACCATTGGGACACTCTTTGGGACACTATCACAAGTGCCAATTCAGGTACTATCTGAAAAGACTCCAGGCTGGGAAATGCCTGCTCAGCAAAGGGTTTCAGGACGCCAACCTCTTCTGTGGTACTGGTCTTCCAGACACGCTTGAATTCAGATTCATTTCAGCGTTCGATGAATTATAGATTTCACTTTAAAATGTAGTAGGTTTCAGATTCAATCAGGGTTCCATATTATGGATGTTATCACTTTACCTTACCCCGTTTTCAGGCTTACTAGTATTGGGGACAAAGTTAAGTCAAAGGTGCAGGTTAGTATTGGGTACCTCCAGTACTCACTGGCAGTTCTTTGTACTGGAGGTAATGCTGAGCGTTGCTACCATTGACCTTTGGCAGTTCTTTATACTGGCAGTATGCAGTGTCTCTCATCATAACCCGATGGTATCTGTTGTAGCGTGCTTTGCTGTAGCAGCCTCAGGCTCACACTCTGCCGCTCGCCATCAAGACCAACCCTTCCATGTAGCAGCCTCACATTCTGGCATGGAGAGCTGCATGCCATGACTTTGCTAATACTGGTATCAATAAACTTGTTCCCCGAATGCCTGCAGGCTGTACTTGGTGTGCGCGTCCAAGCAGGCGACAGGCTGCACGGCAGAAGCGGCTAGTTGCTGGTATCATTAATGAGCTGCCGCTACTCTGTCCCCTGAATGCCTCCGGGCTGTACTTGGTGTGCGCGTCCAAGCAGGCGACAGGCTGCACGGCAGGAGGGCTAGTTGCTGGTATCATTAATGAGCTGTCGCTACTCCTGTCCCCTGAATGCCTGCAGGCTGTACTTTGTGTGCGCGTCCAAGCAAGCGACAGGCTGCACGGCAAAGAAGATTGAAGACCGCGTGGCTGGAGAGGCCAGGCAGCGCCGCTCAAACAGCATCGCCGCGGCCAGGCATCAAGGCATGGGAAGCGACTCAAAGGCCGCATTCAGAGGCGGTCCGATTGCCAGAGCATTGGGTTCCAAGGTGGGGGGAGCAGGGGATGCAGTGGGAGGTTTGAACGATGATGAAGTGACCGGCAGTGTGGAGATCCCAAGGACTGAGATGCGCGTGGTGGTGAGGACGGTATACCACGGCTCACACAACCACCCACCGCCACCTCCCGATGCTTCTACAGCCCGCCTCACTTGCTTCTCTTCCCCCTGCCCTGCTGCTGCGACCTGCGATACCACTGGTATCCTTGCTCCTGTTACATCTGGACCTGCTGCTACAGTCTGGACACCGGGTTCCGCATCGCTTGCTGCTTCCGCGTCTGCTACAACCTGCATCTGTTCTGCTGCTGCTACAGTCTGGACACCGGGTTCCGCATCGCTTGCTGCTTCCGCGTCTGCTACAACCTGCATCTGTTCTGCTGCTGCTACAACCTGTGCTCCAGCTCCTGCTGCAATTTCCCCTCCTGCTCTCGCCTTCGCTCATCCTTCGAATCATTTGCCCGCTCCAACATTTTCTCCTGCTACAACTCCATGCTATCCTGCTACATCCTGTGCTCCTCTCACAACCAATGCACCTGTTACATCCAGCGCTCCTGCTTCTCTTTCCCATCCTGCTACAACCAGCCCTTTCGTTAATGCCACATTACTCAATCCTGCGGCTGTTACACAATCTCATCCCTCTACAACCTTCCCTCCTGCCTTTAGCCATCAGAATGCTCCAAATGACAGACCCATCCCCATCCCTGGTCCCAGCATCGAACCAGCCCCTTCATCAGCTGCTCAAACACAGCCTCTCGGCGCTCGTTACTTGCCTTTTGATAACGTTTCTTCGTCGTATGACCCGTCTAGTAGCACTGTGCCGCCTCCTCCAACCCCTCACCCTCTGCCGCAAGATCCCGCTTGCTCACGCTTGCCCTGTGAAGCGCCACCTGGCGCTTCTCAACCTTCATACGTTCAGGTCGACGATGATATGCATACTCAAACAGAGCAAGCACTTCCCATGGTTCTTGATCCAACTGCCTCAACGGATGGGAGCCAACGGATTCAGGCTAATAACCGCTTGAATTCTCAGCAGCTGTGGGGTCTCCAGTCGGAGCAAGAGTGGCAGGCATATGTGGAGGACCATCAGCCACAGCTCCAACAAAATGAGTGGAATCAGCAGATACATCCACAGCAGCAGCAACACCAGCGATTTCAGCACCGTCATTATCAGCAGCAGCAGCAGCAGCAGCATCCGCTGCAGCAACAGCTGCAGCAGCATCGTAATCAAGACCAGCAACAACAACAGCAGCCCCAGGCACCCTCAATTCTCCTCTGCACAGAAATTATCCGTCCCCAGGAGAATCCAACCAACTCCGGCATCTTCCCCACAGGCATCCCCAAGTGTGAACCTCGTGCCGCAGGCTCTACTGCCAACCCACTCCCTTGCGATAATCAAACTGTGGTGCCACAGTATGGAGACACAACCGCATGTGGTTATTTCGCAACAGCCCCAGTCTCTCATGAACTCACAGAGAAAAGCGAGCCAATTGAGTACAGCTGGCCTTGTCAATCCATCCCCAATACCTGCAGCTCACAAGCACTCATCCCTTCGTCAGTCCCACCGATACTGGCTGCTCATGTAACCACCAGCAACCCCATTAGGGTTACCAGCTGTAGCTGTAACCCTGGCGATGGTGCGTTGGGTCATTTGGTGGGGCCAATCGAATCAGTTGTGACAGAGATGGTTGGGAGCATGGCTACAAGTGACAGAGATCCAGCCGTGGCTGCCGTGGCTGCAAGTTACAGAGATCCCTGGCCGGTGAGGGATGCCTGGGATGTGAAACCGAACGCAGCGAATGCAGCTGATGGGCCGAGTTATTCCCATCTGCTTTCTTCCCAGCAGCAGCAACATCTTCAGTCAGAGCCACATCAACAGCAGCAGCTGGAGCAGCAGCAGCAGCAGCAGCAGCAGCAGCAGCAGCAGCAGCAGCAGCAGCAGCAGCAGCAGCAGCAGCAGCAGCAGCAGCAGCAGCAGCAGCAGAAGATGGAGCCGTGTAATCTTCAGCAGCAGCAGGAGCAGCAGCAGCAGGACGAGCAGCAGCAGCTCCAGCAGGAGCAGCAGAAGATGGAGCCGTACCATCATCATCTGTATCAGCAGCAGGTGCAGCAGCCGCCAGCTGCTCACATGGCAAATCATGCATGCAGCGTCACTACGTACAGTAGCAGCAGCACTCCCACAACCAATCCTCCCAGCCTGTGCAGACCTACATGGCTTTCCGCGGGCCATACCACTTTGTATGGCCAGCATACAATAGCAGGACCCCAGGACGTCGTTCCCAACTGTATAGCACATGCAGTCTCGAGTGCAAGCACAGGCAAGAGCGCACAGGCCAGCTTCCAGGATGGTGGTAGTTGCACGGATACATGTCAACTGAATAGGGCTGACAGCAATGGTGTGACTGTGGGGAGCATCAACTGCTGCTTCATGGACCCATACATGCATGTGTAGATGCCAGATGCTTGCTTGGATGACCCTTTTTCCTGATGCTGGACAGCTTTGGTTAGGCAAGACAGGTGTTTCCCCTCAGGGCAGCGATAATTCAGAGAGGGTGCTTGTGACGGCTGGACAGAAATGCAGCAGCGTCCTGACCATTTTGTCTTAGACAGCCGTCAGGGGGAGCTGTGTGGGACGTAAGAGGGCATGGGGATGGTTGTCCTTTGCACTTGCGTTCCTGATCCTACAATTAGCTTGACAATGCTTTGTTATGATCTTATCCAGTCTGGTTGTAAGCTTGACAATGCTTTGCTATGTGTTGATCTAGCCTGGGGGTAGTGTTTCTTCTTGAGCCAGACATACCGTATGGTGTGGTGTGATCATGAATCAGGTGTGACAGTATTCCATTTTGATTGCTTTCAACCAGCAACAAATCTGCGGTTTGTGGGCCAGTAGAACTGACCACATACCCGGAAAAATCCATGCTCTTGCCGCATTGCAGCAATGAGAAACATAAAAATGGTCAACCGAGCTTCACTACTGCCCACAAAAAAGCTTGCATTCATATTTAGAAAAGAAAATATTACGAAGCTCAATTACAGAAGACAACGCCCAGCGTCATCCCTCCCTGACAAAACACTGACCAGAAATGGCATTTGAAATGGCACTTAAGGCCCTATGCGAGCTATCTGTTCATATTATTCCCCACCGACAGCAGAAAGAAACACCCACGTGTTAGAGATGCAAAACATCACCCTATTTTCTGCTTGCTTACACCCCAACACCAAGTCTACCCCTCTACCCCTCACAATGACCAGCAAGGAGGCACCAAGACTGGCACACGGTTACCACTGTAAGACCGAATCTACCCCTCAATCCGCAATTGTATCACCCTTTGAAGGGCCTTGAAACCACGCACAAGCTCCTAGGTACATAGAGTCTACCTCTGGGTGCAAAGCGAGAGCCCCAAATAAAGCTCTTTGAGGCGCCTCAAAAACCCTGCGAGGGGCCTCAAAAGCACGGCCTCAAAAACCCGGCGAGGGGCCTCAGAAGCACATACTCCTACCTCTGGGTGCAAAGTGAGAGCCCCACATAGAGCTTGCGATTGATGCACACGTATCCGTTGTCCAACTCTGCCAGCTTTAATGCAGAGCACCTTTTGAGGCGCGTAAAGCCATTCCTACCTCTGGGTGCAAAGGCTCAGCCCCACGTAGAGCTTGCGATCGACGCACACGTATCCGTTGTTCAGCTCTGCCAGCTTCCTTGCACTGTTCTGGAACTTGAGCGTTATGATGCGCGCGCACATGTCCCCCTTAGTCACGTAGTAATACTTCAAGCATGGCGCCTTGGAAACTACCAGCTGGCGGCCTCTCATTGGTTGGGCAGAGAGAGAAGGGATGAGGGGTGGGAGGCGAGGCAGGGAGGGTGGTGATGTGTGGGAGGAGGAGGCGTGGAGTCCGAGCCTTCTTCCCCGTGTCGAGAACGAGGAGAGGGATGCGGATGAGGATGTGGAAGTAAGCTCACGGAGTGAGCGAGGGGTGAATGGGCCGGTTGCGTTGACGATGTATGCATTGACACACACCTGCGATGGGGATGGATGGGCGTGGAGCACAGAAGGAGGAAGATGGGAGCACAGAAGGGGGAAGATAGGCGTGTACATGAACGACGTGAGCGCAAGGGCAATGGGCTGGGTGCATTGGCGATGTTGCAGGGTATTTTTGAGAATTCTTAGGGTATTTTTGAGAATTCTTAGGGTATTTTTGAGAATTCTCAAAAATACCCTGCAGCATCCACACACACACTTGTGATGGGGATGGATGCGCATGGAATGGTGGTAACATTGCGGAATGGATGGGCGTGGAGAAGACTCTAATCATGCATGAGAACGATTTTCGAGTGGACTCAAAAATCCGCTTATCACACGAAGAAGTATGGGATGGATGGGCATGGAGGGTACTGTAATAGTGCATGAAAAAGCAACCTGGAAAGATGGAAGGGCGTATAATAGTGAGGGGGAGATGGTTGGGTGAATGGTGGTAGAAGGATGGGATGGATGGGCGTATACTGCAGTCAGCACCATCACCACTCCCCACCCCTCACATGCACGCCATTCCCACTCCAGCTGCATCGCAGCCCACTCTCGGGTTGAGTGCGAAGAAGGCATACAAACTCACCCCCCATACCCTCACCCACCTTCCTTCACCGCTCTCCACCCCTCACCTGCACGCCATCCCCACTCCAGTTGCGGCCGCTGCCACTGAAGGAGGGGAAGAGGCTGCCTCCGACGGATGGGAAGAGGCTATCGCAGCCCAGCCCCGGGTTGAGTGCAAAGAAGGTTGTGTCGTTGAGAGAATGCTCCGCCATGATGCTCGCACACGTGTCCCCTGCTTTCACTGTGTACCATGCCGTGCACATGGGTAGGTCCGCCCCGTTGCCTATTGCCACGCACAGCTGGGAGGACAAACAGAGGCAGAAGGGGAGAAGGGCGGGGGAGCACGTCGGTCGGGGGGATGGCTTTCACTGTGTACCATGCCGTGCACATGGGTAGGTCCGCCCCGTTGCCTATTGCCACGCACAGCTGGGAGGACAAACAGAGGCAGAAGGGGAGAAGGGCGGGGGAGCACGTCGGTCGGGGGGATGGTGAGTGGAGGAATGGAGTATGGGAGGGGGCGAGGGGAGGAAAGAACGCGGTGTCACGGAGGGCATGATCCGCCATGATGCTCGCACACGTGTCCCCTGCTTTCACTGTGTACCATGCCGTGCACATGGGTAGGTCTGCCCCGTTGCCTATTGCCACGCACAGCTGCGCACACAAGAGAAGACAGGCTAGAAGGGAAGTGGGTGGCGTGATGCTCTCACACGTGTCCCCTGCCTGCTCTCTGTGAACCAGCTCCCCTGCCTGCTCTCTGTGTACCACTCCGTGTATATGGGCAGTCTGCCCCGTTTCCCTAGACAATTATTCTGTTACCTATTCATCCCCAGATTGAGCCCCACAGCTAGTTGTGCGTCAGCCCAGCCTGCCACATTGGTAAGCACCGCACCGCACCGCACCGTATCTCCCCCCTTGTTCTCACACCGAGTGTTCTTTCCTTTGCTGTCAGTGCAGTTAATCCCCAGGTTGAGCCCCAGCAGCTGATCCACTGTCAGCCCAAACGTGTCCCCCACACCACCGAGCACCGCACTGCACTGCCATTGGGAATTTTACTCTTCCTCCTCATCTCACCTGCTGGTTCACAGTCGGAGCGTTCCAGGCGGTTTTGCTCGTGCAGTTGATCCCCGGGTTGAGACGCAGCAAGCCGCCCACTGTGAGCGAGAACAAGCTCGCCACGCCAAGGAGAACCGCAGTGCACCGCACTGCACCACAGTGCACCTCATCTCACCTGCTGGTTCACAGTCGGAGCGTTCCAGGCGGTTTTGCTCGTGCAGTTGATCCCCGGGTTGAGACGCAGCAAGCCGCCCACTGTGAGCGAGAACAAGGTCGCCACGCCGTGACAGGTGTCATTCGCCGTCCACGAGTAGAACAGCCCGCATTGCACCGATCCCATGAGGGGTGGCAGCACGCTCACTGCTGTGTTTTTGGGGATGGTCTCGCAGTGCTCCATGTTCTGCGGGTAGGGTGCGGTGCGGTGGGGTGGGGTGGGGTGGGGTGGGGTGGGGTGGGGTGGGGTGGGGTGTGGGTTGCACCAGTGACCAGACGACGAGTAGAAGAGCCCGCACTGCACCGACCCCGTGAGGGGCGGCAGCACACTCACGGCTATGTTGGTGGGGATGGTCTTGCCGTGATCCATACTCTGTGATTCAAAAGGTGAAGGCATGGGGTTGGGTGGGGTGGGGTGGTTTGGGGTGGGGTGGGATGGGGTGGGGTGGGGTGATGAACCAGTGTTTTGAGTCGACTCAAAAAGAGCAGGTGTTTTAAGTTGAGGAGCCTCAACAGGCTAGCAGGTCAGAAGGGAGAAGCGGTTGAGGCTGTGAGCGAAAAATGCCTCGTGTGTGAGGAGAGGAATGAAGAGGTGAGGTGATGAAACAGTCAGCCTCGCAGCTGCCCCAAGGGGTTCAGTCGCTTCAGAAGGGAAAGGCTCACCAGGTCCGGGTTCTGAGCGAGGAAAGCCTCCTCTGTGAGGCCGTAGAGCTGGTAAACGAGCGGACAGTCGATGTCTATTGGGAAGATGACGGTGTAGGAGGGGTCGGAGGCTGCATGAATGCAGGGAGGGCAGACAAAAAAAAATGGGGGGGGGGCTGAAAAAAGGGTGGTGGTGGTGTTGGGGGCTGGAGAGAGGCAGGTGGAGAGCGGGAGGGAGGGAGGGAGGGAGGGAGGGAGGGAGGGAGGGAGGGAGGGAGGGAGGGAGGGAGGGAGGGAGGGAGGGAGGGAGGGAGGGAGGGAGGGAGGGAGGGAGGGAGGGAGGGAGGGAGGGAGGGGAACAGGTTCGGGAGGGACGAAGTAGTGTGGTTAGGTGAGTGAGAAGCAAGAAGCGGGGAGGTGAGGAGAGGAAAGGAGAGGAGAGGAGAGGAGAGGAGAGGAGAGGAGAGGAGAGGAGAGGAGAGGAGAGGAGAGGAGAGGAGAGGAGAGGAGAGGAGAGGAGAGGAGAGGAGAGGAGAGGAGAGGAGAGGAGAGGAGAGGAGAGGAGAGGAGAGGAGAGGAGAGGAGAGGAGAGGAGAGGAGAGGTGGTTGAGAGGAATGGAGGCGAGGTGATTGAGAGGCGAGAAGAACACAAGCGAGAGGAAGATGCAGTGATGGTTCAGAAGTAAACTGTGCATGCATGGGACGGGATAGATGTGATTTTCTGTGGCTTCTATAGAAACTTGAACAACTAAAGGACAAGAGAAGCCACCCACTTAAACACATAGTGGGACGCATGTGAGAACATGGGTACCAAAAGACAAGAGCAGCCGCCCGCATGAGCACTTACTTGGGACGCATGTGTGAGCGCCATTGGGGCGGTAACCCTGATCGAATCCCGGCGGACAGAGACAAAAGAAGCCGCCCGCATTGTCGTTGATGCATGTGCCGACCGCACAGGGATTGTCGTCCTGCAGGCTGCACACGTCAGCTGACAGGGGGCAAGTGGGCGGGGGCGAGTGGGAGGGGGGGCGTCACGTTTTTGTCCAGAAGGCTGCAAACATCTGCTGCAGCACACGTTTATGGGGCCATCTCACCCATCTGTAGTAAGTCGATTTTTGAGTCGACTCAAAAATCAGCACACGTTTATGGAGCCATCTCACCCATGCCTGCTGCCCATCTCACCCATGCCTGCTGCCCATCCCACCCATGCCTGCTTTCACCAAGCGTTTGTGAGGCACTCACCAAACACACACGTCTGGGCGCCGCCTTTGTCAACAACGGCAATGAAGTATGGCTCATCGCACATGCATGTGTACTGGCCGTCCCCAAGGTCCTGACACGTGCCTCCCCCACATGGGTTCTGCGGCGACAAGCATGGCGAGGCCGCTGGTGTGGAGAAGAGGGGAGAGGACATGTGAGGCGGCTTAATAGAGCGAATATGGAGACTTGGATCTGTAGTCGCTTTCCCCTGTGTCCTCACATGTGCCTCCCCCACATGGGTTCTGCGGCGACAGGCATGGCAAGGCTGCTGGTGTGGAGAAGAGGGGAGAGGACATGTGAGGCGGCTTAATAGAGCGAATATGGAGACTTGGATCTGTAGTCGCTTTCCCCTGTGTCCTCACATGTGCCTCCTTCACATGGGTTCTGCGGCGACAGGCATGGCAAGGCCGCTGGTGTGGGGGGAGGAGGTAAGGAAAGGGGGTTCAAGGTGCTGACCTGTCACTGGGTGCTGAGTGCGAGTGTGCGTGCGAGTGTGTGTGTGAGTGTGCATGCGAGTGTGCGTGCGAGTGTGTGTCCGAGTGTGCGTGCGAGTGTGCATGCGAGTGTGCGTGCGAGTGTGTGTGCGAGTGTGCGTGCGAGTGTGTGTGCGAGTGTGCGTGCGAGTGTGTGTGCGAGTGTGCGTGCGAGTGCGCGTGCGAGTGTGCATGCGAGTGTGCGTGCGAGTGTGCGTGCGAGTGTGGGTGCGAGTGCGCGTGCGAGTGTGCGTGCGAGTGCACGTGCGAGTGTGCGTGCGAGTGAGCGTGCGAGTGTGCGTGCGAGTGCGCGTGCGAGTGTGTGTGCGAGTGTGCGTGCGAGTGCGAGTGTGCGTGCGAGTGCGCATGCGAGTGTGCGTGCGAGTGTGCGTGCGAGTGCGCGTGCGAGTGTGTGTGCGAGTGTGCGTGCGAGTGCGAGTGTGCGTGCGAGTGCGCATGCGAGTGTGCGTGCGAGTGTGGGTGCGAGTGTGGGTGCGAGTGTGAGTGCGAGTGCACATGAGCACGTGCGCTCTGGATAGAATAAAGGTCTACTCACTCTTGATGATTGGGTAGAGAGCCGGCACGGAGTGAATACCACAAATTCCAACGCCTCCCTCAAAGGCCATTTGCATGTATCCCTGCATGCAGAGAGTGGAAATGCAAAAAGAGAGTGAGAATGCAAAGAGAGTGAGAATGCAAAGAGAGTGAGAACGCAAAAAGAGAGTGCGAATGCAAAAAGAGAGTGAGATTGCAAAAAGAGAGTGAGAATTTAAAAAGAGAGTGAGAATGCAAAAAGAGAGTGAGAATGGAAAAAGTGAGTGAGAATGCAAAAAGAGAGTGAGAATGCACGCAGAGGAAGGGAAGAGGGGAGGGGAAAGGGGGAAGAGAAAAGAGCAGGAGAAGAAAAAAACGGCTCATGAAGAGCAGGAGCACGCGACACAGTGCAATGGGTTCCGTGGCGCTAGTAGGAGCATGGCGGTGCATCCCTGTGAGGTGAGGCTAGCAGCACGCATCCCACCTGCAGAACATGCGACACATCCCCCCTGCAAAGCATGCGACACATCCCCCCTGCAAAGCATGCGACACATCCCCCCTGCAAAGCATGCGACACATCCCCCCTGCAAAGCATGCGACACATCCCCCCTGCAAAGCATGCGACACATCCCCCCTGCAAAGAATGCGACACATCCCCCCTGCAAAGCATGCGGCACATCCCCCCTGCAAAGCATGCGACACATCCCCCCCGCAAAGCATGCGACACATCCCACCTGCAAAGCATGCGACACATCCCACCTGCAAAGCATGCGACACATCCCCCCCGCAAAGCATGCGACACATCCCCCCTGCAAAGCATGCAACACATCCCCCCTGCAAAGCATGCGGCACATCCCCCCTGCAAAGCATGCGACACATCCCCCCCGCAAAGCATGCGACACATCCCACCTGCAAAGCATGCGACACATCCCACCTGCAAAGCATGCGACACATCCCCCCCGCAAAGCATGCGACACATCCCCCCTGCAAAGCATGCGACACATCCCCCCCGCAAAGCATGCGACACATCCCCCCTGCAAAGCATGCGACACATCCCCCCTGCAAAGCATGCGACACATCCCCCCTGCAAAGCATGCGACACATCCCCCCTGCAAAGCATGCGACACATCGCCCCTGCAAAGCATGCGACACATCCCCCCTGCAAAGCATGCGACACATCCCACCTGCAAAGCATGCGACACATCCCCCCTGCAAAGCATGCGACACATCCCCCCTGCAAAGCACGCGACACATCCCCCCTGCAAAGCATGCGACACATCCCCCCTGCAAAGCATGCGACACATCCCCCCTGCAAAGCATGCGACACATCCCCCCTGCAAAGCATGCGACACATCCCCCCTGCAAAGAATGCGACACATCCCCCCTGCAAAGCATGCGGCACATCCCCCCTGCAAAGCATGCGACACATCCCCCCCGCAAAGCATGCGACACATCCCACCTGCAAAGCATGCGACACATCCCACCTGCAAAGCATGCGACACATCCCCTCCGCAAAGCATGCGACCCATCCCCCCTGCAAAGCATGCGACACATCCCCCCCGCAAAGCATGCGACACATCCCCCCTGCAAAGCATGCGACACATCCCCCCTGCAAAGCATGCGACACATCCCCCCTGCAAAGCATGCGACACATCCCCCCTGCAAAGCATGCGACACATCCCCCCTGCAAAGCATGCGACACATCCCCCCTGCAAAGCACGCGACACATCCCCCCTGCAAAGAATGCGACACATCCCCCCTGCAAAGCATGCGGCACATCCCCCCTGCAAAGCATGCGACACATCCCCCATGCGACACATCCCACCTGCAAAGCATGCGACACATCCCACCTGCAAAGCATGCGACACATCCCACCTGCAAAGCATGCGGCACATCCCCCCTGCAAAGCATGCGGCACATCCCACCTGCAAAGCATGCGACACATCCCCCCTGCAAAGCATGCGACACATCCCCCCTGCAAAGCATGCGACACATCCCCCCTGCAAAGAATGCGACACATCCCCCCTGCAAAGCATGCGGCACATCCCCCCTGCAAAGCATGCGTCACATCCCCCCTGCAAAGCATGCGACACATCCCCCCTGCAAAGCATGCGACACATCCCCCCTGCAAAGCATGCGACACATCCCCCCCGCAAAGCATGCGTCACATCCCCCCTGCAAAGCATGCGACACATCCCCCCTGCAAAGCATGCGACACATCCCCCCTGCAAAGCATGCGACACATCCCACCTGCAAAGCATGCGACACATCCCCCCTGCAAAGCACGCGACACATCCCCCCTGCAAAGCATGCGACCCCCTGCAAAGCATGCGACACATCCCCCCCGCAAAGCATGCGTCACATCCCCCCTGCAAAGCATGCGACACATCCCCCCTGCAAAGCATGCGACACATCCCCCCTGCAAAGCATGCGACACATCCCCCCTGCAAAGCATGCGACACATCCCACCTGCAAAGCATGCGACACATCCCCCCTGCAAAGCATGCGACACATCCCCCCTGCAAAGCATGCGGCACATCCCACCTGCAAAGCATGCGACACATCCCACCTGCAAAGCATGCGGCACATCCCCCCCGCAAAGCATGCGACACATCCCACCTGCAAAGCATGCGACACATCCCACCTGCAAAGCATGCGACACATCCCACCTGCAAAGCATGCGACACATCCCACCTGCAAAGCATGCGACACATCCCCCCTGCAAAGCATGCGGCACATCCCACCTGCAAAGCATGCGACACATCCCACCTGCAAAGCATGCGACACATCCCCCCTGCAAAGCACGCGACACATCCCCCCTGCAAAGCATGCGACACATCCCCCCTGCAAAGCATGCGACACATCCCCCCTGCAAAGCATGCGACACATCCCCCCTGCAAAGCATGCGGCACATCCCACCTGCAAAGCATGCGACACATCCCACCTGCAAAGCATGCGACACATCCCCCCTGCAAAGCATGCGGCACATCCCCCCTGCAAAGCATGCGACACATCCCACCTGCAAAGCATGCGACACATCCCCCCTGCATCGCATGCGACACATCCCCCCTGCAAAGCACGCGACACATCCCCCCTGCAAAGCATGCGACACATCCCCCCTGCAAAGCATGCGACACATCCAAGGATCAAAATGACGGTTATCGTATTATACGGTCCGTATAATACGGTCGTTTTATACGGCCCAAAAACCAAAAATACGCCGTATTTTTGATAGACTGGTTTCCAGATTTTTTTTTTTTTTTTTTTTTTTTTCTTTTTAATCCTTTCTCCTAGCAAGGTTCTCAAAGGTACACACTACACTAGCCTAGCATAACAACAGCACAGAGTGTTACAACACAACTCTACCATTCCCACTACTACCTAACCGTCCACTACTACTCATTTCTCCTACCCTATCCTATCCTTCCCTATCTCTCTCTCATCCTCCTACCTGTAACCTCCTCTCTTCTTTACTCTTCCTCCTCCTCATCCTCCTCCTCATCTTCATCCGACTCCTCTTCCTCCCCACTAGACCCGTCACTAATGTCCCAAGGATCCGAGCCATTTCGAGCCTTGGTGGGCACGTCCTCCTCCTCCTCCCCTCCACTGCTATCCGCCGCCTCCTCCTCCTCACCCTCTTCCCCTCCCACAGATGTTGCCTTTCTCTTTCCCTTGGTAGGCTTCTTGGCCTTCCCGCCCCTCTGCCTCTTAGCGGCCTTAGGCACCTTCTTCTTCCGCTTCCCAATGTTCCCGAATAGGTCCCAATCAATGGTGCATAGCTGCTCATTCCCCTCTCCCTCCTCCTCGTCGTCGTCCCCCACTTCCTCTTCTTCCGCTGCTGCCGGTTCAACAGCACTCCCTTGCTTGAGGGTGCCGTTGGCCAGATCGGCATAAAGCTTCTCCCTCTCCCGTGATTTCCTATCGAAAGCATCCCTGGCCCTCCTGGCGAACGCCACCTCAGTCACGTCCATCATCTTTTTGGCGCTGAGGCGGTTACGGTCCCGCCTCTGCACCCGTGCAATGGCGGACCAGTAGCGTTCGACCTCAGAAGACGTGACTGGCTGTGACAGCACCGTCACAGCCATCCCCATGAGCGCTTGCAATTCCCCCCCATACATCAGCCACCACTCTGCCTCCGTCAAGCGCCCACTCGCCACCAGCACCTGCGCTGCCCAACGGGCATCATCGGACCCTATCAGCCCCTCTCCCAAATGAAACCGCGTCAACTGCGCCAACAGCAGCGTGCGTTGAGCGACATCCCCCCCACGTGCCTGGATCACGGCTTCCGCCCCACGCCTTACCTCGGGATCGTTCTTCACCTCTCTGCCGTACTGATTGCGCGGGTTTAGAAGCCACCTGGAGTGGATTGTGGAGCTGGACGTCCCACCTCCTGGCTATAATAGCCTTGATGGCGGCAAGAAAGGCCGGCTTGTCTTTGGCCGGCAAGAGAGCTGTGCGTTTCAGCATCATTTTGGCTGCCCATTGGGATAACGGGAGAGCACGAGGTGAGCACAATGTGCGGGAAGGGTATATAGTAGCCGTGAACGTGCAGCAATTCACAGCTTACCTGCCGCCTCTGCCGCAATGTTTGTCTTCACCGTGGCATCTAGCATGAGGCCATAGATCTGGCCCATGACTAGAGCACGGGTGTCAACCACCCGCAGCACTTCGTACACGGGTGTCATGAGGCGGAGGACCGCTGTCGCGCAGTCCCAAAAGACCTCATCCAAGAGGAGCAGGCGGACAGCTCGCCCCTCCTCAGACCGTGCCACCGCCACCGACTCCCACTCCTCACTAATCACCATCTCCTTGAGCGCTTTCTTCACTTCCAGGAAGCGGGTAAGCATGATAACCTGCGTGCCGAAGCGTGTTGCACCGGGCCGCACCAAGGACAATGTGCTAAACAACTCCTCGAACAGCACGACGGCAGACGCGCTTCCCTTGACGATCATAACCACCCTGTGCACCTGGTTGAGCACCCGCCGCACAGCACGGACCTTCCCGATGTCGTGGAGCATCAGATCCAGGACGTGCGCCGCACAGTTGTTGAAGAAAATTGCTGGAAAACCGTCACGGAGAATGTCAGCCGCCCTCCGGTTGTTGGAGGCGTTGTCCATGACCACCTGGACCACGTTCGAGTCTCCAACATCACAGATCGCGCGCTGGATGAGACCGGCCAAGTATTCCCCCGTCTTCTTCGCGGTCTTGGAGTCCACGGTCTTCACGATGACAGGCGCCGTGTCATTGTGGGCCATGACACACACGAGCCCACGACTCTTCATGCAGGTCCAGCCATCCACGGAGAGGGTGCAGCCAGTAGTCTTCCAACTCTCCTTCAGGGGCCGTACAATGTCCGCGGTATCCGCTACCAGTTTTTGAAGCAGCACACCCGAAACCCTGAAGGGGGATGGGAGGGTGTACTGTTTCTCGAAGGCAACAGCCGCATCCACGAAGTTCTGCACGGCTGGAGACCTGGACGTGTGGAACGCCCAGTCGTTATCAGCCACTGCAGCAGCCCATAAATGGTCCAGTCGAGCGCGTGCAGTGTCATCCACCATGTCGCGGATGTCCCGCTGCCGTGCGCGCCGAGTGGGTTCGACGTCTAGGGTTGAAGTGGAGCCAAGGGTTGACAGAGTGGCGCTTCCGTCACGCTCATTAGCTGCTGCTGCTTCCGCTCGAAGTTTGATGGCGACTTCGTGGTCGCACGGCGTCACATTCTTCTCCTTGTCCTCCGGCGTCCCATAAATGTGCTCCCCTATGCGTGTTGCGTTAGCAGTCACGGATTTGTTGCAGTGCACGCACTTCGCAGTTAGAGTGCCGCCTGGTCCCTTAGCCGTCGTGACGTGCTTCCACAGTGGCGATTTCTGCCTCGCCATGGCTTATGTCCTGCCACACTAAAGACTAGACTAGAGCTCTGTTTTGAATATGTGCAGGAGTGACTAGACCAATCTCCTAAGTACCAAGTAGAGGAAACTGGGGGTGTTGTGTCGAGTGGTGTTGTGGAAGGGTTGAGTGCACGGGAGGTATTCTGATTGGTTGGATTGGTTTCGCATCGCGGGTTTTGTACGTGTCGCGCATGCGAGCGACAAAAACATCCGCTGCGCGAAAATGTTAACGGAAAAAAAACGAAACGAGGGAGCGAAATTTCAGATTTCGCCAAATGTTGAAATGTCGCGCAACGGGTACCAGTACGCGATGCGCTTCGCGACTCGGGAATAAAACACATTCCAGTGTACGGATGTCAGAGAAATTTGAGTTTCGGCGAAACTGGCGCATGAAATTCAGTGATCCGATATACACTGATTTCGTTTCAAAAATACGGTCGAATTATACGGTCGTATTTTTGAACCAAACAAAGAATTAAAAAATACACCGTTTTAAACCGTTTTTTACGGTCGTATCATACGATTCCGTATTATACGACAGAATTTCAATAATTCGGTCGTAATTTTGAACCTTGGACACATCCCCCCTGCAAAGCATTCGACACATCCCCCCTGCAAAGCATGCGACCCATCCCCCCTGCAAAGCATGCGACACATCCCCCCTGCAAAGCATGCGACACATCCCCCCTGCAAAGCATGCGACACATCCCCCCTGCAAAGCACGCGACACATCCCCCCTGCAAAGCACGCGACACATCCCCCCTGCAAAGCATGCGGCACATCCCCCCTGCAAAGCATGCGGCACATCCCCCCTGCAAAGCATGCGACACATCCCCCCCGCAAAGCATGCGACACATCCCACCTGCAAAGCATGCGACACATCCCACCTGCAAAGCATGCGACACATCCCCCCTGCAAAGCATGCGGCACATCCCCCCTGCAAAGCATGCGACACATCCCACCTGCAAAGCATGCGACACATCCCCCCTGCAAAGCATGCGACACATCCCCCCTGCAAAGCACGCGACACATCCCCCCTGCAAAGCATGCGACACATCCCCCCTGCAAAGCATGCGACACATCCCCCCTGCAAAGCATGCGACACATCCCCCCTGCAAAGCATGCGACACATCCCCCCTGCAAAGCACGCGACACATCCCCCCTGCAAAGCATGCGACACATCCCACCTGCAAAGCATGCGACACACCTCCCACCTGCAAAGCATGCGACACACCTCCCACCTGCAAAGCATGCGACACACCTCCCACCTGCAAAGCATGCGACACACATCCCACCTGCATGCCCCACGTGCCCCCCCAGGAGTTGCGGAGGATCCAGTAGGCGCTGTCAGCGGTGATGCTGTACCCCATCACCACCACGCTGTGATCCACCACCCCCGCCTCTGCACACCTTGGGTCGCTGTATATGCCCTGAGAGGGGAAAACATGGGAGAGAGGAATGAGGGGAAAGGAGGAGGGAGAAGGGGAGAGGAGAGCCTCAAAAGCCTCAAAAAAACGCAAAGGTGGCTTTTGAGGCGCTCAGAGGGGCCAGATAAAGTCTTGAGACGTCTCAAGACTTGAGGCGCTCAGAGGGGCCAAGTGAACCTGTAAGGGCCGAACCTGTAAGGGCCGAACCTGTAAGGGCCGAACCTATAAGGGCCGAACCTGTAAGAGCCGAACCTGTAAGGGCCGAACCTGTAAGGGCCGAACCTGTAAGGGCCGAACCTGTAAGGGCCGAACCTGTAAGGGCCGAACCTATAAGGGCCGAACATGTAAGGGCCGAACCTGTAAGGGCCGAACCTGTAAGGGCCGAACCTGTAAGGGCCGAACCTGTAAGGGCCGAACCTGTAAGGGCCGAACCTGTAAGGGCCGAACCTGTAAGGGTCGAACCTGTAAGGGCCGAACATGTAAGGGCCGAACATGTAAGGGCCGAACCTGTAAGGGCCGAACCTGTAAGGGCCGAACCTGTAAGGGCCGAACCTGTAAGGGTCGAACCTGTAAGGGCCGAACCTGTAAGGGCCCAACCTGTAAGGGCCGAACCTGTAAGGGCCGAACCTACAAGGGCCGAACCTATAAGGGCCGAACCAATAAGGGCCGAACCTATAAGGGCCGAACATATAAGGGCCGAACCTATAAGGGCTGAACCTATAAAGGCTGAACCTATAAGGGCCGAACCTATAAGGGCCGAACCTATAAGGGCTGAACCTATAACGGCCGAACCTATAAGGGCCGAACCAATAAGGGCCGAACCTATAAGAGCCGAACCTATAAGGGCCGAACCTGGGTGCGTGTAGCGTCAACCACTGTGTGCACCTGGAAGGAAGGGACTGCTCTCTGGGGAGAGTATCTTTAAGTACCTCTATGTGCGTCTGGACGGAGGGGTGATTGCTTCTGGGTCGGCTCAAAACACACAGCTAAACAGTGCTTCTCGTACCTGCGTGTATGACTGGAAGGAGGGGTAGGAGCCCCGCACGAATGCAATGGTGGGTTGAGTCTGCAGCAGAGAGGCAAAGGGGGAGGGGATTGAGTAGGTAAGGGAAAGAGAGGGAAAGAGAGAAAAGGAGAGGGGAAGAGAGGATAAGAGAGAAAAGAGAGAAAGGGAAAGAGAGGTGGAGGGAAAGAGAGGTGGAGTGTAGGAGAGGGGAGAGGGCGGCGAGGGAAGGGGAGGAAAGGAGAGGAAAGGAGAGAAGAAGGGGATGAGAGGAGGAGAGGATAAGGGGAAGAGAGGATAAGGGGAAGAGAGGATAAGGGGAAGAGAGGATAAGGGGAGGAGAGGATAAGGGGAAGAGAGGATAAGGGGAAGAGAGGATAAGGGGAAGAGAGGATAAGGGGAGGAGAGGGGGAGGAGAGGATAAGGGGAGGAGAGGAGAATGGGCGGAGGATTGGGCGGATTGGCAAGTGCGGCCGGAGGGGAAGGGGAAGGTAAAGAGTGAAGATTTACTATTCGTGCAAATTTACTGCCCTGTTACCTGCCCTCTTACCTGCACTGTCACAAAAGTATCATCGATCATCAGCACGGGAGCACACCAGCACCGAGCCTTACATTGACGCCGAGTAGCAGGGCGAGCCAGCCGTAGAAGTCGACCTGGTCGTACTCTGTGATGCCCACCAGTACGTGCCATGACTTAACGTGGTACCTACTCGGCGTTTAGGCTTACGCTGACAGCAAGGCTTACATTGACAGCAAGGCTTACATTGACAGCAAGGCTTACGTTGACAGCAAGGCTTACATTGACAGCAAGGCTTACATTGACAGCAAGGCTTACATTGACAGCAAGGCTTACGTTGACAGCAAGGCTTACGTTGACAGCAAGGCTTACATTGACAGCAAGGCTTACATTGACAGCAAGGCTTACATTGACAGCAAGGCTTACATTGACAGCAAGGCTTACATTGACAGCAAGGCTTACATTGACAGCAAGGAGAAGGCCAAACCAGCCGTAGAAGTCCACCTGGTCGTACCCCGTGATGCCTATGGTCGTCGCCTGGGCTCACAGACAGGGCACACGGGCGCACGGGCGTGGGCGCGGGGGTATGGGCGCAGGGGCGCACAGACAGGGCACATGGGCGTGGGCGCATAAGTATGGGCGCATGGGCGCATGGGCGCATGGGCGCAGGGGCGCATGGGCGCATGGGCACACATGGGCACACATGGGCACACATGGGCACACATGGGCACACATGGGCACACATGGGCACACATGGGCACACATGGGCACGTGAGAACATGGGTAGGGGTGCAATTCAAGGTCAGGGCACAAGAGCAGGGGCACTAGGGCATAAGAATATACACGGGCAAGGCACCGTTCCCAGGTGAGTAGCGAGGTGTTATAGGCCCCCAGGCGTACTGTGCGACGGACGAATCAGCTTTGCTTCTGGATCTACGGGGTAAATCTGAGTCGCTTTTGAGTCGACTCAAAAGTCACTTAGTCGCTTTTGAGAATTCTCAAAAACGAATCTGCTTTGCTTCTGGAGGTACGGGGCGTAGGCTGTCTCGGCGGTGAGATTTCCACCACCCCCCCCCCCCCCCCCCCCCCCAACTACCGTGCTATTGAGATTTCTCTAAAATCAACCACCCCCAGGCAGACCTCCCCCAGGCAGACCTCCCCCAGGCAGACCACCCCCAGGCAGACCACCCCCAGGCAGACCACCCCCAGGCGTTCCCTGCGAAGGACGCATCTGCTCTGCTTCTGCATGTACGGGTAGTACGCTGCCTCGGCGGTGAGTCCCCCTCCACCTGCGCCGGATGCATCTGCCCTTGCGCCGTTTACCTTGCGCGGGACTGATCAGACCACCCCCCAGGCGTACCCTGCGCAGGATGCATCTGCTCTGCCTCTGCATGTACGGGTAGTACGCTGCCTCGGCGGTGAGTCCCCCCCACTGCCGCGTGGCGTCCACCATGTAGTCCAGCGCCGCGGTCGGCCACCCGCCGTCAATGCAGTTGCTGCTCGTGCTGTTATTGCAGTCCAACACCTGAGGGGTTTGGGGGGCGGGGGAGGAGAGTAGCTGTGAGAAGCCCCCCCCACCGCGGCAGAGTCGCGTCCACCATGTAGTCCAGCACCTGAGGGGTTTGGGGGGGAGGGGAGGAGAGTTGAATCGGTGCTGTAGCTGTGAGAAGCCCCCCTCACCGCGGCAGAGTCGCGTCCACCATGTAGTCCAGCACTGCCGTCCCGTCGGCCACCCGCCGCCAGTACAGCAGGAAAGCACGGCAAGGCAGCTGTTCTTGCAGTCCTGAAGGATTGGGGAGTACGGGAAAGGAAAGTACAGAACAGCGCACCTGCTGGTGATGAGGCTGCAATCAGAACCCTGCTGCTGTTAGGTACAGTCACGAACACTTTAAGCTAAAAAAAAAAAAACCTGTTCGGTTCGCCTCGAACACGTTCGAGGCGAACCGAACAGGTGTTCGTTTCTTTGCTCAACTCGTACAAGCTACGCATACAGCTGCGTTTACCGTGACGGTAAGCAGCAGGAGTAAAAGCACGCATAAGAAGTCAGTAGTAGCTGCTCAGGTAAGGCCCGTGCTTGGTAGCAGCAGCTTCCGCACCTGTTGTAGTGATATGCGTTTGGGGGGCGCCATGGAGGGCACCGAGTCAGCCACTAACGCGTACGCCATTTCCACCGCGCTCACAGCTGTGATGGCCCATGATGCCTCTGGGGGGTGAAAGGGGGAAGGGGAGAGGAGGGGGGGGAGGGGAGGGACAGAAAAGATCGTCTTTTGAGGGCAATGAAAGTTTCGCGCTACTTGTGGATTGATTGTTTAAACACAACATTTTCGAAATTTCGGTCAGACAGGTAACATTTCGTTAGTTTTCGCGAAGTGGGCAGGGACATTGAAGGCGCGCAAGTGACATTTCTGTTGCGGGAAAGTGACTGGCCATGTGTCACGTCGAAGTCACTTGGGGCCAGAGCTTTCAGAAGCCTTTTCGAAAGAAAAGCTTCTGTGCACATTTTGTGATTGCAGAACATTTCGCGATCATCTATTACTACTAGGACGAAAAAAAAAATTGCTCCGCTCTCGTCTCTTCCCAGGATCCTCCCCCTTCTCCCGCCCCCTCTCCCTCCCTCTCCCTCCCCCTTGCCCCAGGTCTCTCCGGCCAGCACATGCGCGCCAGCCTGCGTCGAGTTGTTCTCTGCATGTGCCGCTCGCTGCGCGAGCCAGCGCGTGGCTGCGCGAGCCAGCACGTGGCTGCGCGAGCCAGCACGTGGCTGCGCGAGCCAGCACGTGGCTGCGCCAGCAGGTGGGTCCGCGTCCAATCCATCATCTCGCGCTCACTTCACGTGCGGCGTTTGCCGTTCAAAAAACGCTCGGAAAACCAGCCCGCAGGCGACCGCCGCGGCGGTAGTACGACACTCACTGCATCTGGTTCGGTGCGCAGCGCGAGAACCGGCTGGAGGCGGGGGTCCTCGGCCCAGCCAGTTCTGATAATGGTAGATGTTCGTAAACATTACACCATGATGGTGCTGATCAGCCGAAAGTTTTTTAGCATTCTCGAAAAATCCCTGCACTCACTGCATCTGCCTTCAGTGCGCAGCGCGAGAACCGGCTGGAGGCGCGGGTCCTCGGCCCAGTTTTGAATAGGGTAGATGTTCGAGATGGTACTCATCAGTCGGAAGAACCGGTTCGCGTACTTGGGAGTCACCGAGGCCACCGCGGGATTTGCGCTGCAATTATAGCTCTGGGCTGGTACCGGCGCCGGCGCCAGGGGGAAGAGACGAGGAAAAAGAGGGGGGGAGGGGAGTCGGAGGAAAAAGGGTCAAGGGCGCGAGAGGGACGGGATTCTCTGTTTCTCTGTTTCAGATTCTGGTAGCGGTGCGGGAGTGGCGCTAGTTGTGTGAGGGCGAGAGGAAACCAGATAGCAAGGAAGGGTAGGAGGATGCATGTCTGACCTGCGACAGGGACACTGCCGTTCGCCGTGAGCAGCGCAGCGAGAAGCAAGGTCGCCGCGAAGCAGGCTTGTCGGGTTGCGAAAAGGTCTTCATTGTTGGTTCTAGGCATTGGCCGGCGGCGACGCGACTCGGAAGGGAGAAGTTCCCTTCTGGCGCGAGCGGCGGCGGCGGCGCGTGGCAATGTCGGATTCGATCGCGAACCGCAGCGGTGTTGCGCCGCCGCCGCAGAAGCGAGAGCGGCGCAACAGCAAACGCCGTGAATGCGCATGGCGGCTGTGCGCACGAACTTGAAGGCTTCGATTTGACTTGAAGACTCGAAATCCGATTTGTACAATCTCGGGGCGCGCTGCTCTCGATGACGTGGCAGTCGACGGTCGACTCTGTAGCCTTCGGAGGTGACTTTGAGTCGACGCAAGAGTCTGATAGACGAGGTAAAAATTGAAGCGCCCAAATAATCTGAGCCACCTCGATGGGCTGACTTATACTACTAAGTCTGCCGTGTTCAAACGCCTGTGATCCCCGTCGTGAACACAACCGTTCGAAGGCTCCCCGGGCCGCGCTTGCCAAGACGAGCGCCGGGATGCGAGGGAAGGGAGAGGCTTCCGCTCGATCGTGGCTTGCGCAAGTGCCCCTGGCTTGCGCAAGCCACAAGCCGCTCAGCTACATCAGACTTTCTCAATGTACAACGACTCCCGCGTTTTGCGGGCTACGATGACTGCCAGAAAGCTCTTGCCGGATCAGACCCTTATCGCCCCTCTCCTGACGTCTTGTCCTGTTCTGCCTGCCACCCACCCCAGCTGGAAGGCGGAAACTGAGGACATCCGCGCAAACCCGATGCACCGCTCCGTGCTGGCACACGCTGGGGAGCCCCATCGCGTGGAGTGCGCGCGGCTGGGGGAAATATATCCGTGCCCAGGTGGACCCTGAGGATTTCAAATTTTGCCTGCGCCTCGGCTCGCAAAGCCGCCAGGGGTGGGGCGCAAGAAGCGGGAGATGCGCGATGTCATATCAAAATAACTAGGTTTGCATGTAATCGTCCCTTGCATGTATAGAAAATGACTAGGGTTTCAGTAGAGATTTTCGCTGAATCTGTGAGGCATTCAGCTAAAATTCTTCTCACAACAGCCAAAAACACGGCTGGTTGTGAGAATTCCGCGAGCGACGCTGGAGGTCGCGTGTTGATTGGCTGCGGAGACACGTCAGGTTTCGGCTGCCTGAGCGCTGTGCAGGTTGCTGCGGATGGTCCGCCATGCTGTACAGTAATGTTTCCTTGCAGCCTGTGCAGGTGTTATGAATATCGAGACCGTGTTTACAAGAACTGACGATACGATGAAAGTGGGTTCATCCTTGGCTTTTTTACTTTTGGTTAATTGGGGCTTTTGGTTGAAATTCCTATGGTTACATATGTTGAGGAGATATTTGCAGCCATATTGATTTTTTTAGATGGTGTAATCAAGACACTGGCTGTAGGTGAGCTAGAGCACTCCAATGCTGGTAGGATGGCACTATATCATGTGCATTATTGTACAACCTTCGCACTAGGTATGTTAATTGCACCTTCATACGCCTAAAGAAGCACATCACTAGTCATTTAGGGTAACTTGGCATTGGAGGGGTGGTCTGAACATCATATAGCTCTGAAGGATAAACTGGAGGACCACCCTGTGCAGAAGATGCTGCTGTCTCCCTCGTAGTTGGTGGAATTGACACAGGTAAACCATCAACCTGAAATTCTGGCCATTCATGCTGCTGCTGCTGCTGCTGCTGCTGCTGCTGCTCCTGCTGCAGATTCTCCTCCTGATGCTGATGATGCTGAATTTGCTTGCGTTGCCGCCAACGCCTTATGCCCACACGGAAGACTTGATACAGGAGGCAGAAGAGTGCAACAATAAGAGCGAGGCACACTATGGCGATGATAAGAGAGGCCCACCAGGACATGCCACCACAGCGAACGCACACCATGGCTCCCCCATAGCCTGGATACGCTACAGATGAAGCAGCGCCATCAATTGCGGCAGAAGGAGCATCAGGAGCAGCACAGGTGTTTAAAAAGGATATGCACAGCAGGAGCGGGACGAGCCAGACGGATGTCATGCTTCCAGTCGACCCATGTGGCGCTGCTGCAACGTGAGAAACCGCTTCAACGCACGTTAGAAAGAGACTTCCCATGAGGCTTCCCCAACTATTTGAAACGGCGCCAGATATTATTGTATCAAAATACTTCGTGAAAATGGCAGAAAAGAGTCCTAGAAAGGAACGCCGGTAAGGAGCGCCGGTAAGGAATAAGAAGATGGTGCGCTGTTGATCCAAAGATACGCGACAATCGGCTGCCTACAAAAATTTCCGAAAATCCATAGTAGGCAAACCCTAATTTTCGGAGAACGCGCCGGATGTGCGTGGTCCAGTCCGCGGCTCCACGCGACACGGAAGCTGTGGAGCCCACGTGACTTCCGAAAGAGCGAACGGTTAGGAAATTCATGTTGGCCGTTACGAGCAGTCAGATTGAGATGCTGACGAGGTGTAGCTCCATGCAAGCTTGTTATTAGCTAGCTAACATGCAACGGAGCGTGAGGTGCGTGCAGACATAGAGAGGTCGCGCGACCTGACAAGTCAACTTTCCGGGGTAGGATTTTAATTCCACATAGGCAGCATCGCTTTCCTGTTTGAGATGTTGCATTGTGGGGTCTTTTTCATTCGCATATGCAATACGAAATTGAAACTGAATGCAATTGTTCGTTTCCTTACAAAAACACTTACACAATTCTGTAACACTGATTTGTTTCAGCAATATCTGGTTTTCGTAACCAGGTTTCGTCCACCGAGATCAATGTTTCCGCTTCTCAGGGATTCACCTGCAGCAACCTGCGCAGACACCGCAAGCCTCGACCGTCGGAACAGCCTAAAAACACTCAACATTCAGCGCCACGGAAATGATGCTGTTCTCTTGTCTCTTTCACATGTTTCTTTCTTCCAGCCGCAATATTTTCACAAAAGCTTGCGACGGTCAGCTGAATATGCTGTTCGGCAAGGCTCTTCATTAAATGATTCTGCTAAAACGAACTTCACAGCACATGGAAAATAACATTTCATGACAAAAGTTCCTCGTCCGCTTCTTGCGCTCCATCCTGGCGTCTTGCTGAGCAGAACCGAGTCGCAGGCAACATCTGCTCAATTGGTAATTGCCGCCATTCAAGGCCGAGAAGGACGTGCTTGACAGGATGGGGTGGGGAGGGGGAGGGGAGGCGAGGGAGAGACGATAGGGTCATGGTCCATGGATGAGTTGACAAAAAAGCTACTCCAATTTCAACTTCCGCGAATGAATCTCTTACACGAGCAGGCCACGGGTGAGCAGCTTCCTTCCCTTACCCATTCGCCACCCGCATTTCTCCTGGAAAGCCATACCAGGAGCTGTCTAATGACTGTGTTCATGACGAGCTCAGCCGTCTGATCACGAACACGACATACTAAACCAGGGGATTGCATTCCAAACCGCTGCGCGTCGAGATATCCCATCCACGCGATCCAACTTGGATCGAGGCGCCACACGAAGTACCCATCCAGTGGCTTAGATTTCTAGGCGCCTCAGACATTGCCTCGTCTGGGTGGTCGAGGACTCCATTTGAGTTCGGGCTATCCAATAATTCACCTCCGAGGCAGCAGCGTCGACTATCAAGCAGCGTGCGCCGACGAGATTAGTAAACAAACCAGGGCTCCTTTTCCGTGCGCACAGCTGCCGCGTAATCACGGCCTTTGTTGCGCCCACGCGGTGGCTGCTCAACAGCGCTGCTCTTCGCAATCAAAAACCATGCTGTCATCATTCCCACGAGCCGCCGCGCGCGGCTGGGGGAAACTCCTCCCTGCCGAGCGTCGCCGTCCATTGGCAATGCCCACTAGCAGTAGAGACTTTTTCGCGTCCAGGCAGGCGTGCTACGTGGTGATTGTGCTTCTCGCCGTGCTACTCGCGAGCGGTAGTGTCGCAGTCGCAGGTCGGTCATGCGTCGGCCCGTCTTTCTACCGTCCTTGTCGCTCTACGGGCCGTTTCTTTCCTTGTCCGATCGCAACAATCTCTCCGGCCCCTCCCTCCTTTCCCCTTGATACGAGTTGGTTTTTGAGAATTCTCAAAAACCAACCAGTGTCGCAGTCGCAGGTCAGTCATGCGTCGGCCCGTCTTTCTACCGTCCTTGCCTTCTGTTTCTTTCCTTGTCCGATCGCAACACTCTCTCCGGCCCCTCCCCTCCTTTCCCCTTCCTCCCGCTCCTCCATCCGCTCGCTGCAACTTCTGAGTCGTTCGAAAGTCCAATCGCCCTTTTGAGACGTCTCGAAAACACACCTTTTCAAGTAGCTCTCTGCCCCCTCCCTCGTTTCCCCTCCCTCCCGCTCCTCCATCCTGTCGATACGACATTTGAGTCGTTCGAAAGTCCAATCGCCCTTCTCACCATGTTATCTCATGAAGCAGCAACCTCCAAGTCCCTCTCTCTCGCTCCCTCCCTTCCGAGGTGACTCTTTGTCGCCGCGCAAAGCGAACTGGCGTCACACCCGCATCGCTACCATAAGTTCTTGCAAAGCAACATCATACGATCCCGTCCATCTTTCCCTATCAGTGTAGGGTTTCATTCCCGTCCCTCTCTCCCCTGACCCTTCTTCCTTCCCACTCCCTTCTGTTACTCTCCCTTCCCGCTCCCCCTTTCCTCGTCTCTCCCGCGTCTGTCCCGCTCCCTTTTGACAATGTTTTCTAAATAGCCCCTCGAAAGGGATCAGTCCTGAGCTATCCATTCAGCGCAAATCCCGCTCTGGCCTCGGTTTCTCCGAAGTACGCGAACCGCTTCTTCCGGCTAATCAGCACCCTTTTTGACGGGTCGACGGGGGACGTCTTAACGGGCATTTTCACCAACGATCGCAACTGGGTGGAGGACACGCGCCTCGAGCCCGTTCTCGCGCTGCGCTCCGAAGGCAAATGCAGTGAGTGCGCCGCGACGGCTTGTTGGTTTTCGAGAGTTATCAAAAGGCAATTGCTCGCACGTGGCACGCGCGCGAGATGGCTCGGAACGGACACACGCGCTGGCACACGCTGGCACTCGCTGGCACACGCTTGCTCGCGATGGCTCGCGCCAGCGAGCACACGCAGAGAGAGCAACGCCATCACGCAGGCAGGCGCGCATGTGCTGGCGGGGAGACCCGGGGGGTAGGATAAGGGGAGGGACGGCGCCGGGTTGGTGGGATTCGGGGGGGAGAGGGGAGCCCAGCGAGGTGGTGGGATTGGGGGGCGAAGTTTATCATAAACCTCGCCCGTTGAAAGATTACCTTTCCCGGCCACGGTGGTGGTACTTGTGCTCTGGAGTTACTTCTCGCCTTTCATTCATACACGACCTTACTTACCCCATTCACCACCTTAATCACACTTCATTAATACAGATGAAGCATTTCTCACCTCAGCCCTTCTCCACTTTCCCTCTCCCCGTGCACCTCCCCTTCCCCGCCCTTCCGCCCCTCCCTTCCCCCTCGCCTCCCCTTGTTACTCCCCAGAGGCATCATGGGCCATCACAGCAGTGAGCGCGGTGGAAATGGCGTACGCGTTAGTGGCTGCCTCGACGCCCTCCATGGATCCTCCCCAGCGCTTATCAGTACAGCAGGTGCGGAAGCTACTACCCAAGCACGGGATTTAACCTGAGTTGTTTTTACGGCTGAGTTATCAGCAGCTTATACGCGTGCAGCTTATACCGTGTACGCGTAGCTTGCAGCTAGCAGCAGCAGCAGCAGCAGCAGCAGCAGCAGCAACCGCAGGATCAGGTTCTTTGATTGCAAGCTCACCAACAGGTGCGCTGGTTTGTACCTTCCCGCACTCTCCAACCCCTCAGGTGCTTGACTGCAGGAACAGCACCAGCAGCAGCTGCTGCAGGGGGTGCGGGTAGCCCGCCCACCCGCACCTCTGCCCTCACCCACCTCCCTCCTCCCTCTCCTTCCCCCACCTCAATCACCCCTCAGGTACTTGACTGCAGGAAAAGCACTGGCCGCAGCTGTGCAGCGGGCGGGTGGCCGACAGCAGCGCTGGACTACATGGGGAGGGGGTCTCATCGGCACGTTGAACTAGCACCCTTTACCCTTTTCTTCCCTACGCATCAGGTGCTGGACTGCATGGTGGACGCCACGCTGATGTTGGGGAGGGCATCTCATTGCCACCGTGCTGATCTCTCCTCTCCGACCTACCGCGCAGATACTTGACTGCAGGAACAGCACGAGCAGCAGCTGTGTGGCGGGCGGGTGGCCGACAGCAGCGCTGGACTTCATGGTGGACGCCACAATGACGTGGGGGGGGCTCGCCACCGAGGCTGGGTACGCGTACACGCAGAAGGACGGCAAATGCAACCGCGGCAAGGTATGGCTGGGTGGGTGAGGCATGCCTGGGGGAGGCACGCCTGGGGGAGGCACGCCTGGGGAAGGCACGCCTGGGGGAGGCACGCAGGTGAGGCACGCCTGGGGAAGGCACGCCTGGGGGAGGCACGCAGGTGAGGCACGCTTGGGGGAGGCACGCGTGGGTAAGGTACGCCGGACTTGCCCATGTACAGTCACAGCATCACATGCGCCCATGCCCATGTGCCCATGCCCATGTGCCCATACCCATGTGCCCATACCCCTGCGCCCCATGCCCATGCCCATGTGCCCATACCCATGTGCCCATGCCCATACCCATGTGCCCATGCCCATGCCCATGTGCCCACGCGCCCTTGCCCCAGGTGAAGCAGCAGGCGACGACCATAGGCGTCACGGGGTACGACCAGGTGGACTTCTACGGCTAGCTGGGCCTGCTGCTCGCCGTCAACGTAAGCATATCAGCCGACTAGTTACCACGCTAAGTCACGGCACGTGCTGTCAATGTAAGGCAATGCGCTGCTGTGCCGCAGTGGTTCAAATGATGGCGGCAGGGCGGGTGGCAGTGAGGGGAGCAGTGCAGGGGGCAGGCAGTGCAGGAAACATGTGTTGGATTTGTGCACTGCACAGCACAGCACAGCACAGCACAGCACAGCACCGCACAGCACAGCACAGCACAGCACAGCACAGCACACAACACACAGCACAGCACAGCACAGCACAACACACGGTTTCTACTTCTCAGCAAGAAGCTGCTCTAGCTTTTGTCTTCCTATTTTCCCCGCTGCCTACAAATTTCAATCCACCCATTCCTCATCTCCCCTTCGCTCCTCCCTTCACCCTTCTCTCCCCTCCTACCCACTACTCCACCGCAATGTCCGCCCGCCTGTCAGCCATGAAGACAACCCTTAGGCGAGCAGAAACTACATTCACCGCCTGTTAGGAAACTACTCCACTGCAATGCCCGCCCGCCAATGCCCGCCCGCCAATGTCCGCCCGCCAATGCCCGCCCGCCAATGTCCGCCCGCCAATGTCCGCCCCCCAATGTCCGCCCGCCAATGTCCGCCCGCCAATGTCCGCCCGCCAATGTCCGCCCGCCAATGTCCGCCTGCCAATGTCCGCCCGCCTGTCGCAGGTTCAGCCCACCATTGCGAGGCCCCTACCCCTCCTAATCCACCTTCCCTTCTCCTCCCCTCCCCCTCTCCTTCCCTTTCCTACCCACTACGCCACCCCACTGCCACCCTGTCGCAGGTTCAGCCCACCATTGCATTCGTGCGAGGCTCCTACCCCACTTTCCAAACGTACACAGAGGTACGGGAAACACAGTGTTGATTTTACACTTAGCTTCACTCAAGTGCTCTTACCGCTCCTTACAGGCGTACACCGGGGCAAGAGAAACAGTTGGTTAGCGCATTGGAGGGAGCAGTCATTGCTCCCCCTTCACCCTAACTGCCACCCCAGAGGGGCATATACAGCGACCCAGGGTGTGCAGTGGCGGGGGTGGTGGATCACAGCGTGGTGGTGGTGGGGTGGTGTGTGAGGGAGGTACCATGCGTTGCACTCTCCTCGCCTTTCCCCTTCCCAACCCCTCCGCTTCTCCACCTCTCACCCCGCAGGGCATATACAGCGACCCAGGGTGTGCAGAGGCGGGGGTGGTGGATCACAGCGTGGTGGTGATGGGGTACAGCATCACCGCTGACAGCGCCTACTGGATCCTCCGCAACTCCTGGGGGGCCACGTGGGGCATGCAGGTGCGTTGCATACTTTGCAGGTGCCATCCTTACTTTGCAGGTGCCTTCCTTACTTTGCAGGTGCCATCCTTACTTTGCAGGTGCCATCCTGACCCTCTTCTCCCCTTCTTCCCTCCCTGTTTCGCCTCCCCGTTTCCCTTCCTCAATCTCTGCTCTGTGCTCTCGTTGCTCTCAATCTCTGCTCTGTGCTCCCGTTGCTCTCGTTCCTCTCACTCTCTGCGTGTGCAGGGCTACAAGGGAACGGCCTCACGAAACTTTTCTTTAATGCGTTCCCACTCTCTGCATGCAGGGATACATGAAAATGGCCTTTGAGGGAGGCGTTGGCGTCTGTGGCATTCACTCCGTGCCGGCCCTCTACCCCATCATTCAGAGTGAGTAGTCCCCCTCGGTGAGCCATGTGCCCTTGTGTGAACAGCATGTGCCCTCCTCCCTCTCTTAGTGCCTCCCATCTACCCCATCATCCACAGTGAGTACTCCCCCTCCTCTGTGAGCTTCTATGCAGTGCGCACGGGCGCATGTGTGAGTAGACCTCCTCGCTTCTTTCCAAAGCAGTGAATGCGTACACATGTGGACATGCAAACCAGCACACTCGCACACACAACCTGTGCATCAACAGTAACATCTGTAACATGCGCTCAGTGCCACCCATCTACCCTGTCACCCAGAGTGAGTTCCCTTTGCTCTGCCCTCCGCCCTCCGCCCTCTGCCCTCCGCCCTCCGCCCTCTGCCCTCCGCCCTCCGCCCTCTGCCCTCTGCCCTCTGCCCTCCGCCCTCTGCCATGGGTAGTTAAGGCCCCTCGGGTCTTCTACACATTCCCCTCAAGTCCTCTCCCCCCTCCCCCCTTACTCCCCCTCCCCCCTCTCTCCCCCTTCCCCCCTCCACCCACACCAGCGCCCAAGCTGTGCCAGTCACCGCAGAACCCATGTGGGGGAGGCACATGCGAGGAGGCGATGGATAGATTCTACACGTGCACGTGTATGGACCCGCTCTTCATTCCCGTTGCCGACAGAGGCGTCGCACAGACGTGTGTGTTTGGTGAGTGCAGCACAAAGGAGAACGAGTGGCTGGCGAGCGGCGCTTGGGTGCCTACAGTCGCTTTTCATTCCTGTTGCCGACAAAGGCGGTGCCCACCAGACGTGTGTGTGTGGTGAGTGCCCACCAGACGTGTGTGTTTGGTGTACAAGAAGCTCACACTACTATTCCCCACTTGCCATGCATCATCATCATCTTCTTCCCTCCCTTCCCATCATACCCCATGACCTTACATTGACCTCTCCCGCGCCCCCCACCACTGCCCCTCACTCCTCTTCCCACCCCGCCTTATAAAATCTCCCCTTCCACCTGTTCCCCTTCCCCTGCACCTTTTCCCCTCACCTTGTCCCTCTTCTCCTTCCCTTACCTCTTCTCCTTCCCTTACCTCCGCCCACTCCCCCCTGTCCCTCTTCACCTCCCCTTGCCACTCCGCCCACTCGCCCCCTGCCAGCTGTCATGTGCTAGCCAAACAGGACGACAATCTCCAACTCCCCTTTCGCCTCTTTTTCTCCCCCTGCGCCTCTTTTTCTCCCCCTGCGCCTCTTTTTCTCCCCCTGCGCCTCTTCCCCTCCCCTTGTCCTTCGTCCCCGCCCACTCGCCCCCGCCAGCTGATGTGTGCAGCCAGAAGGACGAGAATCCCTGTGCGGTCGGCACGTGCATCAACGACAATGCGGGCGGCTTCTTTTGTCTTTGTCCGCCGGGATTCGATCAAGGGTACCGCCCCAACGGCGCCCACAATTGCGTCCCAAGTAAGTGTTCAAGCGGGCGGCTAGTCTTGTCTTTTGGCACCCATGTTCTCACATGCGTCCAAATACGTGTTCAAGCGGGTGGCTGCTCTTGTCCTCTCAGATTCATGTTTTCTTAGGAGCCACAGCTGATCACATCTATCCCATCCCATGTATGCACCTCAAGTCACTTCTAAACCCATCCCATGTATGCAATGTTACTTCTGAACCATCACTGCATCTTCATCTCTCTTGTGTTATTCTCGCTTTTCAATCGCCTCTCCTCCTCTCCTCTCTCCTCTCCTCTTAACGCATCTCCGCATATTGCTGCTCACTCACCCCATCACACTACCTCATCCCTCTTGGCCCTCTTCCCCTCCCTCCCTCCCTCCCTCCCTCCCTCCCTCCCTCCCTCTCTCCACCTGCCGCTCTCCACCTGCCTCTCTACAACCCCAAGACCTTCCCCATGCTTTTTCGGTCCACAATAAAACTTTCTTTCTCTCTTTCTTTCTTGTTCTTTTTTCTTCTTCTGTTTTCTTTTTTCCGCTCCTGGCCTTCCTGAATCCATGCAGCCACCCACCCCACCTACCCCCTCATCTTCCTATGGACATCAGCTGCCCACTAGTCTACCCCGTTTTCCATCTCGACCCTCTCCCATCTCTCCCACCCTCCACCCCCCTCCCTGCAGCCACCACCCCCAGCTACTCCGTCGTCTTCCCGATAGACATCAGCTGTCCGCTCGTCTACCAGCTCTACGGCCTCACAGAGGAGGCATTTCTCGCGCAGAACCTCAACCTGGTAAGCTCTCTCACCTTCTGACCTGCCAGCCCTTCACCACTTCATCCGCTCGTCTACTAGCTCTACGGCCTCACATAGGAGGCGTTTCTCGCCCAGTTAGCATCTCCTGACCTCTCTCTAGTCTGTTTTTTTTATTGATTATGGTGGCACAACACTATGGCTCGGATTGGACACACCATGGGGAAGTGCAGAATTGGGAGTGGAGAAACCTGAAGGATGGTGGGAGGGGGAGTGGTTAGTCAACTCAAAAGTCACGATGGGTCAGATTGGACACACATGGAATGGAAGAGTGTTGTGACCGTGTGTTATGAGTCAACTCACACCTCCATCAACCACACCCACCCCACCCCACCACATCCAACCCCGTGCATTCACCTATTGAATAGCAGGGAATAGAGCACTGCGTGACCATCCCTGCCAACACGGCAGTGAGCGTGCTGCCACCCCTGATGGGGCCGTTGCATTGTGCGCTCTACTACTCGCTTGGACTGGTTACTGGTGTAACTCACACCCCACCCCACCCCACTCCACCCACAGGGAATGGATCAGTGCGAGACCATCCCCGCCAACACGGCGGTGAGCGTGCTGCCACCCCTCAAGGGGGCACAATACTGTGCGCTCTATTACTCGTGGACGGAGAATGACACGTGTGAGGGGTTGGCAAGGAATTTCTGGCTCACAGTGGATGAATTGGTGGAGCTCAACCCGGGGATCAACTGCACTGATAGCACCGCCTGGAACGCTCCGACTGGAACCAGCAGGTGAGATGCAGTGTAGTTCGGTGTAGTGCGGTGCAGTGCGGTGCTCGGTGGTGTGACGGGCATGCGGTTGGTTCACAGTGGACGAATAGGTGGAGCTCAACCCGGGGATCAACTGCACTGATAGCACCGCCTGGAACACTCCAACCGTAAACCAGCAGGTGAGATGCGGTGCAGTGCGGTGCTCGGCGGTGTGGCTGCTTGCAGGGATAGCATTCCAGTCCGCTAACCAACTGAGATAAAAGGGCATGTTTCTTTGGTGAGTGTCAGCGCACCCATACCCCCCCAGGACGACACTTGTAGCTCTTGGGGAGACCACTTCGGGCCATTCTAGTATCCACTTCCAACACTCCCCTCATTGGGAGGGCCCACCACTAGGGCAGAGAAAGTCCTTCACGCTCGCCGCACCATGCAGGGATATCATTCCAGTCCGCTATGCGACTGAGATAAAAGTTCATGTTTCTTTGGTGAGTGTCAGCGCACCCATACCCCCCCAAGACGAAACTTGTAGCTCTTGGGGAGACCACTTCGGGTCATTCCAGTGGCCACTTCCAACACTCCCCTCACTGGGAGGGCCCACCACTAGGGCACAAAAAGTCATTCACGCTCGCCGCACCATGCAGGGATATCATTCCAGTCCGCTAAACGACTGGGATAAAATGGCATGTTTCTCAGGTGAGTCAACGCACCCATACCCCCCCAGGACGACACCTGTAGCCCTTGGGGAGACCACTTCGGGCCATTCCAGTGTCCACTTCCAACACAGATGCATTGGGGCATTCACTAGATCGACCGATGGGGCTCAACCTAGGGTTAGCCAACTTATAGGCTGACCTGATTTTGGGTTAACTTGCTTTCGAGCCAAACTGCCTGTGTGCATAGCACAGGTGCATATGAGTGGCTTCTCACGATCCTGATCGGGGCGGTGCTCTGTGTGCTCTGTGTGCTCTAGTACTCATTCCCACCACGCCCACGCTCATTCCCAGCATCACAGGCTCATTCCCAGCATCACAGGCTCATTCCCAGCATCACAAGCTCTACTTCTCTCCCCTTCTCTACCCTACAGGTGTGTTTGTTGGAGGGAATTGGGGGCAGACCTGTCCTGCCCATGTGCGCGCAGTGGTAGACAGTGCAGGCAGGGGACACGTGTGGTGTGGCAGCATCCACCATACCCCTGCTGACCGTCCACTAATCTCTCCCCGCTTTTTGCCTTGCCTCTATGCACGCAGCTGTGTGTGGCGAAGGGCAGCGGGGAAGACGACATGCCCACGCTGCCTATGTGCACGGAATGGTACACGGTGCAGTCGGGGGACACGTGTGAGAGCATCATGACGGCTTTCTCTCTCAACCAAACCGCCTTCTTCTCGCTCAACCCGGGCGTGGGCTGCGACAGCCTCTTCGCGTCTGTTGGGGACAGTAGCCTCGGCTGGAGTGGGGGTGGTGTGCAGGTGAGCGGTGGGGAGAACGTGAGGGGCAGGGAGGAGGTGAGGGGTGGGATGCGGTGATGATGGGTGAGGGAATGGGGAGTGAGTCTCCATGTCAGCTTCTCGCTCAACCCGGGCGTGGGCTGCAACAGCCTCTTCTTCCTCTCCGTTGGAGGCGCTGGCTCCGGCTGAAGTGGGAGTGGTGTGCAGATGCGGTGATGTGGGTGTGGGATGGCGTGGAAATGAGGAGTGGAGTGCGGTGTTAATGCGAGGGGAGAGAGAGGATGGTATGTGTTGGGCGTCGCCTGTTTCACGCGTCGCCCAGTGTTGGGCGGGCTGCCCAAAATAACAAAAAACTCTGTACATCCCTATCGCAGGTGTGTGTGGATGCCTATCTAGCGGAAACCACCGGCTCATCCACCCCTCGCTCACTCCGCGAGCTCCCTTCCCCACTCCTCACCTCCTCCTCTTCCCTCTCCTCTCAATCCTCTTCCTCCTCCTCTTCCTCCTCCTCCTCCTCGCCCTCTATTTCAACTTTCTCAACACGGGGAAGACTGCTCGGTCTTGACACCTCCTCCCACCCATCACCAACCCCCATGAAACGCCTCCTCCCCACCCTCGTCCCGTCTCACTCCGCAAAACCAATGAGAGGGCGCCATCTGGCGGTGTCGAAGAAGCGGTGCCTGGCGTTCTACTCGGTGACACGGGGGGACTTTTGTGCGCGCATCATATCGCTCAAGTTCCAGAACAGTGCGCGGATGCTAGCCGACCTGAACAACGGATACGTGTGCACCAATGACCGGCTCTATGTGGGATTGAGCCTCTGCACACGGAGGTAGGGGAGTGCCTTTGAGGCGCCTCAAACGGCGCTTTGCATCGGATGCTGGTCGACCTGAACAACGGATACATGTGCACCAACGACTGGCTCTATGTGGGGCTCTCGCTTTGCACTTGAAGGTAGGAGTGCGTGCTGGCACGACGCCAGTCAGTTGTAACTCAGAAGTTGCTGTGCATGGTGGTAGTAACCATGCCACGGCACCTTCTATGCATGAGGTCTGTGCCTCCGTGCTGACCTGTGTGACGGCTGGAGGTTGTTGGCATCTCCCATTGGTATTACCGACAGCAGCCAGCTGGGAATAATCTGGCCAGACAGCCAGCCAGCTCAGAGCAGAGCATTGGTGGGCTTTGGAGGAGTAGGTTTGTTGTTGGGGTGTCCCTTTGTCGTGCAAGCAAAAGGAAGGGGTTTCACATCTCCGATTGGTTTCCGATTGGTCTCAAAAGTTGCAAGCAGAAGGCAGGGTGTTGGCATCTCTCATCGGTGGTTCCAACAGCAACCGGCTGAGAGTTATCAATCTGGACAGCCAGTGCAGAGCAGAGCCTCGGTGGGCAATGTGAATGGTGATTCGACTCAATGGATTGTCGGGAAGGCTTCAGTATGTTCTGCATTGTGTACTTTACCGTTGTAGGATTTGGGTTGTACTTAACCTTTCTAAGCTTTCCCTTCGTGGATTGTACGGTATGAATTTCTAAATCTAATCTGAATACCATAGTTAGCTTCCTTACAAAATACCCACATGATTCTGTAACATGGTTTTCTTTCAGCAATATGTGGTTTCGTGACCAAGTTTCGTCCACATGGATCTAGGTTTCCGGTTCCCACGGAAACACCTGCAGCAACCTGCGCAGGCACATAAAGCCTGGACCATCGGAACAGCCAGAGCAAACTCGACATTCAGCGCCACAGATAACGCTGTCCTTTTTGTCATTTTCACATTTTTTCATAAAGTTGGCTACGGTCAGCTGAATATTATGTACTTTGTTAATTTGGCAGAACTCTGTGTTGAACGATGCTGCTACTGTAACTCAAAAATGTATTTTGTTTCGTAAAAATGCAAAATGTTCTCTTATGACAAACGGATGTCTGCCGCTCCTTGCGCTCCATCCTGGCGCCTTTCCGAGCAGAACCGAGTCGCAGGCAACAATTCCAAGCCTCAGTCAGTTGCCGCCTTCCAGAAAGCTTCTTCTGACTCAGGTTTTGAGGTGCACGAGGGGGACGTGCGTGACAGGACGGGGAGGGGAGGGAGAGGAGAGAGAGCCCATGCGTGAGTTGACAAAAATGCTGTCTCCGAATATTTCAACTTCATCGAATAAATCTCCTCGGAAGAACGTATGTACACGAGAGTTCCACAAGTGAGCAGCTTCCTTCCCTTGCCCATTCGCCGCCAGCCCTACTCCTGAGCACTTCCTTCGCAAGGCATCCCGGGAGCTCTAGCTCAGGGGTATGAACACGAGCACGACAAACTAAAGCAGGGGATTGCATTCCAAACTCGCGCCGTGGTAATCCGTCCAGGCGATCCAATACTTCATTTCTAGGCGCCTCGAAATACCCGGCTCAAATCTTCCTTGGCACCGCAGAATTTGCCCCGTCTGGTTGGTCTAGGACTATCCGACTTAGGGGTCAGAGATTGCCCCGCGTGGTTGCCCAAACGTTACCTCCGAGGGGTCCGCCGCGTCGACAGTCACGTCCCAAAAGGGGCATTTCGACCGTCGCTGCTCGGTTCATCGAGAGCAGCGTGCGTCGGGATTAGAGCAGCGTGCCTCGGGATTAGAGCAGCGCGCCTCGAGATTAGAGCAGCGCGCCTCAAGATTAGAGCAGCGCGCCTCGAGATTAGAGCAGCGTGCGTCGAGATTAGAGCAGCGTGCGTCGAGATTGGACCGACCGAACCAAAGCCCCTTTTCTGTGCGCACAACCGCCGCCATGCGCATCTTCGGCGGCGTTTGTTGTTTCGCGCCGCACGGGGCGGCGGCTCAGCAGCCCTGCGACTTGCTGTCGAATCCAACCGCCCCACGCGCCGCCGCGCGCGGAGGGAGACTTCTCTCTTCTGAGCGGCGTCGCCGCTCAACGTCCAACAGTAGAGACTTCTTCGCGCCCCGACAGGCGTGCTACGCGGTGATCGTGCTACTCGTCGCGCTGCTCGCGAGCGGCAGTGTTGCAGTCGCAGGTCAGTCATGCGTCCGCCCATCCCTACCTCCCCTGCCTCCATTTTCTCCCTTGTCCGATTTGGAGTCGACTCAAAGCCGCGCTGCTCGCGAGGCGTCGCTGTCGCTGTCGCAAGTCAGTCATACATACGTCGGCCCATCCTCCTACCTTCCTTCCCTTCCGTTATTTTCCCGTGACCGATCGCGACTCGCGCATGCCAGGCAACAAAATCTCCCCGCCGATCCCACCCTCCCTTCCCCTTCCTCCCAGTCTTCCATCCTTTCGATGCGCTTTTTGACTCGGCTAAAAGCCCTGTCGCTCTTCTCATCCGATGAGTCGTGTTATCATAAAGCAGCAACATCTCCAAGTCCCTCCCTCTCGCTCCGTCCCTTCCGAGGCCGCGGCGACTCTTTGAAAGAGTCAACTGCCAATTTCAACTGGCGCCAGTGTCGGCATCGCTACTATCAGAATAAAAATCCAAATTCCATCCCTTTCTCCATTTGACCCTTCTTCCTTCCCCCTCCCTTCCGTTACTCTCTCTTTCCCCTCCCCTCCCCTACTAGGGTAGTACTCACTCTCCCTCCCCCCTCCCCCGTTCCTCGTCTCTCTCCCGTCTGCCCCGGCGGTCCCATTTTACAATATCATAAATAGCCCCTCGAAAGCAGAAAACCCCGAGCTATCCATGGAGCGCGAATCCCGCTCTGGCCTCGGCGACTCCCAAGTACGCGAACCGGTTCTTCCGGCTAATCAGCACGCTCTTCGACGCGTCCACGGGGAATGTCAAAACGGAAATTCTTACCGACGGTCGCAACTGGGTGGAGGACTCGCGCCTCGAGCCCGTTCTCGCGCTGCGCTCCGAGGGCAAATGCAGTGAGTGTGGCGCGGAGAGTTTATTTTCTCGGCCACGGTGGTCGTAGTAGTGCTCTGGCGTCACTCACCCTTCATTCATACACGACCTTATTTATCCCACAGAGGAAGCATTTCTCAGCCTTTCTCCACTTTCCCTCTCCCCGTCCACCTCCCCCTCCCCTCCGCCTCTTCCTCCCCCCTTCCCTCCGCCCCTTCTTCTCCCGTTCCCTCCGCCCCTTCCTTCCCCCTCCCCTCCGCCCCTTCCTCCCCCCCCCCCCCCCCCCCCCCAGAGGCATCATGGGCCATCACTGCTGTGAGCGCGGTAGAAATGGCGTACGCGTTAGTGGCTGCCTCGACGCCCTCCATGGATCCTCCCCAGCGCTTATCAGTGCAGCAGGTGCGGAAGCTAAGCTACTACCCAAGCACGGGCTTTAATCTGCGCAGTTACACAATGCAGTGGGGGAAGGGGGGAAGGGAAGGGGGGAAGGGATGGGGAGGAAGGGAAAGGGGAGGGGGGGAGAGGGGGGGTGTAACGCATTGCCCTAACTAAGCTAACTAACCAACTTCCCTCTAGGCAAATGTAGAAGAGGGACTTGGAGAATAAAGTTGGCTTTGGTTGGGATGGAAGGGTTGGTTTGGTTTTCCAAACCTCAACCAAGAGGATTGGGAAACTCCAACCCATCAAAGTGAAATCACAAAGGTTGGAATTCCAACCAATCAGAAACTGCCAAACAATTGTTACAATCTACTCTATCCTAAACACAACCATTGAATGGTTCTAAGTTGGGTTTTCCAACCCAACACAATTGCCACATAGGCTCCAAGCCTAGGAGCCATCCCACCATGGAAACCATGGTTGGGATAGTTCCCAAAGGGGGTTTTGAGGGGGTCTGAGCTAGGCAAGGCTTCGAGCTCATTCTCAACCTCCCACTCCAACTAAACAATTGGAAATGGGATTGTTTCTCTAAGTCCTTTTGGGCTCTCTCTCACAAGCCTTCCTACACAACTCTCTCAAAGTTATTTCATCAACTCATTCGAGAAGGTCGACTTCCAAGGCTTCACCTACCAAGTTTCCAAAACTTGAGGCTACTATTAGGACTAGTCTTTACACTGTGTGTGTGTTCTTGGCGTTTTATAAGCCTACTATTGACCCTTTTGTGGGCATTCATTTATAAGCCCGGGTCCTTATTGTGATTTTAAGGGCGTTTTCATATAAGCCCGTGTTACAGGGGGGGGCTTTTATTGCGACAACTCTGTTCTCTTCTTTCCCTCCATCCCAGTCCCCTTGGCTTCTGCACCGCCAACTCGCACCAGCAGCTCCGGCCACACTCCTTCTGCACTTCACCCACCCCCCTCTCCTCTGTCGTTTCCCGGCCCCCAAATCCCCCAGGTGCTGGAGTGCAGGAACAGCACGGGCAGCAGCTGTGCGGCGGGCGGGTGGCCGACAGCAGCGCTGGACTTCATGGTGGACGCCACAATGACGTGGGGGGGGCTTGCCACCGAGGCTGGATACGCGTACACGCAGAAGGACGGCAAATGCAACCGCGGCAAGGTACGCCTGCGAAGAATACAGCAGGGGAAGGTACACTTGAGGGAGGTACGTCTGGTGGAGGTGCGACTGTCGAAGGTACGCTGCAGTGGGGGGGCGTGGCCACCGAGGCTGGGCGCGCGTACACACAGAAGGACAGGGAGGTACACCTAAGGGAGGTTCGCATGGGGAAGGTACACCTAAGGGAGGTTCGCCTGGGGGAGGTGTGAGAGGATCTGCACTGGAGATCCCCGATAAATCCTAAGAAAGGATTATAGACTCTCTTGCCTAGGGGGTTATGGGCGCACTCACCCGCTACTTAACAAGCCATTTAATCTCAGTGGTCTTGGTTGAGGTTCTGACACCAACCAGAGCGAAGGTCTAAGTTTTGTATCCTTGTGTGTGCACATGCTGGCGCTGCCGCTGTGCCGTGTCCTAAGGCATCTCTGTAAAAGGGGGGTGTAAGAGGACGCGCATTGATGATTCTCGATTGATCCTAGAAAATATAGGCATGCTTGCTTGGGGGGTTATGAGCGCCCTCACCCGCAATTTATCAAGCATTTTATCCCAGTGGTTAGTGGCTGGATTTGTTACAGGAGGTTCGTCTGGGGGTGGTGTGCACGGGGGAGGTACGCCTGGGGGATCGTGCACTTAGAACGGTGCCTTGCCCATGTATAGGAATCATATGCCTTTGTGCCCTTGCCTTTGTTCCCTGACCTTGCACCCCTACCCTTGGTCATACCCCTTCGCCCATGCCCCTGCGCGGATGACCCTGCGCCCATGCTCCCATGCCCCCGCGCCCATACCCATGTGCCCATGCCCATGCGCCCGTACGTGCGCATGTGCTTGTGCCCTGTCTTTCCCCCCCAGGTGTTGCAGCACGCGACAGCCATAGGCGTGACGGGATACGACCAGGTGGACTATTACAGCTGGCTGGGCCTGCTGCTGAATGCCCACCCACATGCCCATGCCCATGTGCCCGTCGCCATGCCCATGTACCCATGCCCATGTACCCATGCCCATGTGCCCATGCCCATGTGCCCATGCCCATGTACCCATGCCCATGTACCCATGCCCATGTGCCCATGCCCATGTACCCATGCCCATGTGCCCATGCCCATGTACCCATGCCCATGTGCCCATGCCCATGTACCCATGCCCATGTACCCATGCCCATGTGCCCATGCCCATGTACCCATGCCCATGTGCCCATGCCCATGTACCCATGCCCATGTACCCATGCCCATGTGCCCATGCCCATGTACCCATGCCCTTGTGCCCACGCGCCCCTGCCCCAGGCGAAGCAGCAGGCGACGACCATTGGCGTGACGGGGTATGATCAGGTGGACTACTACGGCTGGCTCGGTCTGATGCTCGCTGTTTATGTGAGTCTATGATTGGTGCGCCGGTGAGGGGAGCAGTGCAGGCGCCAGTGCAGCAAGTTGCTGGAATCCAGTGCATATTCCCTCCCTGCCCACGCTTTGTGTTTCTCTTCTCAGCAAGAACCTGCCCCAGCTCTTGCCGTCCTGTTTCCCCTCCACCCGCACTTCTCTATCCGCCCATTCCTCATCTCCCCTTCTCTCCTCTCTTCACCTCTCTTTCGCTTCCCTCCCATCCCCACCCCTCTCCTTCCCCCCCTTTCCCTCCCCTCCTACCCACTCCCCCCCTCCCCAATGCCTCCCTGCTGCAGGCTCAACCCACCATTGCATTCGTGCGAGGCTCCTACCCCTCCTTCCAGAACTATACAGATGTAAGGGAAACAGTGCTTTGGTGTGTCTTTGTCGTAATTTAAAGGCTCTTACCCCTCCTTCCAGATGCACACAGAGGTACGGGGAGCATTCACGCGGAGACAGAGGTACGGGGAGCATTCACAAAGTGCGAAGGATGCACACAGAGGTACAGGGAGCAGGGTCATTTGAATTGCGTCTAGTGCCTCTCAAGCCACCCAAGTTTACATTGAGACGTCTCAAGCCACCCAAGTTTATATTGAGACGTCTCAAGCCACCCAAGTTTATATTGAGACGTCTCAAGCCACCCAAGTTTACATTGAGACGTCTCAAGCCACCCAAGTTTACATTGAGACGTCTCAAGCCACCCAAGTTTATATTGAGACGTCTCAAGCCACCCAAGTTTACATTGAGACGTCTCAAGCCACCCAAGTTTACATTGAGACGTCTCAAGCCACCCAAGTTTATATTGAGACGTCTCAAGCCACCCAAGTTTACATTGAGACGTCTCAAGCCACCGAAGTTTATATTGAGACGTCTCAAGCCACCCTAGTTTATTTTGAGACGTCTCAAGCCACCCAAGTTTATATTGAGACGTCTCAAGCCACCCAAGTTTATTTTGAGACGTCTCAAGCCACCCAAGTTTATTTTGAGACGTCTCAAGCCACCCAAGTTTATATTGAGACGTCTCAAGCCACCCAAGTTTATGTTGAGACGTCTCAAGCCACCCAAGTTTATATTGAGACGTCTCAAGCCACCCTAGTTTATTTTGAGACGTCTCAAGCCACCCAAGTTTATTTTGAGACGTCTCAAGCCACCCAAGTTTATATTGAGACGTCTCAAGCCACCCTTGTTTATATTGAGACGTCTCAAGCCACCCTAGTTTATATTGAGACGTCTCAAGCCACCCAAGTTTATGTTAAGACGTCTCAAGCCACCCTTGTTTATTTTGAGACGTCTCAAGCCACCCAAGTTTATTTTGAGACGTCTCAAGCCACCCAAGTTTATGTTAAGACGTCTCAAGCCACCCAAGTTTATATTGAGACGTCTCAAGCCACCCTAGTTTATTTTGAGACGTCTCAAGCCACCCAAGTTTATATTGAGACGTCTCAAGCCACCCAAGTTTATATTGAGACGTCTCAAGCCACCCAAGTTTATTTTGAGACGTCTCAAGCCACCCTAGTTTATTTTGAGACGTCTCAAGCCACCCAAGTTTATATTGAGACGTCTCAAGCCACCCAAGTTTATATTGAGACGTCTCAAGCCACCCAAGTTTACATTGAGACGTCTCAAGCCACCCAAGTCTATATTGAGACGTCTCAAGCCACCCAAGTCTACATTGAGACGTCTCAAGCCACCCAAGTTTATATTGAGACGTCTCAAGCCACCCAAGTTTATATTGAGACGTCTCAAGCCACCCAAGTTTATATTGAGACGTCTCAAGCCACCCAAGTCTACATTGAGACGTCTCAAGCCACCCAAGTTTATATTGAGACGTCTCAAGCCACCCAAGTTTATTTTGAGACGTCTCAATCCACCCTAGTTTATTTTGAGACGTCTCAAGCCACCCAAGTTTATTTTGAGACGTCTCAATCCACCCTTGTTTATATTGAGACGTCTCAAGCCACCCAAGTTTACATTGAGACGTCTCAAGCCACCCAAGTTTATGTTGAGACGTCTCAAGCCACCCAAGTTTATATTGAGACGTCTCAAGCCACCCTAGTTTATTTTGAGACGTCTCAAGCCACCCAAGTTTATATTGAGACGTCTCAAGCCACCCAAGTTTATATTGAGACGTCTCAAGCCACCCTAGTTTATTTTGAGACGTCTTAAGCCACCCAAGTTTATATTGAGACGTCTCAAGCCACCCAAGTTTATATTTAGACGTCTCAAGTCACCCAAGTTTATATTGAGACGTCTCAAGCCACCCTAGTTTAACCCACCATTGTGGTTGCTTGCTTCAGGCTCTCACCCCTCCTGCCAGTCGCACAGAGAGGTACGTGAAACACTGTGCTGGTGAATTCTTAGCTTGACTCAGAGGCTCTTACCCCTCCCCACGTTACAGGCCTACACAGAGGTACAGATTTTTTTTTTTTAAGGCGCCTAAAGAATCCTCGTACCCCACGTTACAGGAATTCACAGAGGTACAGAAAACAGTTGTTTGGTGTATGTTGAGTTGAGTCAAGAAATCTTTCGAGATGCACCAAACAACTGTTTACTGTAGGGCGTGCCTCAAAAGGTGGTATAAGGAGTGTCTTGTGGCAGGCAGGGCGACTACTACTCATGGTGGGGCCTACTACTCATGGTGGGGCCTACTACTCATGGTGGGGCCTACTACTCATGGTGGGGCCTACTACTCATGGTGGGGCCTACTACTCATGGTGGGGCCTACTACTCATGGTGGGGCCTACTACTTATGGTGGGAGTGGTGGATCACAGCGTGGTGGTGATGGGGGATCTGCCACTCTTTGTCTAGTGCTCACCCTTCTCCTCTTCCACTTTTCGGGCCCACTTTTCAGGGCATATATTATGACCCAGGGTGTGCAGCGGCGGGGGTGGTGGATCACAGCGTGGTGGTGATGGGCTACAGCATCTCTGCGATAGAGGGCGCCTACTGGATCCTACGCAACTCCTGGGGGGCCACGTGGGGCATGCAGGTGCGTCACATGCTGCTAACCCACTGAGATGCACCACATACCGCTCAGAAGCAACTCCAATATGGCTGATGCTGGTGATGAGGATAGCATAACGTCGTCGGACGGCGCCTACTGGATCCCCTGTGTGATAAGTCGGCGCCTACTGGATCCCCTGTGTGATAAGTCGGCGCCTACTGGATCCCGTGTAACTCCTGGGGGCCCAACTGGGGCATGAAGGTGGGCATTGCGGGGCTTTGGTCTTGCAAGTCGTTCTTTATAACATAATAGAATTTAGAATTTTACAAATTGCTCTATGCATGCATTCTCACTCTCTGCTTGCAGGGCTACATGAAAATGGCCTTTGAGGGAGGCGTTGGCATCTGTGGCATTCACTCCGTGCCGGCCCTCTACCCCATCATTCAGAGTGAGTAGTCCCCCTCGGTGAGCCATGTGCCCTTGTGTGAACAGCATGTGCCCTCCTCCCTCTCTTAGTGCCTCCCATCTACCCCATCATCCACAGTGAGTACTCCCCCTCCTCTGTGAGCTTCTATGCAGTGCATGCGTGCATGTGTGCACATGTGAACGCGCACACTCGCACACACAACCTGTGCATCAACAGTAACATCTGTAACATGCGCTCAGTGCCACCCATCTACCCTGTCATCCACAGTGAGTGCCCTTTGCTCTGCCCTCTGCCCTCTGCCCTCTGCTCTCTGCCCTCTGCCCCCTGCCCTCTGCCCTCTGCGATGGTTACTTATGGCCCCTCGGGCCTGCCGTTCTTTCATTCTTCTGATCTCATCTCGTTCCCTCCTCCCTCCTCACTCCTCCTCCTCCCTCCTCCCTCCTCCCTCCTCCCTCCTCCCTCCTCCCTCCTCCCTCCTCCCTCCTCCCTCCTCCCTCCTCCCTCCTCCCTCCTCCCCTTCCCACCTCCCCCTTCCCCTACCCACGCCACACACGGCGCCCTCGCCATGCGTATCACCTCCTCCCACCCTCCTCCCACCCTCCTCCCCTCTCCCCTTACCCCCTCCCCCCCCACCAGCGCCCTTCCCATGCCAGTCACTGCAGAACCCTTGTAGCCAGTGCGACGCGGGCATGGGTCGCTACTACGCATTTACGAGTCTGGATATCGCTCTGTTAAGGCGCCTCACAACTCCTCGGCCCCCTCCGGGCCTCCCCCCACACCAGTGGCCTTGCCATGCCAGTCACTGCAGAACTCATGTAGCCAGTGCCAGCCAGTGCCAGCCAGCGCCAGCCAGTGCCAGCCAGTGCCAGCCAGTGCCAGCCAGTGCAAGGCAGGCATGGGTCGCCTCGCTACTACCCATGCTCATTTCTGCACTGCTCTTCTGAGCCGCCTCTTGAGGCGCCTCAAAAGTCGTTACTACCCATTCACGGGTCTGCACTCGCTCTTGTGAGCCGCCTCATGACTCCTCTCCCCACTGCCCCCTCCCCTTACCCCCGCCGCACACGCACCAGCGCCCCCGCCATGCGAGTCGCCGCAGAACCCATGTGAGGGGGGTCAACGCGAGGCGGGCATGAGTAGCTACTATGGATGCAAGTGTCTGGACCTGCTCTTTAAGAGGCCTCACAACTCCTTTCCCCCTTCCCCCCTCCCCTCTCCCCCCTCCCCCCTCCCCCCTCCCCCCCCTCCCCCCTTCCCCCTCCCCTCTCCCCCCACACCAGCGCCCTCGCCATGCGAGTCGCCGCAGAAGCCATGTGGGGGGGGCCAATGCGAGGCGGGCATGGGTGCCAACTACGCATGCACGTGTCTGGATCCCATCTTCATTCCCGTTGCTGATAAAGGCGACGCCCACACGTGTGTGTTTGGTGAGTTCCGCACAAACGCCCTGTATCATAAACATGAACACATCTCCCACTACTTTTCCCCCAATTTCCATGCATCATCATCTTTCCTCCCTTCCCATCATAACCCATGACCTTATAGTGACCTCCCACCCCCTGTTACTCCTCCTCACCCCACTTCCCTCCCCTCCCCTCCTGCCTTTCCTGTTAGCTAAATGCACGCGTAATAGATAACTCCCCCTCCCTCTCCCTTCCCCCCGCACCCCCACCGCCCCTCCCACCTCTTCCCTCCCCGCCTAATGAAAACTCTCCTTGTGCCCTTCCCCTCCCTCTGCACCTCTTCCCCTCCCCTCCCCCTGCACCTCTTCCCCTCCCCTTCCCCCCCCCCCCCCCCCGCTCGCTCCCTGCCAGCCAACATGTGAAGCCAGCAGGATGACAACGAGATTTGAGTCGACTCAAAAGCCCCTCTCCCCGTCCCTCTCCCTCCCCCCCCCCCCACTCATCCCCTCCCCCCCTCCCACTCGCTCCCTGCCAGCCGACGTGTGCAGCCAGCAGGACGAGAATCCCTGTGCGGTCGGCACGTGCATCAACGACAACGCGGGCGGCTTCTTTTGTCTTTGTCCGCCAGGATTCGATCAAGGCTACCGCCCCAATGGCGCCCACACTTGCGTCCCATGTAAGTGTTCAAGCAGGTGGTCACTCTTGTCTTTTGGTGCCCATGTTTCCACATGCGTCCAAAAATGTGTTCAAGTGGGCGGCTCCCGTTGTCCTTTTGAGATTCATGTATTTCAAGGAGCCACACAATGTCACATCTATCCCATCCCATGTATGCATATATCACATCACATGTATGCATATATCCCATCACATGTATGCATATATCCCATCACATGTATGCATATATCCCATCACATGTATGCATATATCCCATCACATGTATGCATATATCCCATCACATGTATGCATATATCCCATCACATGTATGAACAGCTTACTTCTGAACCATCACTGTGTCTTCCTCTCACGTGTTCTTCTCGCCTCTCCTCCTCTTCTCGCCTCTCCTCCTCGTCTCGCCTCTCCTCCTCGTCTCGCCTCTCCTCCTCTTCTCGCCTCTCCTCTCGTCTCGCCTCTCCTCCTCGTCTCGCCTCTCCTCCTCGTCTCGCCTCTCCTCCTCTTCTCGCCTCTCCTCCTCGTCTCGCCTCTCCTCCTCGTCTCGCCTCTCCTCCTCTTCTCGCCTCTCCTCCTCTTCTCGCCTCTCCTCCTCGTCTCGCCTCTCCTCCTCCTCTCGCCTCTCCTCTCATCTGGTGATCATTCACTGCCTGCTCGTCTTCCCCCCTCCCCATCTCTACCCTCCCCCGTCTTTCCCTCTTCCCAACCCACGTCCCTGCAGCCAAGCCCCCCTACACCTACACCGTCATCTTCCCAATAGACATCAGCTGTCCGCTCGTCTACCAGCTCTACGGCCTCACAGAGGAGGCATTTCTCGCGCAGAATCCAGACCTGGTGAGCTCCCTCTCATTCTTTGGAGCCTAAACCCCTTCATTCCGCCCCACCCGTCTACCAGCTCTACGGCCTCACAGAGGAGGCATTTCCCGCCCAGATGAGCCTTCCTTCTGAGAATTCTCAAAAAACAGATTCAGCCTTTTTAGCACAGGCACGAGCTGCGTGAACCTACAGATCCTCAGCAATGAGGTAATTTTTGAGACGGCTCAAAAATTACCATACCCTACCTTCCAGCAAGAAAGTGAGCATGTGTGCTGTGCCACTCGTGAGCTGGTCACCTGTGCAACTCTCACACCACATCCCATCCCACTTCGCCCCACTGCACCCCACTGCACCCCGCCCCACCCACCGGGGATGGTGCAGCTGCGGGTTGTACTGCTTGTGGACTGCAAACGATGTGTGCGAGGGCGTGGCAGAGACTTTTGTGCTGCTGAATTCATTCCCCTCACCACAACCAACCAATCCCACTCCTTACACTTCCCACCCACCCACCTCACCCCACCCCACCCAACCCCGCCCCACCCCACCCCACCCCACCCACAGGGCATGGATCACTGCGAGACTATCCCTGCCAACACAGAAGTGATGGTGGCGCCGCCCCTCATGGGGGCGGTGCACTGTGTGCTCTACTACTCGTGGACGGCAAGTGACACATGTGAAAGCGTGGCAGACAATTTCTGGCTCACAGTGGATGATCTGGTGGAGCTAAACCCGGGGATCAACTGCACTGATTACACTGCCTGGAACGCTCCAACCGTGAACCAGCAGGTGAGATGCGGTGTAGTACTGTGCAGTGCGGTGCAGCTCGGTGCAGCACGGTGCAGTGCGGTGCTCGGTGGTATGGCTGGCATGTGTTGGTCACAGTGGACGACCTGGTAACGCTCAACCCTGGGATCAACTGCGCAGCTAGCACCGCCTGGAACGCTCCGACCATGAACCAGCAGGTGAGATGCAGTGCAGTGCGGTGCAGTGTGGTGCAGTGCCGGTGCTTAACTGTGTGGCGACCTGGCTGACGCTGAATTACGTGCACAACACAGGCAGGGGACACATTCAAAGCATCACGCCGCTCACTCCCGTCACGCCCCTTCTTTCTCCCCTCCCTTCTCCCCCACTTCCTGCCTCTATCCATGCAGCTGTGTGTAGCGAAGGGCAGCGGGGGAGGGGACGTGCCAAAGCTGCCCATGTGCACGGCATGGTACACGGTGCAGTCGGGGGACACGTGTGAGAGCATCATGACGGATTTCTCGCTCAACCAAACCGCCTTCTTCTCGCTCAACCCGGGCGTGGGCTGCGACAGCCTCTTCGCATCTGTTGGGGGCAGCACCTTTGGCTGGAGTGGAGGTGGTGTGCAGGTGAGCGGTGGGGAGACAGGTGAAGGGTGGAAAGCAGGTGAGGGGATGGCGTGCAGATGAGGGGATGGCGTGCAGGTGAGGGGTGGGGAGGAGGAAGTGGAGATAGGAGTGTGATGTTGTTATGCCTTCTTCTCTCTCGACTCAGCGGTGGGCTGCGACAGCCTCTTTGCGTCTGCTGGAAGCAGTGCCTTCGGCTGGAAGCAGTGCCCATCGTAGATGTGTGTGGATGCATACCTGGTGGATATCCCTGGTCCGCTCAACCCATTTCTCACTCTCCCCATTGAAGTACATTCACCCATCTCACTCTCCCCCATTGAAGTACATTCACCCATCTCACTCTCCCCCATTGAAGTACATTCACCCATCTCACTCTCCCCCATTGAAGTACATTCACCCATCTCACTCTCCCCCATTGAAGTACATTCACCCATCTCACTCTCCCCCATTGAAGTACATTCACCCATCTCACTCTCCCCCATTGAAGTACATTCACCCATCTCACTCTCCCCCATTGAAGTACATTCACCCATCTCACTCTCCCCCATTGAAGTACATTCACCCATCTCACTCTCCCCCATTGAAGTACATTCACCCATCTCACTCTCCCCCATTGAAGTACATTCACCCATCTCACTCTCCCCCATTGAAGTACATTCACCCATCTCACTCTCCCCCATTGAAGTACATTCACCCATCTCACTCTCCCCCATTGAAGTACATTCACCCATCTCACTCTCCCCCATTGAAGTACATTCACCCATCTCACTCTCCCCCATTGAAGTACATTCACCCATCTCACTCTCCCCCATTGAAGTACATTCACCCATCTCACTCTCCCCCATTGAAGTACATTCACCCATCTCACTCTCCCCCATTGAAGTACATTCACCCATCTCACTCTCCCCCATTGAAGTACATTCACCCATCTCACTCTCCCCCATTGAAGTACATTCACCCATCTCACTCTCCCCCATTGAAGTACATTCACCCATCTCACTCTCCCCCATTGAAGTACATTCACCCATCTCACTCTCCCCCATTGAAGTACATTCACCCATCTCACTCTCCCCCATTGAAGTACATTCACCCATCTCACTCTCCCCCATTGAAGTACATTCACCCATCTCACTCTCCCCCATTGAAGTACATTCACCCATCTCACTCTCCCCCATTGAAGTACATTCACCCATCTCACTCTCCCCCATTGAAGTACATTCACCCATCTCACTCTCCCCCATTGAAGTACATTCACCCATCTCACTCTCCCCCATTGAAGTACATTCACCCATCTCACTCTCCCCCATTGAAGTACATTCACCCATCTCACTCTCCCCCATTGAAGTACATTCACCCATCTCACTCTCCCCCATTGAAGTACATTCACCCATCTCGCTCTCCCCCATTGAAGTACATTCACCCATCTCGCTCTCCCCCATTGAAGTACATTCACCCATCTCGCTCTCCCCCATTGAAGTACATTCACCCATCTCACTCTCCCCCATTGAAGTACATTCACCCATCTCACTCTCCCCCATTGAAGTACATTCACCCATCTCACTCTCCCCCATTGAAGTACATTCACCCATCTCACTCTCCCCCATTGAAGTACATTCACCCATCTCACTCTCCCCCATTGAAGTACATTCACCCATCTCACTCTCCCCCATTGAAGTACATTCACCCATCTCACTCTCCCCCATTGAAGTACATTCACCCATCTCACTCTCCCCCATTGAAGTACATTCACCCATCTCACTCTCCCCCATTGAAGTACATTCACCCATCTCACTCTCCCCCATTGAAGTACATTCACCCATCTCACTCTCCCCCATTGAAGTACATTCACCCATCTCACTCTCCCCCATTGAAGTACATTCACCCATCTCACTCTCCCCCATTGAAGTACATTCACCCATCTCACTCTCCCCCATTGAAGTACATTCACCCATCTCACTCTCCCCCATTGAAGTACATTCACCCATCTCACTCTCCCCCATTGAAGTACATTCACCCATCTCACTCTCCCCCATTGAAGTACATTCACCCATCTCACTCTCCCCCATTGAAGTACATTCACCCATCTCACTCTCCCCCATTGAAGTACATTCACCCATCTCACTCTCCCCCATTGAAGTACATTCACCCATCTCACTCTCCCCCATTGAAGTACATTCACCCATCTCACTCTCCCCCATTGAAGTACATTCACCCATCTCACTCTCCCCCATTGAAGTACATTCACCCATCTCACTCTCCCCCATTGAAGTACATTCACCCATCTCACTCTCCCCCATTGAAGTACATTCACCCATCTCACTCTCCCCCATTGAAGTACATTCACCCATCTCACTCTCCCCCATTGAAGTACATTCACCCATCTCACTCTCCCCCATTGAAGTACATTCACCCATCTCACTCTCCCCCATTGAAGTACATTCACCCATCTCACTCTCCCCCATTGAAGTACATTCACCCATCTCACTCTCCCCCATTGAAGTACATTCACCCATCTCACTCTCCCCCATTGAAGTACATTCACCCATCTCACTCTCCCCCATTGAAGTACATTCACCCATCTCACTCTCCCCCATTGAAGTACATTCACCCATCTCACTCTCCCCCATTGAAGTACATTCACCCATCTCACTCTCCCCCATTGAAGTACATTCACCCATCTCACTCTCCCCCATTGAAGTACATTCACCCATCTCACTCTCCCCCATTGAAGTACATTCACCCATCTCACTCTCCCCCATTGAAGTACATTCACCCATCTCACTCTCCCCCATTGAAGTACATTCACCCATCTCACTCTCCCCCATTGAAGTACATTCACCCATCTCACTCTCCCCCATTGAAGTACATTCACCCATCTCACTCTCCCCCATTGAAGTACATTCACCCATCTCACTCTCCCCCATTGAAGTACATTCACCCATCTCACTCTCCCCCATTGAAGTACATTCACCCATCTCACTCTCCCCCATTGAAGTACATTCACCCATCTCACTCTCCCCCATTGAAGTACATTCACCCATCTCACTCTCCCCCATTGAAGTACATTCACCCATCTCGCTCTCCCCCATTGAAGTACATTCACCCATCTCGCTCTCCCCCATTGAAGTACATTCACCCATCTCACTCTCCCCCATTGAAGTACATTCACCCATCTCACTCTCCCCCATTGAAGTACATTCACCCATCTCACTCTCCCCCATTGAAGTACATTCACCCATCTCACTCTCCCCCATTGAAGTACATTCACCCATCTCACTCTCCCCCATTGAAGTACATTCACCCATCTCACTCTCCCCCATTGAAGTACATTCACCCATCTCACTCTCCCCCATTGAAGTACATTCACCCATCTCACTCTCCCCCATTGAAGTACATTCACCCATCTCACTCTCCCCCATTGAAGTACATTCACCCATCTCACTCTCCCCCATTGAAGTACATTCACCCATCTCACTCTCCCCCATTGAAGTACATTCACCCATCTCACTCTCCCCCATTGAAGTACATTCACCCATCTCACTCTCCCCCATTGAAGTACATTCACCCATCTCACTCTCCCCCATTGAAGTACATTCACCCATCTCACTCTCCCCCATTGAAGTACATTCACCCATCTCACTCTCCCCCATTGAAGTACATTCACCCATCTCACTCTCCCCCATTGAAGTACATTCACCCATCTCACTCTCCCCCATTGAAGTACATTCACCCATCTCACTCTCCCCCATTGAAGTACATTCACCCATCTCACTCTCCCCCATTGAAGTACATTCACCCATCTCACTCTCCCCCATTGAAGTACATTCACCCATCTCACTCTCCCCCATTGAAGTACATTCACCCATCTCACTCTCCCCCATTGAAGTACATTCACCCATCTCACTCTCCCCCATTGAAGTACATTCACCCATCTCACTCTCCCCCATTGAAGTACATTCACCCATCTCACTCTCCCCCATTGAAGTACATTCACCCATCTCACTCTCCCCCATTGAAGTACATTCACCCATCTCACTCTCCCCCATTGAAGTACATTCACCCATCTCACTCTCCCCCATTGAAGTACATTCACCCATCTCACTCTCCCCCATTGAAGTACATTCACCCATCTCACTCTCCCCCATTGAAGTACATTCACCCATCTCACTCTCCCCCATTGAAGTACATTCACCCATCTCACTCTCCCCCATTGAAGTACATTCACCCATCTCACTCTCCCCCATTGAAGTACATTCACCCATCTCACTCTCCCCCATTGAAGTACATTCACCCATCTCACTCTCCCCCATTGAAGTACATTCACCCATCTCACTCTCCCCCATTGAAGTACATTCACCCATCTCACTCTCCCCCATTGAAGTACATTCACCCATCTCACTCTCCCCCATTGAAGTACATTCACCCATCTCACTCTCCCCCATTGAAGTACATTCACCCATCTCACTCTCCCCCATTGAAGTACATTCACCCATCTCACTCTCCCCCATTGAAGTACATTCACCCATCTCACTCTCCCCCATTGAAGTACATTCACCCATCTCACTCTCCCCCATTGAAGTACATTCACCCATCTCACTCTCCCCCATTGAAGTACATTCACCCATCTCACTCTCCCCCATTGAAGTACATTCACCCATCTCACTCTCCCCCATTGAAGTACATTCACCCATCTCACTCTCCCCCATTGAAGTACATTCACCCATCTCACTCTCCCCCATTGAAGTACATTCACCCATCTCACTCTCCCCCATTGAAGTACATTCACCCATCTCACTCTCCCCCATTGAAGTACATTCACCCATCTCACTCTCCCCCATTGAAGTACATTCACCCATCTCACTCTCCCCCATTGAAGTACATTCACCCATCTCACTCTCCCCCATTGAAGTACATTCACCCATCTCACTCTCCCCCATTGAAGTACATTCACCCATCTCACTCTCCCCCATTGAAGTACATTCACCCATCTCACTCTCCCCCATTGAAGTACATTCACCCATCTCACTCTCCCCCATTGAAGTACATTCACCCATCTCACTCTCCCCCATTGAAGTACATTCACCCATCTCACTCTCCCCCATTGAAGTACATTCACCCATCTCACTCTCCCCCATTGAAGTACATTCACCCATCTCACTCTCCCCCATTGAAGTACATTCACCCATCTCACTCTCCCCCATTGAAGTACATTCACCCATCTCACTCTCCCCCATTGAAGTACATTCACCCATCTCACTCTCCCCCATTGAAGTACATTCACCCATCTCACTCTCCCCCATTGAAGTACATTCACCCATCTCACTCTCCCCCATTGAAGTACATTCACCCATCTCACTCTCCCCCATTGAAGTACATTCACCCATCTCACTCTCCCCCATTGAAGTACATTCACCCATCTCACTCTCCCCCATTGAAGTACATTCACCCATCTCACTCTCCCCCATTGAAGTACATTCACCCATCTCACTCTCCCCCATTGAAGTACATTCACCCATCTCACTCTCCCCCATTGAAGTACATTCACCCATCTCACTCTCCCCCATTGAAGTACATTCACCCATCTCACTCTCCCCCATTGAAGTACATTCACCCATCTCACTCTCCCCCATTGAAGTACATTCACCCATCTCACTCTCCCCCATTGAAGTACATTCACCCATCTCACTCTCCCCCATTGAAGTACATTCACCCATCTCACTCTCCCCCATTGAAGTACATTCACCCATCTCACTCTCCCCCATTGAAGTACATTCACCCATCTCACTCTCCCCCATTGAAGTACATTCACCCATCTCACTCTCCCCCATTGAAGTACATTCACCCATCTCACTCTCCCCCATTGAAGTACATTCACCCATCTCACTCTCCCCCATTGAAGTACATTCACCCATCTCACTCTCCCCCATTGAAGTACATTCACCCATCTCACTCTCCCCCATTGAAGTACATTCACCCATCTCACTCTCCCCCATTGAAGTACATTCACCCATCTCACTCTCCCCCATTGAAGTACATTCACCCATCTCACTCTCCCCCATTGAAGTACATTCACCCATCTCACTCTCCCCCATTGAAGTACATTCACCCATCTCACTCTCCCCCATTGAAGTACATTCACCCATCTCACTCTCCCCCATTGAAGTACATTCACCCATCTCACTCTCCCCCATTGAAGTACATTCACCCATCTCACTCTCCCCCATTGAAGTACATTCACCCATCTCACTCTCCCCCATTGAAGTACATTCACCCATCTCACTCTCCCCCATTGAAGTACATTCACCCATCTCACTCTCCCCCATTGAAGTACATTCACCCATCTCACTCTCCCCCATTGAAGTACATTCACCCATCTCACTCTCCCCCATTGAAGTACATTCACCCATCTCACTCTCCCCCATTGAAGTACATTCACCCATCTCACTCTCCCCCATTGAAGTACATTCACCCATCTCACTCTCCCCCATTGAAGTACATTCACCCATCTCACTCTCCCCCATTGAAGTACATTCACCCATCTCACTCTCCCCCATTGAAGTACATTCACCCATCTCACTCTCCCCCATTGAAGTACATTCACCCATCTCACTCTCCCCCATTGAAGTACATTCACCCATCTCACTCTCCCCCATTGAAGTACATTCACCCATCTCACTCTCCCCCATTGAAGTACATTCACCCATCTCACTCTCCCCCATTGAAGTACATTCACCCATCTCACTCTCCCCCATTGAAGTACATTCACCCATCTCACTCTCCCCCATTGAAGTACATTCACCCATCTCACTCTCCCCCATTGAAGTACATTCACCCATCTCACTCTCCCCCATTGAAGTACATTCACCCATCTCACTCTCCCCCATTGAAGTACATTCACCCATCTCACTCTCCCCCATTGAAGTACATTCACCCATCTCACTCTCCCCCATTGAAGTACATTCACCCATCTCACTCTCCCCCATTGAAGTACATTCACCCATCTCACTCTCCCCCATTGAAGTACATTCACCCATCTCACTCTCCCCCATTGAAGTACATTCACCCATCTCACTCTCCCCCATTGAAGTACATTCACCCATCTCACTCTCCCCCATTGAAGTACATTCACCCATCTCACTCTCCCCCATTGAAGTACATTCACCCATCTCACTCTCCCCCATTGAAGTACATTCACCCATCTCACTCTCCCCCATTGAAGTACATTCACCCATCTCACTCTCCCCCATTGAAGTACATTCACCCATCTCACTCTCCCCCATTGAAGTACATTCACCCATCTCACTCTCCCCCATTGAAGTACATTCACCCATCTCACTCTCCCCCATTGAAGTACATTCACCCATCTCACTCTCCCCCATTGAAGTACATTCACCCATCTCACTCTCCCCCATTGAAGTACATTCACCCATCTCACTCTCCCCCATTGAAGTACATTCACCCATCTCACTCTCCCCCATTGAAGTACATTCACCCATCTCACTCTCCCCCATTGAAGTACATTCACCCATCTCACTCTCCCCCATTGAAGTACATTCACCCATCTCACTCTCCCCCATTGAAGTACATTCACCCATCTCACTCTCCCCCATTGAAGTACATTCACCCATCTCACTCTCCCCCATTGAAGTACATTCACCCATCTCACTCTCCCCCATTGAAGTACATTCACCCATCTCACTCTCCCCCATTGAAGTACATTCACCCATCTCACTCTCCCCCATTGAAGTACATTCACCCATCTCACTCTCCCCCATTGAAGTACATTCACCCATCTCACTCTCCCCCATTGAAGTACATTCACCCATCTCACTCTCCCCCATTGAAGTACATTCACCCATCTCACTCTCCCCCATTGAAGTACATTCACCCATCTCACTCTCCCCCATTGAAGTACATTCACCCATCTCACTCTCCCCCATTGAAGTACATTCACCCATCTCACTCTCCCCCATTGAAGTACATTCACCCATCTCACTCTCCCCCATTGAAGTACATTCACCCATCTCACTCTCCCCCATTGAAGTACATTCACCCATCTCACTCTCCCCCATTGAAGTACATTCACCCATCTCACTCTCCCCCATTGAAGTACATTCACCCATCTCACTCTCCCCCATTGAAGTACATTCACCCATCTCACTCTCCCCCATTGAAGTACATTCACCCATCTCACTCTCCCCCATTGAAGTACATTCACCCATCTCACTCTCCCCCATTGAAGTACATTCACCCATCTCACTCTCCCCCATTGAAGTACATTCACCCATCTCACTCTCCCCCATTGAAGTACATTCACCCATCTCACTCTCCCCCATTGAAGTACATTCACCCATCTCACTCTCCCCCATTGAAGTACATTCACCCATCTCACTCTCCCCCATTGAAGTACATTCACCCATCTCACTCTCCCCCATTGAAGTACATTCACCCATCTCACTCTCCCCCATTGAAGTACATTCACCCATCTCACTCTCCCCCATTGAAGTACATTCACCCATCTCACTCTCCCCCATTGAAGTACATTCACCCATCTCACTCTCCCCCATTGAAGTACATTCACCCATCTCACTCTCCCCCATTGAAGTACATTCACCCATCTCACTCTCCCCCATTGAAGTACATTCACCCATCTCACTCTCCCCCATTGAAGTACATTCACCCATCTCACTCTCCCCCATTGAAGTACATTCACCCATCTCACTCTCCCCCATTGAAGTACATTCACCCATCTCACTCTCCCCCATTGAAGTACATTCACCCATCTCACTCTCCCCCATTGAAGTACATTCACCCATCTCACTCTCCCCCATTGAAGTACATTCACCCATCTCACTCTCCCCCATTGAAGTACATTCACCCATCTCACTCTCCCCCATTGAAGTACATTCACCCATCTCACTCTCCCCCATTGAAGTACATTCACCCATCTCACTCTCCCCCATTGAAGTACATTCACCCATCTCACTCTCCCCCATTGAAGTACATTCACCCATCTCACTCTCCCCCATTGAAGTACATTCACCCATCTCACTCTCCCCCATTGAAGTACATTCACCCATCTCACTCTCCCCCATTGAAGTACATTCACCCATCTCACTCTCCCCCATTGAAGTACATTCACCCATCTCACTCTCCCCCATTGAAGTACATTCACCCATCTCACTCTCCCCCATTGAAGTACATTCACCCATCTCACTCTCCCCCATTGAAGTACATTCACCCATCTCACTCTCCCCCATTGAAGTACATTCACCCATCTCACTCTCCCCCATTGAAGTACATTCACCCATCTCACTCTCCCCCATTGAAGTACATTCACCCATCTCACTCTCCCCCATTGAAGTACATTCACCCATCTCACTCTCCCCCATTGAAGTACATTCACCCATCTCACTCTCCCCCATTGAAGTACATTCACCCATCTCACTCTCCCCCATTGAAGTACATTCACCCATCTCACTCTCCCCCATTGAAGTACATTCACCCATCTCACTCTCCCCCATTGAAGTACATTCACCCATCTCACTCTCCCCCATTGAAGTACATTCACCCATCTCACTCTCCCCCATTGAAGTACATTCACCCATCTCACTCTCCCCCATTGAAGTACATTCACCCATCTCACTCTCCCCCATTGAAGTACATTCACCCATCTCACTCTCCCCCATTGAAGTACATTCACCCATCTCACTCTCCCCCATTGAAGTACATTCACCCATCTCACTCTCCCCCATTGAAGTACATTCACCCATCTCACTCTCCCCCATTGAAGTACATTCACCCATCTCACTCTCCCCCATTGAAGTACATTCACCCATCTCACTCTCCCCCATTGAAGTACATTCACCCATCTCACTCTCCCCCATTGAAGTACATTCACCCATCTCACTCTCCCCCATTGAAGTACATTCACCCATCTCACTCTCCCCCATTGAAGTACATTCACCCATCTCACTCTCCCCCATTGAAGTACATTCACCCATCTCACTCTCCCCCATTGAAGTACATTCACCCATCTCACTCTCCCCCATTGAAGTACATTCACCCATCTCACTCTCCCCCATTGAAGTACATTCACCCATCTCACTCTCCCCCATTGAAGTACATTCACCCATCTCACTCTCCCCCATTGAAGTACATTCACCCATCTCACTCTCCCCCATTGAAGTACATTCACCCATCTCACTCTCCCCCATTGAAGTACATTCACCCATCTCACTCTCCCCCATTGAAGTACATTCACCCATCTCACTCTCCCCCATTGAAGTACATTCACCCATCTCACTCTCCACGCCCACCCATCCCCATCGCAGGTGTGTGTGGATGCGTACCTGGTGGATGCCCGGGGCTCATTCAACCCTCGCTCCCTTCGTGAGCTCCCAGCCACTTCACCCCTCCTCCCCTCCACCCCATCCCTCCTCCTCCTCTTCCTCCTCCTCTTCCTCCTCCTCCTCTTCCTCCTCCTCATCCTCTCCCTCGTCTTTCTCAACACGAGGAAGACTGCTCGGCCTTACCACCTCCTCCCACCCATCGCCTTCCTCCCTGCCTCGCCTCCCACCCCTCATTCCGTCTCACTCCGCCCAACCAATGAGAGGCCGCCAGCTGGCGGTGTCGAAGCGGCGGTGCCTGGCATTCTACTCGGTGACGCGGGGGGACTTCTGTGCGCGCATCATATCGCTCAAGTTCCAGAACAGCGCAAGGAAGTTGGCAGAGCTGAACAACGGATACGTGTGCAGCAATGACCGGCTCTATGTGGGGCTGAGCCTTTGCACTCGAAGGTAGCGGAGGAGTGTCTTTGAGGTGCCTCAAAAGGTGCTCTGCTTTGGAAGTTGGCGGAGCTGAACAACGGATACGTGTGCACCAATGACCGGCTCTATGTGGGGTTGAGCCTTTGCACTTGGAGGTAGGAGTGACGGCTTCGAAGGCGCGGCGCCGCAGCAGGTGCGGTGGAGCAGTGCGGTGCGGTGCATAGTGAGGCCTGGAGGGGTAGGTTTGGTGTTGGGGGGGTGACCCTTGGTATTCGGACAAGCAGAAGGCAGGATGTGTTCGCAGCTCCCATTGGCTGGTACCGTATTTTGGACTGCAACCAGCTGGGAATAATCTGACCGTACAGCTAGTGAAGAGCCTTGGTGGGCAATTAGAATGCATTTGCAGTCAGTGGATTGTCAGGGAAAGCTTTAGCCGGGCAAGGCAAGTGTTCTGCCTTGTGTTGTATTCTACCTTTGTAAAATGTGCATTGTTGTATTCAATGGAAGCTTGGCTGTGGGCAATTGCAGAACTCGGATGGCCATCTGTGTGTTCTTTTCATTGTCTCAGCGCAGTCGTGGATGGATAGGGCCTTGTTGGTGTATGAAAGAAAGAACTGGGATGAGGGCATACCGTTGTGATATGCACCAAACCTGCACCATCTACTAAGTGACCCAACCTAGCCAATACTACGGTATGCACATGCAAAAGTGTATGTGCAAATTGACACATTCCTGCTACGTAGATAAGGGGCAGTCAAAATTACATGGGCCAAGTTTGCACGCACAATTCTGACTGTAAGTACCATATATCCCATGGATGAGTTGAAGGTACAGCTATCCTGGCCCAAGAACAACACCGCCTCCACATCCATGCTGCACATGCATTTGAAAAAGTGCAAATGAAGCCCTTTTTTTTTTTTTTTGGGGTGATAAGGATCAATCTAGCATCCCCAGTGCAGGTACCGGTATTTCGACAGCCACACCAGGCCTGGTCCTAGAAGCAACACCATTATTACACCCATATGAGACATGCTTTGAGCATGAGAAGCATTTCTTATCTCAGGCCGCCAAACGTGTTCGAGAATGGGGGACATTCCCCATAATGAAGTGGAAGCCGGAAAGCCAAGAAAGCCATAATGGGAAAATAATACGGTAATAATAATAATAATTATGATAATAATGATAATAATAATAATAATAATAATATTAATAACATTAATAACAATAGTAATAATAATAATAAAAACCATCAAGTCCACAACTAGCTGGCTTACATTTCCACATCCTTTTTGCGCTCTGAAGGTACCACATCAGAATAACCATTAATGGATGAGGCGCCTCAATAACAGGCACTACCATTGCCATATCGACCCTTCAAGACAAAGCAGCTGGTAATAACATACCTACTCACATTAAGCTTAAAATTAGGGATGCGAGTGAGAACGGAAGTTCACCGAACCCCTCTGCACCCCACACGACATCTCCTGGCTACACTCAAACACGTCGTAGCCAGCGTCATTGCAGCGTTTCTGTGCAGCCATCACAAATTCCTTTTCCGGAACATCACTCCTTTGAATGCCAACTCCACCGCTGCCAAACCCAATGTCATCTGGCATCAGGAAAAGGTCATCCAAACATGCATCTGGAGCCGAGGCATGCATGCATGAGTCCATGGAGCAGCTGCTCATGCTCCCCATGGTCATACCCATGCTGTCAGCCCTAATAATTTGACCTGTGTCGGTTCGACTATTGCCATTCTGGAAGCTAGACAGTGTGCCCGTGCTCGTGCTAGCACTCACGGGTGCATGTGTTGTATAATCAGGAGGCGGTATTATCTGGGGCCTTGCACTGGCTTGCAGCCCATGCAGAGTTGTATGGCCTGTGGGAAGCCCAGGGAGCCTGGGAAGCCCAGGTATAGGAGTGCTGCTGCTTCTGTCGGTACTGGTGCTGCCTGCATAATCTGCCATGTACACCAGCAGCTGCTGCTGCTGCTGCTGCTGCGGCTGATATGGCTCCAACTGCTGCTGCTGCTGCTGCTGCTGCTGCTGCTGATACGGCTCCAACTTCTGCCGCTGCTGCTGCTGTGGCTCCGGCTGAAGACGCTGGTGGGAAGAAAGAAGATGAGAGCAGCTCAGCCGATCAGCCGCATTCTGCTGAACGCCGCATGATGTATTCGGTTCCGCAGCCCAGACATCATGCAGGGCAGGCACCGACCAGGGATTTCTGCCACATCCAGGCATGGGGTCCGTATGACAAACCGTACCTTCTGGCTCCATCAAATGACTGACCGTGCCTGCTGGCTCGAACGAATGACAGACTGTACCAGAGCATGGTGTGCATCCAGGCTCCACCTTGGCTGCACCAGTGTTACACCGACAAGTGGTAACCACAGGGTTGGTGGTGGTTGCACAAGAAGCAGCCAGCATGAATGGGGTTGACACAGGGTTGAGAGCTGGTGAGCTGGCAGTGTTGAGGGTGGGTTGGCAAGGCCAGCTGTACTCAACCGGCTCGCTTTTCCCGGTAAGTTGATGAGGAGAGGGGGCTGTTGCAGCATAGCTTCTTGCGCTGATGTCTGCGCTTTGCAGCACCGCAGTTCGACTGTCGCAAGGGAGTTGGTTTGCAGAAGGGCCTGCAGGGTCAGGTTCGCACTTGGTTACGCCAGTGGTGGTTACGCCAGTGATGGTTACGCCAGTGGTGGTTATGTCGGTGGTGGTTGGAGTCTCCTGGGAACGAAGATGTTCCGCGCAGAGGAGAACTGAGGGCGTGTGTAGCTGTTGGTGGTGTTGTTGACACTGCTGCTGCTGCTGCAGCGGTGGCGGCGACTGTTGCTGCGGCGACTGCTGCTGGTGATGCTGCAGATGCTGTTGCTGCTGCTGTTGATAGCGGTACCGCTGGTGCTGCTGCTGTTGTGGCTGTAGCTGCTGCTGCCACTGCTCTGCACTGGGCTGCGGCTGGTACTGCAGAAGTTGCTGCTGCTGCTGCTCCTGCTGGTGACGCCTGAGCTGCTGAAAACCAGTGCAGTCGGAATCACGGCTCTGCTGGTTCCCCACCGTTGAGGCTGTGGGATCAAGAAGCATGGGGCGTGCTTGATCTGTCTGAGTGTCCATTGAGTCGTCGACTCCAATGAATGAAGGCTGGGGAGCGTTAGGCGCGTCACAAGCCAAGCGGGTGCACGAAGGCTCTAGCAACGGAGGGAAAGGGGATGGAGGAGGCGGCGGCGCGGTGTTACTAGAAGTGTGACACGGCAGAAAAAGATTCTTAAGTGGCAAGTAAGGAGCGTTGGAAGGCTGTGTGTGAGCAGTTGAAGACGGGACAGCTTCGACGCAAGGACCGGGTCGTAGGGGGGTGGTTGCTCCATATGCCACAGGATTTTCAACATGCTGAGGGTGGCTCATTGCAGGAAGACAGGTGACGGCGTAAGAAGAGGGTGTAGGAACAGCAGGAACACGGGCCGTAGCACCAAGGGCAGTGCTGGTCATGAGAGGTGCAGAGGATATTAGAGGAGCACCGGACGTAGCAAGAGCGCATGGTGATGCAGCAGTGGCGAATGACGTTGCAGCAGATGACTGGTTACTTAACGGAGGAGTGCCCGATACATCAGGCAGGGGAAGTGCATCAAGAGCAGGTGCACAGGCTGTACCAGCAGCAGGACAGGTGCAGGCTGTAGCAGACGCCAAGGCTGTAGCAGACGCCAAGGCTGTAGCAGACGCCAAGGCTGTAGCAGACGCCAAGGCTGTAGCAGACGCCAAGTCTGTAGCAGGCGCGTAGGATGTAGCAGGAGCGTAGGCTGGAGCGGGAGGCGATGCAGGAACAGGGGTCCAGGTTGTAGCAGCAGGGCCAGGCCCTGTAATTGGAGCGAGGTTCATAGCAGAAACGCCGGTCGCAGAAGCAGGGCAGGCAGACGAGGAGCAAACGAGGCGGGAGGTAGAAAGATCGGTAGGTGGTGGCGGGTGGTTATGCGAGCCGTGGTATACAGTCCTCACCACCACGCGCATCTCAGTCCTTGGGATCTCCGCGTTGCCAGTCTCCTTCTCATCTCTCATCCCTCCCACTGCATGATCTCCAGCCCCCTCTCTGGAATCCAACACGCTGGCAGCAGAATCGCCTCTGAATGCGGCCTTTGAGACGGTCCCCGTGCCGTGATGCCTTGGCCGGCCGATGACGCTGGTTGATCGGCGGTGTCTGGCCTCTCCAGCCACGCGGTCTTCCGTCTTCTTTGCCGTGCAGCCCGTGGCTTGCTTGGACGCGCACACATAGTACAGCCTGCACGCACGAAAGGATGACGTGGTACTGACAGCATGTGATTGTAGTGTACTATAGTAGTGGCACGGCCACGCAGATATCCATGACACAGTCACAGTATGCTAGAGGGTAACAGAATCTAGTAGTACTATTACGAGTACTAGTACTAGTTCATACTAGAGGTTCTACGCGCAGCGTCGAAGGTATCTTTCCTCACTGGGCTCGACATGATACCTCGAACATACTCGCAGAAAGCATACCTTCCCCCGCCCCCCCCCCACCCCCCCCTTTTTTGGGATGTACTGTTGTATGCTACGAGCAATGCAGGACCTGAGAAAGGCCTACCTTTTAATCTGCTGACCCACGATGCGCTTGTGAGAAGTCTTTTTCCATTTGAAACCCTCATGATGATGCGGCGCAAGTTGAGGTTGATGGGCGGTCGCCACGTGGTTCCCAACCAGGCGATGATCCTGGTTCAGGCCCATGTTCGGCGCTGGTGTCAACTCCACGTCAGCATGTGCAATCTCTGAACTGGATTCGCCAGGCGAAACCCTAATAGTAGGTAGGGTCCATCCTGTTGGAGAATGGATCACGGCGCTGTGATCGCGGGCATGCGCATGCTCGTGCGGCTGCTGCTGCACTTGTTGCTCCTCTTGATGTCGTGCTGCTGCTGCTGCTGCTGCTGCTGCTGCTGCTGCTGCTGCTGCTGCTGCTGCTGCTGCTGCTGCTGCACAAGATGATGCCTCTCGGGACTGCTACTACTAAGTTGGATGCTCGCCTCGGAACTAGAACTAGTAGCGGTTTTCATGGCACGGTAGCACAAAATGTGGCACATTTAGAAGACGACTCTTCGGAAAACAAATTTATGAGCAATCTGCTTTCCAATCTATGGAAGAGTAATAGTAGAGCGCACGCGCATCCTGGAAGATAATTAGCCCCGATCGAGCCGCACGCGGAGTCACAATCAAGATTGAGCCAACGCACGTCGAGTCCCTCGTATCGCAGGGCGGCGCGTAAGGTCGACTTTTTTCAACGTACAGTGGTGCTAACGCTGTGAAGCAGCAAAGCAAAGGGTTCCATCCACCTTTCAGGTTTGGCATCGCTAGGCTGGCCCAGTTGGAGATGGAATATGGGAGGATGGGGGGAGAGGAGTGGCGGTGGAGGGTGGAGGTTTTGGAAAGGGAGTCGGGGAGGGGAGAGGGTGGGGGAGGGAGCTGCCCCCCACAAATCAGCCAGCGACGCAATTTGCGCATCCGCTTCAGGTGGAATTGTGTGGCCGCATCTTGGTGCCGTGCAGAGCCAGAAAACGATCCTGAGGGCAATGGGGAGGGAGGGGAGTAGAGGGAGTGAAGGGGAATTATTCGGGAAATTTACAATTTTGCCCGGTTTATACGTTTGATCACAGGGGTATCATGAACAGTCAGTACAGCAGATTTCTATCGCGTGTGATCACAGTGCTATCACGGATAGTCACACCTTGCCCCGCAACTCTATCACGTTTGGTCGCAGATGAAACGCCCAATTGAGAAATGCAACTACTCACGTCAGTGTAGAGATTAGGACTGCGAATTTTTGCCCGTAGAACTGCGAAAGGTTGTTACTCCCGAAAAAAAGTCACTACCAAATCCGTATATGTTTTCCAAAACAACGTTGCCATCGACTTCCTAAAAATCCACGCCCAACCTGGCCCCCCGTTCGACTGTTTGCGTCTTAGATTTGATTGCTTGTTGCCTCGCACATGATTTTCGCCTAACATTCAGAACAGAAAAAACAAAATAACCCCCTATTGGATAGCATGCCCTTTCGGGAAGCATTAATCATGCGAAAAGGATTTTAGTGTTGATGCCTCCAGAAAAAAATAATTCCGAAAGGGTTTCATGTAATTTTTTTTCCAGGAACTGCAAAATAGAATTTAGGAGTTTCACCCATGAAAATATGATATCTGGGATATAATGCTACGGACAAAATGCGCGAGCGAGCGAAATTTCACTGAATCCCTACAGCATCTTGAGTAGTTTCATATTCTTATTGAGCGTTTCATCTGTGACCAAACGTGTCAGGTAAGCGGGGCAAGGTGTGATCAAGCGTGAGAGTGCTGTGATCACGCGCAATAGAAATCTACATTACTATGACTGTTTGTAATACTCCTGTGACCAAACGTAATAAACCGGAAAGAACTGTGACTTCCTGTATAAGTTCCCGGAAGGGAAAGCTGGATGAAGTGCAGTTGCAGTGCGTATGGTTGGCATCACCAGCTAGACATGGCCGAACATTATTCTTTCCCAGGTTTGTGGAATCAGGATTTGTTTTTCCGTTCACCCTGCAAGAACCTGCTTTATGGCTGTACGCCTCATTGTTTGGGTACACACTGAATCCCTTACAGTTTCAGAAACAAGAAAATTTGCAGCACTGTCCAGTTCGAGCTGTTTAGTTCTAACCTGTTTGAACTTCGTGTTCAAGTTTCAGTTCTCTTGTTAGGCCGGGGGACAGCATTCCACTGTTCTACTCAAAACTACTAGGCTTGAACTAAACAAGAAGTGGTATTTTCCGCAAAGAGCTGGAAATGCAGTATAAGAAAAGCACAGTTTCCCTACACCCTACCCACTGCTCCAACTTCCTGCCTACAATAGGTTGCATGTCTCCCTTTCTCTCTATTCCCACAAAACCCCTTTCTCTAAACTCCCTTTCTGCTCCTAAGCGTGAATTTGGACTGCGGATTTTGAACCGGAAAGATGGGTTGAGGGTCACAACTCTATAGTACCCCGCATGGGTGGGGTAAAACATCCAGATATACTACACTTGACAAAAAAGGATCTTCGAGTGTTTGCACGGTGGACGAGTGGGTAGCACAGTTGTTTCTTAGTTGAGGCACCTGACATTACACGAGCTCCTGCTACCTACATGGACATTCGGTAAAACCCGCTGGTAAGTGTACAATTGGGTAATGCTCTTTGATCTGTATCCTTGCTGGCTTGTTATGATTATCTCGAAAAGCAACTTCCAGCCTGCGAAACTCGCCGACTTGGAGAGCGGGCGTCGCATCATGGCAACATCATGACAGGTTTCGCTAATAAAGAACATGGTAACGGCAATGCCCCCTCCCTAGGAACATGTGAAACTGGTTCTCACAGTAGAGCTTTGAAAGGACAATAATCTTTGTAGAGGATTTTGTGTCATGTAAAATCTGCACTGCACTGAGGAGTGGTGGAGAAGTTACGGAGGAAGCAGACACCTTGCACAGCTGTCGTCACGAGGGTTTGATTACAGTAGAGCACGAATTATACACATGCCAAGCTAGCTGTTCTGAAAAATGGTCAACGGCCAGCAGTGGCGTTCTAAAAATGCAATACACTACAGACAGGCAGACACCGTCAACACACAACGCTTTACAAATTACTTCTACACCTAGCCACCGCTATTTTCAACTTCCCACCTTGGCACTGTTCCCGATTTTCATATAAACCCTGCCCAGCTTTCGGGGTTTTCTGTTAGAAACCTCGGTATGGGGGACTACGAATGACGTCAAATGCTGGACGCTGGAGATTTTAATCGGGCGAGTGTAAGACAATTTCCGCTCGTGTGGAGTCTGCTTCCTGTTGCGCATCCCATTGCGCAGCTTTCAGGAGTCAGGAACTAACTCTGCGTAGAGCGTATGACGTCCGACACAACCCTTGGTAAAAAATGTTTGAGGGGTGCATACCCCTTTGCGCACGTGGGGGTTGAAAATAGACCGAAAGAAAATAGCGGTGGTTAGGTGTACTTCGAGACAACGGATTCACTATGCCAACCATATCACATGGTCGCCACCACTGTATTGCCGCGGTGTCGAGGTAGCGTTGACGGAATGCCAGGGCAGCAGTGAAACAAATTTTGAGGGCTGGCCATTTATTACTGGAAGGCAAAGTCGACAAGAGCGGATTTGATTACGAATTTGGAAGTGTGGTTTGCGCTCCGCCTGTCGCCCGATCCCTGCACGACAAAAATATTCCCCTGTATTACACGAACTCGGTAAAGGACGGGCGCAACTACACCCCGATATAGAAGTATCTAGTTTATTACGAAAAATATACAAGGAAATACGTTAGAGCACAAAGACATACACTGGTACATAGGCTAGTATATTACAAGGAAGATGGGCATATTATGCAGCGAATATGCACCACGGGGGCAATAGCAGTCCACCAGTGATTGTGCACAACGCTCATAGCCAACACAACACGATAAGCAGCTACATCATTGCCTAGACAAACGTGTATCGTCAAAGCAGGCGCAGGAAGCCAAGGGGGTAACGGGTGGCCTAGGAAGTGCGGCCAGCATTCTCCCGACCGACAGACGCCAGTGGGAGCGGGAGAGTAAGTGAACGAGCGATCGAGAGAGTGGGTAGGAGTGATGGCAAGATGAGATGGCTGGTTACAAAGAGATGTCTGGGTCGGGGGGGAGGGAGAGTGCAAGGAGGTGCGGCCATGCGATGGCCCATGGGATGGGTATGGCTGTTCCAACCAGATGCCCAATGGCAGCTGGTCAGAGGGAGATGTCTGGCGGAAGGGAGAGGGCGAGAAGGTGCAGGTTGGCAGACATGACAGCCATGCCCAGGAACATGGCCAGCACTGCCCTGCGATGGCCCGCGTACTCAAAGGCGAGAGGCAGCATCTCATGCAGCACGAGGAACGCCATGATGCCGCCCACTGCATGCACAGGGGTGCAGAGGGGTGGAGAGAGGTGCAGGGGGAAGGAGTGGGATGGAGAGGGATGGAGGGGGACGCACAAGGATGCAGAAGCAAGCACAGTCATTGCAAGCAGAGTGGATGAGGCAGCACAAGCATCATGCCAGCACAGACAGCACAGACAGCACAGACAGCACAGACAGCACAGACAGCACAACCGGGAAAACCAGCACAGTGAGGAGCACAGTGAGGAGCACAGTGAGGAGCACAGTGAGGAGCACAGTGAGGAGCACAGTGAGGAGCACACACCACCAGCGAGCAGCCCTGCAATGAGGCCCGCGGCCAGCGAGGCCGGGAAGAAGAGGGCCACAAAGACGACCCCCAGGGTAGAGACGGGGGTTATAGAAGAGGGTGGAGAGGGGGGTGGAGAGAGCAAAAGATGTGCCACCAGCGAGCAGCCCTTCAACGAGGTCCGGGGCGAGCGAGGCCGGAAAAAAGAGAGTGACGAAGACGACCCCCAGGGTAGGGTAGAGATGGGGGTGGAAAACAGAGTAGAGGGGGGGTTGGGGGTTGGAGGAGGGGGTGGAGAGTGCGGGAGCAGAGAACATACCTCCAGCCAGCAGCCCTTCGATGAGGTCCGGGGCGAGCGAGGCGGGGAAGAAGAGAGCAACGAAGACCACCCAGGGAGCCACAAGAAGAGACCACCCAGTGAGTGTGCTCCTCACTGTGCTCCTCAAAAGAGACCCCCAGGGGCTCCGCGGCACCGGAGAGAGCAGCAGCTCGGAAGGCCGCCCAGCGGCTTCCCAAAAGGGGGAGGTGAGAGTAGGGCACGTACCGCCGGCAAGAAGCCCTTCAATAAGGTCAGGGGCGAGCGAGGCGGGGAAGAAGAGAGCAACGAAGATGACCCCCAGGGGCTCCGCAGCCCCCGAGAGAGCCGCCGCTCGGAAGGCGGCCCAGCGGCTTCTCGTGCCGAAGTAGATGGGGAGGGCGACTGCAAGGCCCTCTGGGATGTTGTGTAATGCTATGGCCACTGCTAGGCTGATGCCCACTCTTAGGCCCTGGGGAGAGGGGGAGAGGAGAGGGAAGGGAAGGGGGAACGCATTTAAGCAGATGGGGAGGGCGACTGCAAGGCCCTCTGGGATGTTGTGCAGTGCTATGGCCACTGCTAGGCTGATGCACACCCGCAGACCCTGGGGAGAGGGAGAAGGGGAGGGAAAGAGAAGGGAGCAGGAAGGGGAGGAGATGGAAGGCGAGGCGAGACGAGACGAGGCGAGACGAGGCGAGACGAGGCGAGGGGAGGGGAGGGGAGGCGAGGCGACGCGAGGGGAGGCGAGGGGAGGGGAGGCGAGCACGAGAGTGATGACCACTCTTAAGCCGCAGGGGTTGGGGACGGGGAGGGAAAGGGAGGAGAGAGGAATCGGAGGAGGGGGGAAGGAGTTGAAAAGTGGAAGGAAGAGGGGAGCCGTGCTGGCAGGTGGTGGAATGAGGAAATGGCAGCAAATCTATACTGATAACACACACCAGTCAGTCATCCCTGCACACCAATATTCCAAGCACCCCATTACCGTCGGCATACCCAGTACCCCCAGTACCCCCAGCACCCCCGGTACCCCCGGTACCCCCAGTATCCCCAGCACCCCCGGTATCCCCAGCACCCCCAGTACCTCCTTCCCTCTCACCTTCATGGACCCCAGGAACACAGCGATGCCTTCAGGGAAGTTGTGCAGGCTGATGCCCAGCGCTGTGATCACTCCACTCCACAGCACCGATTGCCGCGTTACCTTCTCCACCCCACTCCCCCACCTTCATACACCAGTCACAACACCTCTCAACTCCTCCTCACCTTCATGGACCCAAGAAACACGGCAATGCCTTCAGGGAAGTTGTGCAGGCTGACGCCCAGCGCTGTGATCACTCCACTCCACAGCACCGCTTGCTGCCTTCCCTTCCCCACCCCCGTTCCCCCACTCCACACAAAAGTAACACCCTTCCCCTCTCCTCACCTTCATGGAACCCAAAAACACAGCGATGCCTTCAGGAAAGTTGTGCAGGCTGATGCCCAGCGCTGTGATCACTCCACTCCACAGCACCGCTTGCCGCCGCCGCTGCATCTCCCGCTCCCCTACCTCTCTCTCCCCCACCTCTCTCTCCCCATCCCTCGTCCCTCGCCCCTCCCTTTCCTCCCAACTTCCTTTTCTCCACACTCCCTTTACCTGATCCCTGCTCTCACCACTTGCTCCTTTCTCATCTGTCCCAACCTTAAATCTCTGTCTCTCCTCCCCCACCCCCTCCACCCCTTTCTCTCCTCCCCTTTCCACTCGAGTATAATCTATTTGTCCACTCCCCACGCCATCACGGCTATCCGACTCGCTGCTTTTGATCCCACTCAGCCAATGCTCCACACGACTGTCTCTATCGCTGTCCGAGCCTGAGCCTTGGACCAGGTTCGGATGCTCCACTGGGCCAGCTCTTGCCAAACCTGCAGCTCGATTCGGGTCCAACTCGGGGCTTTCCGAGCCTAAGGCTTGGGTGAGATCTAGGGAGGAGAGGGAGGAAGGGAGGTAGAACGAAGAGGAGGAGGAGGCGGAGGGGGAATTGAGCTGGGCGAGTGTTTGTTTCCGGATGAGTGGAGGGGGTGAGTCCGGTAGTGGTGGTGTCACTGTTGGTGTCAGTGCTGCTGCTGCTGATGATGATGATGATGGTGTCAGTGCTGCTGCTGTTGTTGGTGCTGCTTCTGTTGCCCCTGCTGGTGCTGCTGCTGTTGCTTCTGCTGGTGCTGCTACAGCTGGCGCTACAACTGATGCTGCTGGTGGCTGAAAAGGTTGGTCTGTCCGCTGCCTCTCCGTGAATGGTTCGGACACAGGGTCTGACGTAGGTTCGGATACAGGCTCAGACGTAGGTTCGGATACGGGGTCGGATGCGTATTTCAATAGAGGTTCGGACGATGGTTCGGGAGTTACAGATGGCTCGGGTGCGAGGGAAGGCTCGGGAACAAAGTGCACAACCGTTGCGAAGAGAAGCGCTCCTGCAAAGAACTGTGTGAGGCACAACAAGAGTGGGGCAAAGGGGAAAGAGAGTGACAGAGGAAGAGTAAATAGGTGAAAGGGCGGGGGCAACTGGGTAGAGAAAGAGGAGAGAGAGTGGGAAAGGAGAAAATTTGCGAAAGGGCAGAGGAACGGCAAAAACTTGTTCTTTTTTTTAGTCAGCTCAAAAGCAATGGCAAGTTGACTCAAGAGTCATTTCAAGCGGACTCAAAAGGAGCAGCAGTAGCGGAGGACCCTTAGACCCACCCACCCACTTAACCCAGAAGCATTTACTCGAATGAGCAAGCAGGGGACGTACCCATAGGTTGGCAGCGGGGAAGCCGATAGCCTCAATGGCTTCTGGCACGAGGTCAAAGAAGGTGAGGCTCAGCATGAGCCCGCTGGCGAAGCCCTGAATCAACAGACGTAAGACGGGGTTGGATGGGTGTATGGGTGTATGGGTGTGGGAGGGTGGATGGAGGAGAAGGAAGGGGATGCAGGACGGCTAGCATGAACCCGCTGGCAAAGCCCTGAATGAACACAAGGAAGGTGCGGGTGGGCCATGGGTGGGTGTATGTGTAGGGGGGGATGGAGAAGGAAGGGGATGCAGGACGGCTTAGCACGAGGTTAAAAAATATAAGGCTCAGCTTGAACCCGCTGGCAAGGCCCTGGGTAGCAGAGGAAGGTGGGGGCGGGGGAGGTGTGAGAGGGGGCAAGGGCAGGGGAGGGAAAGGGGGAGAGCGTGGGTAGGTTAGGGAACGGGGATGCTGAATGACACGGATGGTTTCAGGCACGAGTCAACCAACGTGACAGTCCGTGTGGGTGACGTGTGATGAGGCGAGGTGGGGTGAGGTGCGGTGAGGTATGGTGCAGAAGGGTATGGTGCAGAGTACCTGCAAGAGGCCAAGGCGCTTGATATCAGGCACAGTTTGAAGCACCACGAGAGCACCGCCTGGTGGGAGGAGGTGGGAGGGGGTGGAAGGGGGTGGGAGTGGGTGGGAGGAGGTGGGAGGAAATTGAAGGAGATGGGAGGGCATGGGATGCAAGGACGAGCTAATGCATGCAACGAGACGATTATGATGCATACGGATACGAGAGGAACAGGGCTGTTTGTGCTCAGACTGGCGACGAGAGTGCGCGTGCAGGATGATGCGTTTCAATTCGAGACAAACGTTTGGAATGTCATACAGAGTTCTCACCAAGAGACGTGCTGAGGCTGCCAACGAGAGTGAGCGTAGGTGAGTGTGTTCTTGTTTGTAAACACGAGGGTTCGATTGGACTCACCGAGAGCCGTGCTCAGGCTGCCAACGAGAGTGAGGGCAAGGGCGATGCCGACTTGACGCGACAGCCCGATGCCAAACCCCATGGACGGCAGGCCTGCCAGGACAGATGTAACCGATTCCATAACTGATTCTGCTGCTGCTGCTGCTGCTGCTGCCGCTGCTTGTGGGGCTGCGGCTGCCAATGTTTCAGCTGCTGCTGCTGCAGCTCCAGTCACGGCTGTACCAACTGAATCGGCTGCTGTGTGTCCCACCTGTAGCGCTCCCTCTTGCAACTCCACTCCCAATTGGGATGCTTCCAGTTGAATCGCTGCGAGCGCTGCCGCTGGAGTTGCTGCCGCTGCTGTGAGCGCTGCTGATGCTGCTAGCAGCAGTGTGCCTGCTGCTGACGTCACACGAGCAGATGCTACTGCTGTTGCTGCTGATGCTGGTGCTGCTACAGCTGGTGCTACTGCTGCTGCTTGTGGTGCTGGTGGTGAGGGTTCTGCTGCTGCTGCAGATGTTTGTTTTGCTGATGCCACTGTTTCTGACCGTGCTGCTGCCTGTACGAATTTTGCGATTGCTTTCCTGCCGGATTGCCCTTGCGATCTTTTCAAATGGGTCGCAGACAAGGAGGACGTGAATTTGGCGAACGAATTCAAACGGCAGACCGGCTGAATGAGACCAGATTGACGGCTAGGCGTCACGCCAGGCCGGCACACCTGCAGACGAGGAATTTGGCAGGAAACGAACCGTACGGAGTTATCTAAAGAGAGAGACGGAAACAGCGCACTTGTTGGTAGTAGTTAATATGAACACAGGGAGTTACCTCCGTGCTAAAAGGTATTATCAGAAGAAATCGCTGGGTTGAAGCGCACGCACGCACAGCAGGAGCGTTTTAAGAGTTCTCAGTTATCGTGCTCGCAGGTACTACTCGGATCACAGAGGCAATGTTCAAGCACAAGCAACCGCAGCGAAGAATTCAGACACTCGCATTTATTTATTCCCATTTTTCCTTTCAAATTCTAGAATCCATTCCGACGAGCAGGTGCCTGACTGTTTCAAAGCTCAATTACGCACAGACGCAGTAGTGCGAATTTATACACTTCTTGGCGGCAGACCGTCGCTTCCGCTAACGCTGCTTACCAAATTCCGGACTAGAAACCGAGGCTGCGAACTAGTGAAAGATAGGATATGCCTGATACGCCGCTGACAGGACGAGCCGAAGGCTGATGCAGACTAGCTGAGCCGCCAGTAGAGAATCGCCTTGCCATACTACTCTCGAGATTCTAAGAAATCTAGGGAGGGACACGTACTAGAATGATCGAACGGTTCAGCGACGCTTGTAGACCAAATGGCTAGTACCTTGGAAGGATAACGAGGAGTGGATTGATAGATGAAGCAGACACGTGTCAATGCGTGACAGGAGTGGCCGCTGAAGCAGATGTGGGCCATGGACGAGCGGAGAAGCAGGAATTATCAACAGAAAGCGTCATCCGACCATGGCTGAGACGATACGAGACGATTCTCGAAGTGCGTCAAAAATCAAGCTGAGAAGCGGTACTAAAAGTGTCATCCGCCGGCTTGGCTATGGTTGGAAATACCTAAAGAATTGCCGGTTCTAACAAGGCCAAGAAGATGCGAGAAAAAAGCGACGCGATATCTGACGACTCGCTGGCACACCTACTTAGTTTGCCCTGAGAACTGGTAGGAGCGCGCAAATAATCGGTACCTCGGAACCCTACAGTACAACGTACTACGATGCTGAACCAGCATCAGCAGGACTCAAAAAGAGATTCTCCCAACGAAGCAGCGGAATTCAAGGGTGGTTCTCAGGGTATGCTATCGTGCATTATCCAGTCGTCAAAGCGGCGTGAAACGCAATCTTCGTTGGGAAGACACAACCTTGGGCTTGGCTATCTGCTGCTTGCCCCTCCGTGCGCCATAGAAGCTGCTGCTGCTGCTCGTCTCTCCCCTCTCCTCTCCCCCATGCATCCTTGTGTGCACTGGACAACTATTGTGAGCAAGTGAACGGCTTCAATCGAGCGCAATCCAAACGAGTTCAGAACGCAAAACCTTCTCCCGCTATAGTAAACGTACTGTACAGTACAACCCACATGCAGAATGTCTGGTGCTCGAATGCCAGCCACAACCCACACCACCCACCCAATCCCAAATTGTTTCGTGATTCCGCTCCACCAATCCCATACTGCCGTTCGTTCCGCTTCATTCTCGAACATGGATGAGGGAGTCTGTGGCGCCAAACATGGAGGGATGGTTCCGAACCGCTTGGCGGAAAGCCGTTGCTGGTGCAAGGGGAAACAAACTGGACTGCACGTCCGGTTCTGCAAGCCTCCTTAAATTCTCGCTGCAGAGTGCCTCAGTTGTCTGAATAACGCGCCTATCTAGACTAAACTAGAAAATTACATTTTAGAGCTTGACCTCACATCTATTGCCGAGCATTCATCTCATCGTTTGCCCACTTATCAACTACCCCTTTTGGAGTCCAATCATCCTCTTTTGTCGCCACCTCGTTTGCCAATAACGCTCCCAATAAAGCAGCCCTCAGTGTCTCATCCCTATGCCGACCCACCATCGACCACACATGCCGAACCTGACGACCCTCCGGACCAGTGAGCTCCAGGTACGGCACGACCACCAGGTGTTTTGCAAAGAGTGGTGCAATGCGGTTGAGACGGTTTTGCTCCCATGTGGCTTCCTGTAAATGGCGGTTAGAAGGCTCCTCGTTATACCAAGTGTCCAAAAACTAAGGGGAAGGGAAACAATCAAAACACATGCAAGTAGGGAGGAAAATGGGGGAGGAGGGGAGGGGGAGAGGGTGGTGAAGGGGAAAGGGAGCCAAAGGGAGCATATGTGAAGAAAACCGTAGCAAGAAAAACTACGGATTCATGTTGCCAGTTAGCAAGGAGGGAAACGAACGACACACATAGGGTAGGGAAAGAGCACCGCAGAGTCCTTTTCTGCAAGGGGGAGCGACAAGATGGCATGCGTGCTATGCAAGCCGGCACGTGACAGGAACACCACCTGAAAAGGACCCTGACGGGCACCTGATGAGAGAAGGGCACCTGTAGAGATAGGAGGGACTCGTTCTAACAACATCCTCCCCACTGTGATCAATCCTAGAGAAGCGCCATACGGAAGGGCATGGAACATGTCTCAAGGTTTATTCATGGTTTGCTCCTAAGGAACAACGCTGGACACTAGTCGCCCACCTGGAAAGTGAGCGGGGAGCGTCTCAGCAGCATGACCCCTGCATTAATTGACTAGAGAGAAGCATTGAACAAAGAGCTGGAGCATCGAGACAAAAAATGACGCCCACCTGGAAAGTGAGCGGGGAGCGCCTCAGCAGCATGACCCCCGCATTTACTGACTCCAAAGAGGCATTGAAGAGAGCAGCAAGATCGCGCTCTTGGGGAACCTCAAAGCAAGAATGGGTGCGAACCTGGAAAGTGAGCGGGGAGCGTCTCAGCAGCACGACCCCCACATTGATCGACTAGAAAGGGGCATTAAAAAGAACAGCTGCCCCAAATTGCTGAGAAGACTTGAACCTCTTAGTATAGCTCAGCCGACAAGCGAGTCCGCCTGGGGGAGGTCGTTGCCTGCGGGCAAAAAAAATAAACCCCAGACGGGCATGCATCCGGTCGGGGAGGCATCAACCCTAAACACGGGGAGGCATGGATTTAGGGTTGATGCCTCCCTCGGATGGCATGCCATCCAATGGGGTTTTAGTATTTTTCTGCCCGTCGGTCAGGTCGACGGTGGTCGACGCTCCGTCGACCACCGTCGGACCCCGTTTGGTTGAGACATTCCAATGGTGGGCACCCACCTGCAAGGTAAGCGGGGAGCGCCTCAGCAGCATGACCCCCGCATTGATTGACTCCAAAGAGGTGTTGAACAGAGCAGACGGCGCGCCATTCTCCTCCCCTGAATTCCGGGCGAACAGACCAATCAGCTCCTCTGAGGGCTGCTCTGCGCAAGGAGCAGTGGATGATTGGCTGCAGGCTGCCACGTCAGCAGGAGGAGGATCCAGCAGGGCAATGGGGAACTGCGGCATCCACGTCTGATTGGTGAGGTCAGTGCCGTAGCGATCTCTTATCCAGTTGAACGCTCCCTGGTGGGGTGCAGAGGCCAGTTGAAGGGAGTGGGCCGGAGGAGAGGAAGCAGGGAGGGAGGAGAAGAAGGCAACAGGCAGGGAAGCAACGGCTCATGGGGTAGACAAAGGATGCGAGGATGGTATGTGTGTTCGTATTAGAGCATTTGGTGCTGCTGGAAGGGCGAGCCAGTGGGGTGGGTAGGGTACTGACCGTGAAGGGCAGTCCTGCGAGCCAGGCTTCAACTGGAAGGCCATGGTTGTCCATTTGGAAATAAGCATCTGAGTCGAGATAGAAAGCCTTGATGAGGCAGCATAAGAGTCAGTCAGGTGAGCACAGACGCTGCCAGGGGGATGGGTACCGACCCTGCGAGAGGGATGGGTGCCGACCCTGCGAGGGGGATGGGTACTGACCCTGCGAGGGGGATGGGTACTGACCCTGCGAGGGGGATGGGTACTGACCCTGCGAGGGGGATGGGTACTGACCCTGCGAGGGGGATGGGTACTGACCCTGCGAGGGGGATGGGTACTGACCCTGCGAGGGGGATGGGTACTGACCCTGCGAGGGGGATGGGTACTGACCCTGCGAGGGGGATGGGTACTGACCCTGCGAGGGGGATGGGTACTGACCCTGCGAGGGGGATGGGTACTGACCCTGCGAGGGGGATGGGTACTGACCCTGCGAGGGGGATGGGTACTGACCCTGCGAGGGGGATGGGTACTGACCCTGCGAGGGGGATGGGTACTGACCGTGAAGGGCAAGCCAGCAAGCCAGGCTTCGATGGGAAGGCGGTGGTTATCCATTCGGAAGTAAGCGTCTGAGTCGAGATAGAATGCCCAGGCACAGCAGCAGCGCAGCTGATCCCGAATGAACAGCAGCTGCACGGCCAAGTGGAAAAGGAGGGGAAGTGGGAGGGAGGAGAGGAGAGCGAGCGGGTTGAGGGAACGCTAGTGAGGCAAGCGGCACACAGGTGAGTCTGAGCAGAAACAGAGCATCTGAGTCGAGATAGAAGGCCCAGGTGCAGCAGCAGCGCAGTTGATCCCGAATGAACAGCAGCTGAATGGCGAATGGGGCGAAAAGCAGGAGGAGAGAGGAAGTCGGTGAGGCAAGTGAAAGGAGTCGGTGGTTTCTTGAGTTGCTTTCGAGGCAGGAGGGTATGACTGAGTTGCTTTCGAGGCAGGAGGGTATGACTGAGTTGCTTTCGAGGCAGGAGGGTATGACTGAGTTGCTTTCGAGAGGGTGGGGCTAGGATGAGAGGGTGGGGCTAGGATGAGAGGCGTGGTTTAGAACCAGGGATCTAAAAAACAAAAGCCGGGAACAATACTCAAATACGGGAAACGTCCATACACCGGAATGGTTGGTTACCCCTGCCGCAGCATGCAACACACCTTGAGCCATGATGGATGGCGAGTTTCGTTGTATTCCCCCGTGTCTTGGTTCACGTAGCGGTAGCCGTGTCGGTTAGCGTAGAGCCTGACAGGCATTGGTGGAGGGGAGAGAGGGAGAGAGGGAGAGAGGGAGAGAGAGGAAGAGGGAAGAGTTTAGAAACGACTTGAAAAAACGCCTGCCTGTCCCGTTGTAAGCCGAGTCACGTAGCGGTAGGTGTGGCGGTTGGCGTAGAGCCTGGCAGCCATTGGTGGGGTGGGGGGTTGAGAGAGGAAGAGTCTCAAAGCGACTTCAAAAAGCCCGCGAATTTATCCTGATTCACATAGCGGTAGCCATGGCGGTTGGCAGCCATAGAAGGAGGAGGAAGGGAGCGCGGGGGAGAGGGAGAGAGGAAGGGGTAAGAAGAGGGAGGAAGGGGTAAGAAGAGGGAGGAAGGGGTAAGAAGAGGGAGGAAGGGGTAAGAAGAGGGAGGAAGGGGGCGGGAGAAAGAGGAGGAATGAGCGTGGGAGTGTGGTACATACATATTGGCACATGGGGAGGGGGTGGAGATAGGGGGACTCGCTGACTGATAGCCTAGGGAGGCCATTCAGAACAGCATGGTGGGCTTGTTGCTTTCAAAAGAGACATACTGGATTGGCGCTGGGTGTCATTCAATAAATGGCTAAACAAAATGGAATTACATATTTTACCCCACCCCCCCACCCCCCTCCCCCTTCCCCCTTCAGAAGCGCATGGTGTGGCCTAAGGAGCCACACTGAATTGGAACAGGCCATTAACCAAACAAAAAGAAAAAAAAGGGGCAGAAAAAACAAACTAAACAAACTAAAAACAACCTAACTCACCGGTCGATGGCCTTAGAGGCCATTCAGAAGGGCAGGGTGCGGCAGCTCTTCTCAAAGTAGTCATACCCTGCCCATTCCCCCTCCCCCTACCCCCCCCCCCCCCCCCCCCCCCCCCCCTCTTCCACACCCCACTGCCTTCCCCCTCACACCACCACCACCCGCCAACCCTCAACTCACTGGTTGATGGCCTTACAGGTCATCCAGAAGGGAATGGTGTGGCCGTTCCTCTCAAAGCAATAGTACCCTGCCGCCTCCACATAGTCCCCACTCCGCCTCCCCTTCCCCACGGCCTCCCCCCACCCACGCCACCACCAGCACCCCCCCCCGCCTTCCCCCACTCACTGGTTAATGGCCTTAGAGGCCATCCAGAAGGGCAGGGAGCGGCCGTTCTTCTCAAAGTAGTCATACCCTGCCGCCTCCACATAGTCCCTCGCCTGCCTGCTGTCGCTCTGCAGTATGCACCCCGGCAGCTCAGACCTTCTGTCACCATCGACTTTCCCCAAAGCACCAGCAGTGCCAGCAGCACCAGCAGTAATTTCCTTGCTCAACCAGCTGCTCCTGCTTTCACTGCTGCGGCCAGAGCTGCTGCTGCTGCTGCTGCTGCTGCCTGCATCTGAATGGCAGCCAGGCCAGACCAAGCCAGGGTGTGGATCTGGAAATCGGAGGTGTCCGAGAGAAAACAGAAAGAACAATCAGAGACAAGACAACTTCTGAGATGCTTCAAACAATAGCCAGGGTGGATAGGAGCTTTTTATTTAGAATGAGGAATGCACAGGCAGGATCGCATTGGGAAAAGAAAAGCAATGATGGGAGGCCAGACAACGGACGCAGCAGACCGTGTGCTTAATACGGAACCAGGGAGAAATATAAAAGGCAGCTACAATGCACAACAAGAGAAGAATGGCGGAAAAATTGTTTTCTACAACGCATTTTCATTTCATCCATCTGTCGTGCATCCATACACATGTGAAGCGAGCCTTGTGTGCATGCACATATTATTATTCACAAGTGACTTTCATGCCCCACGCCAAGCCATACCATAGATCAATCGCGCCACCCTTTCAACGGCTGCTGAAACACGTGAAGCCCGTGCGTCCAGGCGTTCTGTCAACAAGGACACTCCCTCCTGCATGCATACAGGTTGGAGAACCGGGGCGCAGAGGGGTACAGAACGGTTCAGTGCATATTAATCGCTCCACCCTTTCAACGGCTGCTGAAACACGTGAAGCCCGAGCGTCCAGGCGTTCTCTCAACAAGGACACTCCCTCCTGCATGCATAAATGGTTGAAGGAACCGGGGCGCAGAGGGGTACAGAACGGTTCAGTGCATATTAATCGCTCCACACTTTCAACGGCTGCTGAAACACGTGAAGCCCGAGCGTCCAGGCGTGCTAAGGACACTCCCTCCTGCATGCATACAGGTTGGAGAACGTCCAGGTGTGCAGGGAGGTACAAAACGGTTCGGTGCATGCCAGAATGAAGCTGCAGATGAGAGTAAGCTGTTGCCAACGTGCGTGCATGCGTTCAGTACGGGTGGAATTCGTTATGATCACGCAAATTCCCATCCATACACCATCGCGCATGTGCATACGTGAACGTATGAGTGCATGTGTATGTATGTATGTATGTATGTATGTATGTATGTATGTATGTATGTATGTATGTATGTATGTATGTATGTATGTATGTATGTATGTATGTATGTATGTATGTATGTATGTATGTATGTATGTATGTATGTATGTATGTATGTATGTATGTATGTATGTATGTATGTATGTATGTATGTATGTATGTATGTATGTATGTATGTATGTATGTATGTATGTATGTATGTATGTATGTATGTATGTATGTATGTATGTATGTATGTATGTATGTATGTATGTATGTGCAAGCAAGTGAATCACAGTGAATCCCGATATATTGGCACCACAGGAAAAATGAGGTGAATCTGTAGAGCGCGAGTGGAAGTTTGCACACAGTTAGCAAGCTATTGGTGGTAAGGAAACAACAATCCGTAAGGTTGGCGCATTGGTAACACGAATTTGTCAGGAACTGTCAAGAGGAAAGAGGGAGGAGAACATGCGAAAAGCACTACCGTCAGGTGGGGGTGGCGACGATGCAGCAAGGGGAGGCAGACGGGGTCAAGAGGAAAGAGAAAGAATGTGCGAAATACGAGCGCGTTCATGCGATTACTGGCGAAAGCGTTACCGTCAGGTGGGGGTGGCGACGATGCAGCAAGGGGAGGCAGACGGGGGCCAAGAGGAAAGAGAAAGAATGTGCGAAATACGAGCGCGTTTATGCGATTCCTGGCGAGACAGTTACCGCCAGGTGGGAGTGGCGTCGATGCAGCAACGGAAGGCAGACGGCCAACGCAGCGACGCTTAGAACGGCGAGCGTGAGCGATCGCCATGAGAGCGAGAGAGTGGAGGAGACGGAAGCGGGGGAGGAGTGGGAGGAGAAGGAAAGTGACGGAAGGGATGAGGAGCGCGACGGGAGGGGTGAGGAGGAGGGGGAGGAGGAGAACGACGAGGAGGGCTTAGGAGGCATCGGGGAGCGAGGGCCCCTTCGGGATCCACGGGACGTGATCGCGAGATCACGAGCGCGTGGTGTTCTCTCTACCTACGAGAATCAGCGCGCGTTGCACTTTCCTCGAGTGAAGCTGGGAGGGGTGGATGGGAGCCCGTGGTGGGTATGCAGGGGGGTTTTGTTATGCTCTACTTAGTATTGCGGTGTGAGGGCTGTCGACTATCTTTTAGTTGACTATATGCACATCTCGAGCAGTGGGAGCGCGGGGAACGGGAGGCTTCACACAGACACGTTCTATAGGCCAGCTACCGGACCAAGCCGGGAACCATGATGCGTCGTCAACTACATCACGCGTTCTACGTGAAAGTCCCTTGTAGAGCTCGGACGGCCCAACTGACGCGTTCCGCCGGCTCGAGCGTAGAGACCGTAAACTGCGATTCTTTATCAACTAGGATGGCAGTTGAGGTGAGGTGAGGACCCTTTCTAGCCGCTGTGGGTGCAAGTGGTTCACATCTGCTTCGCGTCTGCTTATTGTTTCGCTCATAATCTCTAACGAGGTAAAAAATATAAATATTATATTCCAGCTTCTCATTCTCTATGGTTGGCCTAATTTTAAAACTGTATCTTATACAAACATTGCCTATCTGCTGCTGAATATTCTGATAGTTTGTCTATTATCCTCACGTATATACTGATTCCAGTTATTTCTTATTCGGTTGATTTTGCTGCTTTTACCTGCATATGCCTTTGTATGTTAAGTGTAGAGTCAGTTTCACTGTTCATAATCTCGTTCCATATCTTGATTCGAATACAGCTCACCTGCCATGTCTGCTTTAGGACGCCCTCACTCTTCCTCACTTTCTTCTCAACATCCACTTCAATTCTGCCCTGAACCACAGCCCTTCGCCAGAATTTCACAGCCTCCAATTCTCCGCACGCTGCTGCCAGCTCCCTCTCCCTCACTTCCACCCGTCCGCTCAACTCCCTATACTCTGCCGCTCTCATCCGCTCAGCCTCCTCCAACAGCCCTCTGATCTCTCTCATATCAGCTGCTCTACTCCTCTCCGCGTCTTCCACTTCATGCCTTGTCTCTTCCAAGTGCATACTCAGAATCCTGGCCCGATCTTTGTGTTCAGCCAAGTCCCCCTTAACCGCTGCCAACTCCCCCTTTACCGCTGCCAACTCCCCCTTTACCGCTGCCAACTCCCCCTTTACCGCTGCCAATTGCAGGCGCTTGGTGCACAGCTGGGTGATACGAGGAGGCAACTGGAGCAGAGGGAGGGGGAGTTTGCAGTGGTGAAGGAGGAGTTAACAGAAGTGAAGGGGGGGTTGACAGAAGTGAAGGGGGAGTTGACAAAAGTGAAGGGGGAGTTGACAGAAGTGAAGGGGGAGTTGACAGAAGTGAAGGGGGAGTTGACAGAAGTGAAGGGGGAGTTGACAGAAGTGAAGGGGGAGTTGACAGAAGTGAAGGGGGAGTTGACAGAAGTGAAGGGGGAGTTGACAGAAGTGAAGGGGGAGTTGACAGAAGTGAAGGGGGAGTTGACAGAAGTGAAGGGGGAGTTGACAGAAGTGAAGGGGGAGTTGACAGAAGTGAAAGGGGAGTTGACAGAAGTGAAAGGGGAGTTGACAGAAGTGAAGGGGGAGTTGACAGGAGTGAACGGGGAATTGGCAGCGGTAAAGGGGGAGTTGGCAGCGGTAAAGGGGGAGTTGGCAGCGGTAAAGGGGGAGTTGGCAGCGGTTAAGGGGGACTTGGCTGAACACAAAGATCGGGCCAGGATTCTGAGTATGCACTTGGAAGAGACAAGGCATGAAGTGGAAGACGCGGAGAGGAGTAGAGCAGCTGATATGAGAGAGATCAGAGGGCTGTTGGAGGAGGCTGAGCGGATGAGAGCGGCAGAGTATAGGGAGTTGAGCGGACGGGTGGAAGTGAGGGAGAGGGAGCTGGCAGCAGCGTGCGGAGAATTGGAGGCTGTGAAATTCTGGCGAAGGGCTGTGGTTCAGGGCAGAATTGAAGTGGATGTTGAGAAGAAAGTGAGGAAGAGTGAGGGCGTCCTAAAGCAGACATGGCAGGTGAGCTGTATTCGAATCAAGATATGGAACGAGAAGTTGGATCCAATGGCAGGGAGTCGCAAGGGTTGCTTCGGTTCGAGCCGCGACAATGTTGTGTGTGTGTAAGGATGGCTCGGACATTCTTAGTATGGTCCAACACGGTAGAATGCGGTCTCAACAATGTGCTCTTTGAACCGTAAAAAGCTTTAGATACCGCTATACACCGCTCGATCTCTAGCAGTCGAGGGCAACAACATTGTTCAAAGCAGCACCGACGGCCTCTGCCATTATTGAAGCGCGCATTGAACACATGAACGTCAGAGTAGCACCTACGTCTGACATGAACGTCGTTGAATTACTTTCAGGGAAACCCAGAGACACGCAGCTGTTGAAATGCCGGGCCAGGTGCTCCCCGATGCAACGTCGATCTACAGCCATGACGCGACGCGACTCCAACGGAGCTTCTCATTATGGTTTTATCGTGGGTGAGGCAGTGCGCGTTATCGTTTCATAGGTACAAGAGAGTACGTGATCTTCTTTAAGGCATCAAAGTAATCTAGCTTCCAGAATTCGTGCCAAAGCTACTCATTACCACTGATAATAAAAGTCCTAGTACTGTCAGCGTCAAATCTTGGCGTCCCCCAGCCATGGAAAAAGTTCCCAATTCCCTGCCGTTCTCTCTCTCAATTATATTCGTCTGCCTCTCGTTGTTCCCCTCCGCATTCGCGGGTCGGGTACACGTCGCTCTCACGCGACAGGCTCACGAGCAGTACCTCCATCAGCGACAGCTAAGCGACCGTGAGCGAAAACTGACCGACGTCGTCGACCGCGGCTCTGAGCCTCCGCTGCACCTGTTCGAATCAAAATCCAGCTTCGACCAGGAGCGACGCGAGGAGGGACAACAGGGAGGCTCGTTGGACGATTTGCTATCCATTCCCATCAAATACCACGGTGGTCCCGTGCTGAGCGGCCATACGCTGAGTATATACCTAATATATTACGGTTACTGGCCAGCGGAAATTGGTCAGAATGTGATCGAGAATTTTATGAAGTCGCTGAGTCTAAATGGCTCCGATGCTCAGGGGGGAGCTGGGGATCCGAAAGTGAGCAACTGGTGGGCGATCAGCTCGAAATACTATTCGAATTCATCAGGGTCAACGGCAACCGTAAGCAAGCAGGTATGTCGAATGTTACAAATCCGGAATTTGCGGAAAAGGTGTACTTTCTGGACGAGCAGGAGCTGCGGCATCGGGCAAACAGAATTCTCGGATGCGCACATTCAATGTTTCATGGTTGCAAATGACGGTCTGTCAAAAACATGGAACAATTCGAACCTTGAGCGCGCTGTAGTAGAGCTCAAGGCTGGCTACACGAGTTTTTCTGCAAACGAAACAACAGCTTCCGACGGGGATTTTACGGAATGATCTTACGTCCGCCCCTCTGGCTTTCGCAGGTGAAGCTCGCAAAGGTATTCTACGACCAAGGGTCTCAGGGGAAGAAGTTTGACTACAACACTCCCTGGAAAGGTGTGCTTTCTTTTCCAGCAGAAGTTTCTTCCTTTTTGTTACAAAAAACACGCGTTCCGATCATTTGCCGACACCACGTTGTACGTACTTCTGCACTGACTTGTTACCTACTCAGAATCATATACATCGCATGCACCTCTTCTATCACAGTTGTTATGGGCAAGATTGGCGACGGAAAACCGTTCCCTTACGACGCCAACGGCACCTACATGGTTCTCGCCGGCAATAACGTGGAAATTCATGGATTTTGCAAGAAATTCTGCGGGTGGCACACGATGAATCGTCTCGGCGGGTCGAAGCCGGTCGCGTATGCCCTCGTGAGTCATCACGGATTATGCCCCGCAAGCTGCGGGGCGAAGCCGACTTCGCCCAATGGAAAGCCCTGGCTCGACGCGATGGTTTCGACAGTCGCTCACGAGATCGCAGAAGCTGCGACGGATCCTGATTCCAGCAGCGGCTGGATCGACGCTAACTGGGAGGAAAACGCGGATAAGTGCAGCTACAGCTACGGAGTTAGGCAAACTACTCAGAACCAAAACGGTGAGGATGCAGAGTACAACCTCGTGGGGCTCAACAATATGAAGTTCCTGGTGCAGCAGAACTGGGAATTGGTAACTGGCGCGTGCGTAGTGCAGACAACTGAATAGGGGTTGCAATGTTGTGAATCTTGAGATAAAGGTGACGAGGGGAAATGCGTGACGGGAGAGGAAGGTGCAGGAGGTATGGCTACAGCGTTCTCGATACCACAGCGCCTAGAGCATAGTCCTGCTTTGAAACGGAAGCTGCACCGAAGAAAGGGCAGAAGTGCACGGCAAACAGCCCAATAAAGTGCCTGAAGTGGTTCTCGAACAGAGGGAGTTGGCAGCTGTCTCTCCTGTATTCTCCATCAGGAACACTATAATGCATCTCCACACTCTTCCAACACCCTCAAGCTCTAATGGAGCATTGTAACATGTTCTGATTAATGACGATGAAATGTGAATGCAATATTTCACTACTTTCCAGAGAAAACCATAATCTCTTTGCGAATTTTATAAGGCTGTGGTATGTTGCAAAATGATATCTCAATGTGCACTTTAGTGAGTTTTTCCGATTAGCACATGCTACAGGTTGTGTATGTTTGTTTAGCAAGCTTCCAGCTAAACTGCTTTCTATGCGTAGTATCGAGTTGGTTTCAACCTCCTCCACGAGGATGAGCATTTGGCAAGAGTGTACCGCTAACGTCAGCACTTCGCGAAATTGAGTTAGCTGTGTGAAAAGCGACGAAAGACCAGAACAGTTTGGCGAACACCGCTAGGTACCGAGCCGAGCCGCGACACTCCTTACGACGTGTATGATTTTTTTTGTAAGTTCGTAAATTGGGGCGAACTATGGGTGATAACCAATTTCGCAAATTTCGCCCATATCCTTCGCGAATGGTGTTGAATTTCCACATTCAACCATGTTCGAACCTACAAATGTGAACATATGCGTGAAAAACACACAAGCTGGGCTCGACAATTTGATGTGAACGTGGGTGGTTCCATGCACGTACGAGACGTCAGCGACGCTCGTGAATACTTCGTGCACCAATAAATGCACGAATGGGGCTCGGAGCAAATACCACGCTGCAAACAACACCACGTGGCATACGTCGTGGCACGATGACGTATCGCTGGTGTCAAGTGTTAAATTGTAATGTGTTACATGTTGGTAGGCTGTAGTGGGGTAGCCAATATGGGGTACAACCCCAATTAGGGTTTGCTACTTGTACCCAACTGTTTCATTCAATGCACCATTCTTGCCTAGTCTTGTTGACATGGTATTCAGAGCAGGAGGTCCCTAGGACCTACCGACCGTTTTTTTTTAGGGCCCACCACCGCTCGCATGCGGTTACCACGCTACCCCGTGCCCTAGCCTAGCTGCGCCCTCGTGCGCCCTCGTTAGCGCCCTCGCGCGCCCTCGTTAGCGCCCTCGCGCGCCCTCGCTGCGCCCTCGCGCGCCCCTCGTTAGCGCCTTCACGCGCCCCAGTTAGCGCCCTCGTGCGCCCCTCGTTAGCGCCCTCGTGCGCCCGCGCTGCCCGCCCGTCGCGCTGCCCGCCGCGCTGCCCACCGTCGCGCTGCCTGCCGCGTCGCCCGCCAGTCGCGCAGCCCGCTGCGCTGCCCGCTCGCCGCGCTGCCCGCCCGTCGCGCTGCACGCCGCGCTGCCCGCCCGCTGCGCTGCCCGCTCGCCGCGCTGCCCGCCCGTCGCGCTGCACGCCGCGCTGCCCACCCGCCGCACTGCCTGCCGCGCTGCCCGCCGTCGCGCTGCCTGCCGAGCAGCCCGTCCCGAGCCCGCTCGACGCGCGCGCGGCCCGCAGCTGCCCCGCGCAGCCCGTCCCGAGCCCGCGCGACGCGCGCGCGGCCCGCCGCTGCCCCGCGCAGCTCGCCCCAAGTCCGCGCGGCGCGTCCGCGGCCCGCAGCGCGCTGCGCGCCGTCCGCGCGGCCCGCGCTGCGCACTACCCGCCAGTGCACGGCCCCCGGCAGCGGCTCGCGCCACCCTGCTGCTTCCACGACCCGGCCCTGCCCTGCCGCTGACTCGATCCGGCCCTTCACTGTAGCCGCTGCCACGGCCCTGCTGTCGCCGCCGTCGTACGCTGACCCTGCCGCCGTCCGCCGAGCACCGGCCCTGCTCGCCCGGTGAGAGCCTGCTCTTCCTGCTACTGGTGAGCCCCTGCCTTGCTAGCGCGCTGCCGCGCCGCCGGCCTGCCTGCCTGCCTGACCTGCTGCTACTGGCCGACGCCAGATGCAGCCCCAGCGACGTCCGCGTGAGTCCCTCACGCCCCAGCAGCTGCGTGAGTGGTCCGCTAGTTGGGGTTGTAGGGGTGGCCGCGCTGCTACTGCTGCCACTACTGCTGCTGCTGCTGCTACTGGCGGTGGCCAGATGCAGCTACACTGTCGTCCACGCGAGTCTCGCACGCCCCAGCAGCTTCGTGAGTGGTACGCTCAGAGTAGAGGGTCTCTCAGTTCTGTTCGCTGCTCTTACGTCATTCGCACTGGTGCTCGGACTGGTCAGCCTTGCGGGACACCTAGTCACACGCAGTCCCGCTGCTTCGCCCGTCTGAGCGACGCCTGGCGCACCGAGTTTGGCGACGGGGCTGAGCTCCCCGACTGGGTGGAGCTACTTAGGCAGAGAGTAGATATCTTTGCTCTTAACTATGATGCTATTCTCACTGCCATGTATGCATTGCCTACTAGTGCTGACCGTGCCTGTTACCTGTGTGCGCCGCCTGACCCAGGTATCGCGCCTGCTGCTCTAGGTACTGGTGAGGCTGCTGCTCTAGGTGCTACTGCGTCTCCTGCTCTAGGTGCTGGTGAGGCTGCTGCTCTAGGTGCTACTGCGTCTCCAGCTCTAGGTGCTGGTGAGGCTGCTGCTCCAGGTCCTGGTGAGTCTGCCCTCTCTGGTTCTTCGCCTGCTGCGACCCTGCACACCTTCACCCTTGACTCAGGAGCTTCCCGCTCCTTCTTTCGCGACTGCACCACACTTACGCCGCTTCGTCGGCCGGTTGCAGTCTCCCTGGCCGACCCCTCTGGGGGTCCAGTCCTTGCCCACTACTCCACGGTTCTGCCGTGTCCGGCCGCCCCGTCTGGCTTGCTGTCAGGTCTCTACCTCCCCTCGTTCTCTACGAACCTGGTGAGTGGAGCTGACCTCCAGGATGGGGGGGTTGACCAGTTCACTCCTGCGCGTCAGCGGGTGACTCACTGTACGTGTGCTCGGACGGGCCGACACCTGGCCACTTTCACCCGTGCGCCTGGCTCGAGCCTGTACACCCTGACCACTGAGTCCCCTCAGGTAGCTGCGTCTGCGTCTGCGTCAGGTCAGCTGTCGGCCCCCTGCTTGTGTCGCGCCTTGTCGCACGAGACCCTCCTTTGGCACCACCGCCTTGGTCACCCCTCGGTGCAGCGCCTTCGCAGCATGCACCGTCGTGTCCTTGTCTCTGGTCTTCCCAGAGTTCTCCCTCCCCTCCCACCCTCGCCTGCTCCTCCCTGTCTTCCCTGTGTCGAGGGGCGGCAGCGCGCCGCTCCTCACTCCTCCTCGTTCCCTCCCACAGAGGCTCCCTTGCAGACTCTCCACCTGGACGTGTGGGGCCCAGCCCGTGTCCGTGGACAGGACCACGAGCGGTACTTCCTGCTGGTCGTCGACGACTACACGCGTTACACCACGGTCTTCCCCTTGCGCACCAAGGGTGAGGTCCCTACTGTTTTGATCCCCTGGATCCGCGCTGCTCGTCTCCAGCTCCGCCGGCGGTTCGGGACAGAGTTTCCCGTCCTGCGTCTGCACTCTGACAGAGGTGGTGAGTTTTCCTCCGACCTCTTGGCAGCCTACTGTGCGGAGCACGGCATCACCCAGTCGTTCACGCTTCCGGCCTCTCCGCAGCAGAATGGGATTGCTGAGCGCCGCATTGGCTTGGTCATGGAGGTCGCTCGTACCTCCATGGTCCATGCGGCTGCCCCCATTTTCTGTGGCCGTTTGCGGTCCGGTACGCCGCGCATCAGCTCAACCTCTGGCCCCGTGTCTCCTTGCCGGAGACCTCGCCCACACTGCTGTGGACGGGGGAGGTTGGCGATGCGTCGCGTTTCCGGGTCTGGGGTTCTCGTGCCTTTGTCCGCGATACCACCGCGGACAAGCTCTCCGCCCGCGCTGTCCCCTGTGTCTTCCTTGGCTTTGTCCCTGACGCGCCTGGCTGGCAGTTTTACCACCCCACCTCGCGCCGGGTCTTCGCCTCTCAGGACGTCACCTTTGACGAGTCGGTCCCTTTTTACCGTCTCTTCCCCTACCGCACTGCCCCCCTCCCTCCCCCGCTGCTATTCCTCGCTCCTGGTCCCCCTCCGGTAGACCCCCTTCCCCCTCAGGGTCCTGCTCCTTCAGGTGTCTCTCAAGTAGACCCTCCTCCCGTCGCTGAGCCTGTCGAGGTCACAGGTGACTCAGGTGCTGCTGCGGGTGGTGCTGCTGGGAGTGCTGAGCCTGGGGGTGCTGAGCCTGGGGGGTGCTGGGCCTGGGGTTGCTAGGGCTGCGGGTGCTGGGACTGAGGGTGCTGGAGCTGAGGGTACGGTGCCTGAGAGTACGGAGCCTGGGGGTGCTGAGCCTGGGGGTGCTGCGACTGGGGGTGCTGAGCGTGCGTGTACGGAGCCTGGGTGTACTGAGCCTGGGGGTGCCGAGTCTGGGGGTGCTGAGCCTGGGGGTGCTGCGCCTGAGGGTACTGAGCCTGGGGGTGCTGCGACTGAGCCTACGGAGCCTGGGGTTGCTGCGTCTGGGGGTGCTCCGGTTCGGGGTGCTGAGCCGTCTCTCACACAGCAGCAGCTTCGTGACTGGTACGTCCGGCGCTTTCGCCGTCCTCGTGGCCCTGCTGGAGTTGGAGGTTCTGGAGCTGCTCGTCCTGGAGGTGCTCGTACTGGAGGTACTGGAGCTGCCGGGGCTGGTTGTTCTGGGCACACTGAGGCTGGAGCTGCTGGAGCTGGCGGTGCTAGCGGGCTTGGAGCTGCCGTGCCTGGGTGCGCTGAGCCTTCGGGTGCTGAGTCTGGGGGTCCTGAGCCTGGGGGTGCTGCGACTGAGCCTACGGAGCCTGGGGTTGCTGCGTCTGGGGGTGCTCCGGTTCGGGGTGCTGAGCCGTCTCTCCGGGAGCCTCTCACACAGCAGCAGCTTCGTGACTGGTACGTCCAGCGCTTTCGCCTTCCTCGTGGTCCCGCTGGAGTTGGAGGTTCTGGAGCTGCTCGTCCTGGAGGTGCTCGTACTGGGGGTACTGGAGCTGCCGGGGCTGGGAGCACTGAGGCTGGAGCTGCTGGAGCTGGGGCCTCTGGAGCTGACGGTCCTAGCGGAGTTGGAGCTGCCGGCTCTGGGGGTGCTCTTCCTGGAGGTGCTGGAGCTGCTGGAGCTGACGACACTGGAGCTGACGGTCCTGGAGGTGTTGGTCCTGCTGGTTCTGGAGGTGCTGGCGAGGGGAGGTCTGCCGCTGCTGGGGCCTCTGGTGCTGACGTCGCCGGCTCTGGGGGTGCTGCGGCGGGGGGTGCTGGTACTGGTGCTTCTGGTGCTGCGGGTGCTGGAGGTGCTGGCGGAGCTCCGCCGTCGCGACTGTTCTTCGCTCCACCGTCGCCGTCGGCTTTGCCACCGCCTGACACGGTGCTTCGCCAGGTTCTTTCCCTCCCGTCTTCCACTGGCCTTCCCCTCCAGCCTGGCTCCCCCCTCCCTGCTCCTGTGCCTTACACTGCACAGCCGGACTCGCTTACGGAGCGTCGTGAGCCTGTGTCTCGTCCTGCCTCGCCTGTTCGCGCTGCTCGCACTGCTCGCACTGCGCGCACTGGTCCCACTGGTCGTCGTGTCGCGCGTCCGCGTCCTCCTCCTGTTCCTGGCACGCACATTATGGCCCTTCGTCCTTCCACTGGTCCACAGCGTGTCCCCCTACCGTCTCCTCCTGCGTCTTCTCTTCCTGACGTTCCCGACCCTGAGTCTGACAGTGTTCGTGCTGCCCACCCTACTGTTACCCGTCTTCTCGCCACTGTTGTCACTGACCCGTCTTTTGAGTCTGCTGCTGCGTCTGCCCTGGTCGCTGAGCTTGTCGACTTTGCTGCTGCCTGTCGTCTAGACTACGCCGCCAGTCTTGTTGCTGAGTCTGAGTCTGTCTGTCCTCCGTCCGTCGGGGGTGAGTGTGCTCTTGGCACGGACGTCCTTGAGGAAAGGCAGGAGGACCTTGACTCTCTTGCGGCTGCTGTACCTCATCTCGTGGCCTGGCTGCTTGCCCTTGAGGGAGACCCGGATGCACTAGACATCCCCACTCCGCGCTCTTACGCAGAGGCGATCTCGGGCCCCTACTCCTCTCAGTGGCAAACAGCCATGGACGCAGAGATGGCATCCTGGAAGTCCACAGGCACCTACGTTGACGAGGTTCCCCCTCCTGGGGCGAACATCGTCGATGGCATGTGGATTTTCAGGGTGAAGCGGCCGCCAGGTTCTCCACCTGTCTTCAAGGCTCGTTACGTTGCTAGAGGCTTCAGTCAGCGTCAGGGGGTTGACTTCTTCCAGACCTTCTCCCCCACCCCGAAGATGACCACTCTTCGGGTTCTGCTGCACGTTGCCGCTCAGCGAGACTACGAGCTTCACTCTCTTGACTTCAGCACAGCGTTCTTGCAGGGCAGCCTGCACGAGGAGATCTGGCTACGCCGCCCACCTGGCTTTACTGGGTCGTTTCCTCCTGGTACCCAGTGGAGCCTCCGGCGGCCAGTCTACGGTCTCCGCCAGGCGCCACGCGAGTGGCACGACACACTGAGGACTACACTTGCGGCCCTTGGGTTTGCTCCTTCCACTGCTGACCCGTCACTGTTCCTGCGCACAGACACGTCGCTGCCGCCGTTCTACATCCTCGTGTACGTCGACGACTTGGTCTTTGCTACTGCTGACACTGAGGCACTCGCTCGTGTGAAGTCGGAGCTGCAGAAGAGACACACCTGCACTGACCTGGGTGAGCTGCGTAGCTACCTTGGCTTGCAGATCACCCGGGACAGAGCACGCCGCACCATTACCCTGACTCAGTCGCACATGGTGCAGCAGGTCCTTCAGCGCTTCGGCTTCCAGTTCTCCTCACCACAGGCCACACCTCTGGCTACCAGCCACTCGCTCTCAGCTCCACCTTCGGACGAGTCCGTAGAGCCGAGTGGCCCGTACCCAGAGCTTGTAGGCTGCCTCATGTACCTGATGACTTGCACTCGACCTGACCTCGCGTACCCTCTTAGCATCCTTGCTCGTTACGTTGCGCCTGGGAGACACAGGCGAGAGCACTGGGAGGCTGCTAAGAGGGTGCTGCGTTACTTGTGCAGTACATCAGGCATGGGGCTGGTGCTTGGAGGACGCGACAGAGTTGTCCTCACTGGTCACTCGGACGCTTCTTGGGTGGACGACCTGGCTACACAGCGGTCGTCGCAGGGTTACACCTTCAGCCTTGGCTCTGGTTCTGTCTCGTGGCGGTCCACCCGCTCTTCTTCTGTTCTCAGCTCTAGTTGTGAGGCTGAGATCTACGCCACGGCCATGGCTGCACAGGAGTTACGCTGGCTCACCTACCTGCTGACTGACTTGGGAGAGCGGCCTAGTTCTCCTCCAGTTCTGTACGGCGACAACAAGGCGGCCCTTGCCTTGTGTCAGGAGCACAGACTGGAGCACAGGACGAAGCACATTGCTCTTCGCTACTTTCTTGCTCGAGAGCTGCAGCAGCGCGGTCAGCTTCGGCTTGTGTACGTGGACTCGAAGGCCAACACTGCTGATATCTTCACCAAGGCGCTCCCGCCTAGTGATCATCAGCGGCACTGTACTTCTTTAGGCCTTGTGTCCACATTCCCTCATTTGCTTACTGCTTGACTTTCTTTGTACTGTACTTTATATATATCTTGTTGCTTGCTTGCTAGGTTTTGATCACTGTGTTGCTTGTTTTGTACTATATCTAGCACTGCATGTGAACTGGCCTTGTGGCCTTTGCTTGTGCTCGGAGTGTGGTGACGTTGTGATCCACCCTGGGCTTGCGTTGCTTTGCTGGACTGGTCTTGTGACCCTTTGTTCTCCCCCACTTTGCCTATGGGGGTGTGTTAAATTGTAATGTGTTACATGTTGGTAGGCTGTAGTGGGGTAGCCAATATGGGGTACAACCCCAACTAGGGTTTGCTACTTGTACCCAACTGTTTCATTCAATGCACCATTCTTGCCTAGTCTTGTTGACATCAAGGTATACGAAACGAACCAGCTGTATGAGAGTCATCTTGCGATGCTGAGTTGGATCTGGAGCCAAGTCAGTCCGATATTTGTAGGGGGGTCAAATGTCAAGGGCGCGCTGTCGAGTTGGAAGGCTAGGGTGAACTTTTTGGGTTGCGCGCTTCGTTGACGTGTCGCGCTGTGAACTTGACAGCACCGGGTAACCTACGCAGCCTATATGCGGCTCGGTTCACCCCTTGTAGCTCGAACCTGCAAATTCGCACATGCAAGTGTGCTTGTGCAGCGAGCATCTTTGGCCTCCGCGGTTCGAACTTTCAAGATGCTCTAAATCGAGTCCAGTTTACATTGTGTTCAACTGCTACAATCGAATCAAAAACATAAACTTTAGCCAATTTAAAAAATCATACACGTCCTTATACGGTGAAAAACGGTTCTGGCGTGTCTGGCTAGGACCGCTTTGAACCGTATATGCTCTAGCCAACACCCCTACTTACCCTTCAATGCCTCTAATTCCAAGTTGCTTGACAGCAAGAACGTCGTTGCACCCCTGCCATTATTGGAGCTCACATCTGAACGTCGTCTCGTAAGGACGCGGCACCTGTTTTCATTTTGCCAGGATCGGGGCCTCACATCATATCGATCCTGGCACATCGATCGGCACACCGATGTGCCCACACTGAAAATTTGCAGTGGGGTAGACACATCGAGCTATAGGTGCCAGGATCGAAATTGCAGGATCGGGCAGGCTGAATAAACCAAAACACTGCAACGCGCAGCCAATCAGGGCAGAGCGTGGTTGGTCGCCCAGCAATTTCATTCGCAACGACTCGAGAATTTTTTGCCTGCGACCGTGGGCGACGCCGATCGATCGCGGCTGTCACCTATGGCTCGATCTGCTCTACCGCCAAACCAAAAGCACGATCGATGTGTGCACCGCGGCACATCGAACATGCGAGCTACAGGTGCCACCAATTTGGGTACCCGTGTACTGTACATTTTCGAAGTCATGCGAAAAACGGATACCATGCATTGACGATGTCGCCAATGCACTGTATAAGCGGCACATCGATCCCCTCCTACGATCGATCCTGGCAAAATGAAAACAGGTGCCGCGTCCTAAGCTGCACTGCTAGTGAAATACATGGTTAGATATTGTGAAATGGCTAAGGGCGCATTCCTAGCTTCGGGTCATCCCGTCCGTCTTCATGTCATCCGAATTTGTGGGATCCAATCGAAAGACCCGAATCTCGAACCGCAGATTTTCCGATTGGCTCCCACAATTTCTGATGACACGAACACCGGATGACCCGAAGCAAGGAATGCGCCCTAAAGTGCCCTACGACCGTAGCGTCGCACTTTAGCCGTCGTGCGGCACCCGCGAAGCTTCTCGTTCAGGGATTATCGTGGGCAAAGCAGCGAGCGATACTGTTACATGTAGTATAAAACAACATCAGGGTCATGGTGACAGGCATCAAATTATCAACCTCTTCATTCGCAATCCGAGGTTCTATCAGCGTTCGGGCCGCCTGAACGTCAGAATTTTCTATTTCATGAGCGCCTAATTTACTTATCCAAATAGCAAATGCTGTTTATTGTGTAGGTTTAGTAGGCTTCCAGCTGATGTGCTTTCTTTGTGTAGTATCGATTTGGCTTCAATTCAACCCGAATCGCAATTAGGTCTTCGAATCGAGTCGCGGTAATATTGAGGCTGGGTGTGGAGATCGCCTTGTAAATGTCGCTGCAGTACGTTTCGACACGGTACAACGCGATTTTTGCAAGGCTGGCTACGACCGCTTTGAACCGAACTTTGCCCCAGCTATACCACTATTTGTCAGAGGTCCACTGGGGATCCCCGATGATCCTAGGGAAGGGTTACAGGCACGTCGGCCTGGGGGGTTATGGGCGCACTCACCCGCTATATAAACAAGCCCTTTTATCCCAGTGGTTAGTGGCTGGGATTCTGACATGGTATCAGAGCGAAGGTCTCGGGTTCGATTCCCGGTGTGTGCACTTCGGGCATCCCAGTGCGGGGGGGTGTCAGAGGTCCACTGGGGATCCCCGATGATCCTAGGGAAGGGTTACAGGCACGTCGGCTTGGGGGGTTATGGGCGCACTCACCCGCTATATGAACAAGCCCTTTTATCCCAGTGGTTAGTGGCTGGGATTCTGACACTATTCACTCTTGTCTCTGCTTCTGCCGAGCGCCTCACAGAGCACGAACGTCGCCAGCAATTATTGGAGCTCACATTTGAACGTCGTCAGTAGCCGAATGCAAGGTCACATAATTGTGACATGGCTAGAGCGTGTCGCGACTGCAACGTCGTACTACTGCCGTTGCGCTGCACCGCGAACCTTCTCATCATGGGCTTCTTGGGCAAAGCAGTGCGTGATATCGTCACATTCAGTATAAAAACACTACATGGTCATGCCGACAAGCATAGTAGCCTGTGCACTTCGCAATCTAAGAGCTTCTTATCAGCGACGAAAACTAGTCCCACCTGTCAGCGAGAAACCTTGCCGCTCCCAGCCATGGCGAATCTCCTCAAACCCCTGCTGCTCGCTCTCGTGACGATTCTTGTTTGCCTCTCGATGTTCCCCCCCGCATTCGCGGGTCCAGTGCGCGTCGCTCGCACCCGACAGGCGCACGACGAGTACCACCGTCAGCGACAGCTGAGCGACCGTGAGCGCAAGCTGACCGACATCGTCTACCGCGGCTCACTGCCTCCTGTGCACATGGTCGAAACGAAATTCAGCTTCGACAAGGAGCGACGCGAGGAGGAACGACGGAATCAGGGAGGCGCCGGGTCGTCCTCCAAGGCCACTCCCATCAAATACCACGGTGGTCCCGTGATGAGCGGCGAGACGTTGAACGTATACATAATCTACTATGGCTCCTGGCCAGCGGGATCCGGGCAGGATGTGATTGAAAACTTCATTCAGTCGCTGAGTCTAAGTGTCTCCGACGCGCAAGGGGAAGCTGCAGATCCGAAAGTGAGCAACTGGTGGGCGACGAGTGCGAATTACTACTCGAAGGCGTCAGACGGCTCCATCAAAACCGTCAGCAAGGAGGTACGTCAATTTTGGTTTCAAGAAATGTCGCCTCACCCATGAGTGAAAAACTGAGGCTGGCAAAAGGTGCTTTCAGGACTTGACTGGCCCGAATTCCGGCGGAATGTTCGAGTGGTGCAAACGACGGTTTTTTATGTAATGAACGATGTCTACGCAGTGCGTCAAACATTTTCAGTCCCTTAAAACGATGTCTTCGCCAAAACCTTCGCGAAAAAACAATCCAAATTCCACCCCCTGCCATTCCCAGGTGAACCTCACCAAGGTTATCTGGGACAAAGGGTCTCGCGGGAAGAAGCTCGGCCCCAGAGGTCCCTGGAAAAGTATGTACTCATCCCAACATAGCTGTTTCCCTCTCGTCCTGTCTACCGTTTGTTTGCAAACATTTCGTCATTCCACTTACCTCCTTCTATCCAGAATAGACTAACCTCTTGCCCCTCATTTTTTCACAGTTGTCAAGAGCAGGATTGGCTCGGGAAAGCCGCTTCCTTACGACGCCAATGGCATCTACCTGCTTCTCACCAGCAAGGACGTGAAAGTCGCTGGCTATTGCAGTCAATACTGCGGGTGGCACACAATGGATTATCTCAATTCAAAGCCTGTCGTGTATTCCCTCGTGGGTCATCACGGAAGGTGCCCGAAAAGCTGCGGGGCGCTGAAAACTTCGCCCAACGGAAACCCCGGGCTCGATGCGACAGTCTCCACGATCGCTCACGAGATCGCGGAAGCTGCGACGGATCCCGATGATAGCAGCGGGTGGTTCGATGCTAACAATGAAGAAAACGCGGATAAGTGCAGCTACGACTACGGAGAAACGCTAACTACTCAGAACGGAAAAGGTCAGGATGCAAAGTACAACCTCGTGGGACTCAACGATATGAAGTTTCTGGTGCAGCAGAACTGGGACGTGACGACGCACTAGTGCGTTGTGCAGACGACTGAATAGGGGTAGGATGATGGACTGTGATGAGTCTTTGAGGGTGACGAGAATAAACGCGCAACTGGAAGGGAACGGGCGGGAGGAGATGGCCGCAGTTATCTCGACAGCCCACCACCTCTCCCATGCTTCTGCTCTTCAACACATGCTGCACTAGGGAATAAATGGTCCATAGCGTTGCTGGGGTGGTAGCAGTAGCGTAGGACAAAGTGGTTTTGCAAGTGAATATTGTTTTGTTGAAGATTTCAAATCAAATGATACATTTTCTGTTCAAGCGAGCACACAATCCAGCTATTGGCTGGTTTGGTGATCACCAAAACTGTGAATCAGGTGGCATTCCTACGCAGAGGAATCTTTTTCATCTTCACACTCTTCCCACTTCCTCTAAGTCCTATATCTTAAGCAATCAAATGTGTGTCACCTTTCCTACGATTCAACATTGCCGAAGGTTTAATTCGTCCTAGTGTAGAGTCAAATAAGTTTCAGTTTTCTGTATAAGCGCTCTACCATCTCCATAGAGGTGAACACTTGAAGCGAATCCATTTGTTGGGTCGAGTCGCATCAATTCTTCAGAATGTTCATAGAATTCGATTGATCTTTATTACCAGCTAATACCGCTTTGTACCCAGACGATTATTCCTGAAACCGCGAGAAATATATACATCTTCGAAATCCCTCCCTTTCGCCCCTCCTCACTGAACGTACTGCATGAGCAAAGCGCACCTTTCACCATTATTGTACCTTGCACCGAGGCATGGCATCTCGCGAGTCGCGACCGGCCTTCAGGTTGTGCATTTCTCGCTCTTTCGTAGTTCCTGTATCATCGCTCTAGACGGTTCCGCACCGTGACGAAACGTAGTTGACCGCAGTGAGCGTACAGAAGCAGTGCAACTGACATCGCCCTTACCGTGCAAGTACAGCTGCATATAATTGTGAAGTGTCTACCCCTCCGCACGACGTCGCTCCACAGCCGTGGCGCGAGACCCATGGATCGACTCATCATAGGCGCGACAGCCCGGGCTGTGCTGCATTCAGTTTAAAACTATGCGTAGCCATGCTGAGAAACATCACATTTGCATCCTCGGCATTCGAAATTTGAGCCGTGATCCCGGAATTTAGTACTCATAACAGCTACTCCTTGAAATACTAGCCGTCGTCAACAGCTCCTGCCAACACCCGACCATGGAAAATCTTCTTAGTCGCTCATTTCTGCTGCTTGTTCTTTCGGTGATGCTCGTCTGTATCTCGATGCTGTCCCCCGCATTCGCTGGGCCGAAGCACCTCGCTCGCACGCGACAGGCACACGACGATTACCGCCGTCAGCGACAGCTGAGCAACCGTGAGCGAAAGCTGAGCGACGTCGTGGAGCGCGAGAATCGGCCTCCCCTGCACCTGGTTGAAACCAAAGCCGCTTTTAACAAGGATAAGCGCGAGCAAGGAGGGAAAGCGTCGACCACTCCGATCCAATACTGGGGCGGTCCCGTGTTGAACGGCGAGATGCTGAACATATACGTAATCTACTATGGCTTCTGGCCAGCGGGAGTCGGGCAGAATCTGATCGAGAATTTCGTTCGGTCGCTGAGTTTAGGACGCGCTGACGAGCAGGGACAGGCTGGGGATCAGACGGTTAGCAACTGGTGGGCGACGAGGACAAAGTATTACTCGGAAACGACTGGCTCGACAACAACCGTCAGCTCAGAGGTATGTCGGTGTCGAATCGATTGTAAGAAGGTGAAATGGGGTGACATCGGCAAGCAATGGGAGCTCGGAGGTACGTCAGAAAGTTCTAAGGTTTCGATCCACACATTTCACCTAACCGAATTTGACCATTCAACTCGTAGAACGGTCTGAGAGGCTGGAGGGATAAATATTTTTGGCGATTGCTTGCGTCATTTTTCTGATTCCTCTTCTTTAAGCCCATCGTCCGCTCCCCAGGTGAAACTTGCGAAAGTTATCTACGACAAAGGTTCCCGCGGGAGAAATTTTGGTGAAAATACGCCCTGGGAAGGTGCGTTCTGGCCTTCTTCAATCTGGCTATTTTCTTTCCCATTTGCATGTATCCCGTTCGTCTTCCGACATTGCGGCATGCTCGACATGGGACTGTTGGTTGTCGAAGGTCGCACTAATCTCTCGCCCCTCTGTTTATCGCAGTTGTAAAGAGCAAGATTGGCGACGGAAAGCCGTTCCCTTACGACGCCAATGGCATCTACCTGCTTCTCACCAGCAAGGACATTAAAGTCCCTGGCTTTTGCACAGAATACTGCGGGTGGCACACTATGGATTATATCGATCAGGAGGCTGTCGCGTATTCTCTATTGGGTCATCACGGCAAGTGCCCACCATCGCGAAAAAGGAAAACTGCGTTTTTTGGCCTCCGAAGGTTTTTCTGCGTCGGCCTTGCGAGAATGTTGCGGAAAGCTGCGGGAAAACAACACACTCAAATCGCAACATTCCGCCCACCAAAAACACGCGCGTACATCATATGGAAAATATTGACTACGCAGTAGCAATACCGCAAAGCTTTCGGAAACCCGAAGCGCACACCTCCACCCCGATTCGCTCTCCCCCTTTCAAATTTCTCGCACAACTGTCCGCGGTATGGTAAGTGCGGTTCGTCCATTCTGTCACTGTATAACCTCTTATCGCAAACAAAGTTGACCCTTACACACAAATGCCAAACATGGGTTGAAAACTCCATTCCAAATGTTCTCCCATAACAACCACTATTACATCAACAAGACAACCCCACACCCGTCAACCAGTCGTACGCTACCGCGCACACACAGCTCCCACTACTTTGCCCACTGCAAGCAACTGCATCACTCATCGTCCTCTGTCTCGCGCACCGCTGGGTCTGGCACGTCCTCAGGGCACATCCCCGCGCGCGCACGCTTGACTGGCGTCCTGCCGAGGCGGGAAATCACCTCCTGGTTAGATGCTCCGACCTCTGCTGGCACGAGGGCCGGGGGAATGCCGAGCGCGTCGGCACGCTCCACGTACGCATTTGTTACGTTGCGAATCACGCGCCGCCTGCTGCGCTCGTCACGCAGCAGTGGGCCGTCTGGCAGGCTCATCTCGCCCGACGAGTCATCCGACGCGCTGGCCGCAGGTGTGGCCCTGAACCCCTGCTCCACGCAGAGTCCCGCGTCGCAGTTGACGAACTCGGCCGCCGTCATATAGCACGCAGGCCTCATCTTGAACTTCTCGATGAGCAACTGCAGCTCGACGCATATCGCAATGAGGGGCTCAAACATGCCCGTTGCGCTCGTGTCACTCAAGTACGCCATCAGTGGCGGCCAGCTCGGGGGCACGCATCCGGCGCGCCACCAGCTCCTCTGCATGGTTGCTGCGCGCACGCGAGTCCACGCTTCTCCCAGCCACTCGAGCATGAGGCCATAATCCACGTCAGTGATGGATGCCGAATAGTCGAACTGGAACCGCTTCGCCGCTATCGCACGCTTCATGAGCATAACGCGGTAATGGCCCTTCAGCGCATCCTCCACTCCCTGCAGGTGCGGAAGGCCCCCTTCAGGAACCGACCCACGAATGTTGACGATTCGGGTGTTGGTGAGGTGCTGCACACTGAAGCCGTGCTCCGTGACGGGTCGCGCGACCTCGCCTGTGATGCGATGCGCCTCGTGAATGGTTAGGATGAGGGTGTTGCGATCACGGCTGAAGTGCACACCATTTACAGTCTCCACGAACTCCGTGAACACCTGTGTGCACAACATCAGACAGAACGCACAACACCATCATATGTACGGTACGCACACACGATGCACATGTCAAACACGCACGGTGCACAATGAGTACACATTGTCCCGTACCTCCGGCGTCAACCGCCCGCGATGCGTATACCGGACGGCCACCTTGCGACATGCCGCGCTCCCCCGCCTGCGTTCCGGCCTATCGTACGGCGATAGAACAACCAGAGGCACCGCGGAACAACTCCCCGTCGCGTTGTAAAGAATGCCGACGCTGACAATCCGCTCCGCCCCAACGCGCTTATCCGGAATGTATGTTTTCGGAAGCCGGCTCGGGAGAAAATTAATCTCGTGGAAGCAGAACACGTCGTCCGGGTGCGCGGTAGCCAGCAGTCCCTTCAGGTCACCCATTGTAGCACTCTGACAACCAGGTTGGCAATTATGCTTTGAAGGCCGGAAGACCCCGTACTAGATATGTTTCACTCTACCGGAACGTACCCCCATTTTGCCCCTGTACGCACACTGCGTACATCGGTTGACATGCGCCACACAACAAACAGAACACTACCCCTGCGCCGCTCGACGATAACGCACACATGTGAAACGCCCACCCGTAACGTGAAGATAGGCCATCTCGCGTCCCCGACGCCACGTACGCGTCACCCATATCTGATCAGCCAACGGCCTGTGCTCGGTCGTTCACACCACCACACATTGAAGCGCGTCAACCTCGACCGCACAAACGTCAACTGTACTCATACCCGTTATGTACCTGACATTCAAACTGCAAGCCCAATTAACATGCCGTTTATACACCTGCATTAACATTGAGCATACGTCATCTGTGCGGCCTACCCATGCACAATCGGCCATCGTACTGACATGTACATGTGTGCATATTATATCATCCGTGTCTATGGCCTTTCACCAACTGCAACACACCATACCCATGTCACCATCAATTCCAAGCACACTTTCGTCTACCTACTGCATTCCAGTACCCATCTATCCTGCATTCCACGCAGCTAAATCGTATATCGTGTTGTTTGCCAACCATGTGGATCAGCACTGCCGTTCCACCCCACCAACATGCATCGTCACTCACATAGCAAAAACCTGTTCACTAATTGCACCTTCTTGTTGCTATACGAAGGGCACACGTGCACCACTCTCTGCAGGCTCCTCAACTCCACCACCGAGTACCTCACCTTCTCCACTTGCTTGTGCAGCTGCTTGCACCCCGTAAGCTTGCATATTCCCGCCCCCTCATAGTACCGCACGTATGCGTACCCCTTCCACTCCCCATCACGGTCAACCGCCCTGAAGATGCACATACATCTTGCAAACCAGTCTCCCTTCTTGTTGTTCAGCAGTGCCACGTCCGAATACCACCTCTCTCGGGGAGACGCCTTCACAAATGTCCTTTTCGCCACTAGCTCTCCGCCCCTTGTGCGCGGAATGGCCACCGCCGTGTGGACCTGTCACACCATGGAACCTTATCCATCATCACATAGCATCATGAGTGCAGTGACAACCAACGTGACAACCCCGGATTCGTCATGTAACGCTACAATAGCATCACCTCACCTGCACGTTGTTGGTAGACAGCCCCAACGCCTTGAACTCATCGGCCATCCCCTTCATCTCGTCTCCAAGCGCGGCGGTGTACTCATCGTACACTGGATCCGACTCCCCGCCTATGCGCATGATCCGATACTTCTTTGTAAGCATCGGTTTCCTCGTCTTGATTGCCTGCACGTGACTCCCACATGCCCACAACAAACCGCATACCGCTTGAGGCACGACTCTTCCCTGGTAAACCGCTCCACTGTATACTCCCAATGGCCATCACAGTACCAAGAACACCCGTACGCACCTCGCTCAATGCGGTCGCGTACCGTCGCCCACCCCCCGCGTCTGCAGCCACTTCACGGTACACCTCTCGCTGCACCTCCTCCTCCACAATGCGGCGTGGAATGTCGCTCCAGTTGCTCCCTCTTACTGGACCCTTAACCGTGCCCTTGTGCGTGCGCTCCCACATTTCCGTGGAATAATGGTGCGGCATCCCACGGTGCACAACGTTGTCCAGTAAATGCCTTATCATGTGTATCTTTGGGAGTCTCCAGTGGGATGCCTGCTTTGGAAATGCCCGCGGTAGCAACTCCACCAACCTGCCACACCGTCCACAAAAGCATACAACACTCGATGAACCATCGTGTATCACCCCACAGTGGCCGCACAATCAAACCGCACACGCTCCCAGCACCCCGACCAACCACTCAAAGAACTCATGTATGTACTCACGCTATCGCATGCTGACGGGCAATCGCAATTGTTGTATGTGTGTGCCTGTCAACCCCCAGAAACGCCTTGTAAAACACAGCAAACAGCCGGAACGCTTTGACCTGTAAAGCACGCAGCTCTCCCTCCTCTCCACCCTTCAATGCACTCTCGTCAGCCACCAATATCAGCATTATCTGCATCATGCTCCTGTGCTCGAACGCGGCGTAATTTGCGCCTGAACTGAAGAACGATGAGCCCCCTGGGATTCGGAGGAGAACGCTAGGCGTGATGGCCTTGAACTCCTTCTTGCGTCTGCGCACAACACGGATTCGAGGAGCTCATGTAGCGGCACACATGGTGTCCTACAACCCAACTGACCCCGGCATGGTAGAGCATGCCCAGTTCGACCACCCAGCAACACCCGGCTCACCGTTCAAGCAGCCGCATCTCAACCTTCCCGAGCGGCTCTATGTAGGTGTCCATCATGTGGATCAGCACGCCAGAGTCCAGAACATGCAGTGTGTCTGCAAGGCATGCCAGATACACGTTGCCCCACTCTGTGTCTGCGAAATTCCACCTGTGAAGCACGCACTGCATGGTGCAACGGAGGACACGACGGTGTCAAAACGTGCCCACTGTGATACAACAACAAGATCCTATCCAACTCGAAACAAACCTCGATCGGATAGGTTGACCACAACTTCCGCACATCGTCAGCGTGGCTTTGCGTCTTACACGCCAGGATCTGTCGGACAATGTCCCTCTGCTTCTCGGGGGTACGTGGATCTACCTTCCCCACCATCATGGTCAACTCCCCCTTGTCTGCATAGCAGTTAGCGCATGGTCGATGCGACCCTTGCTGAAGCGTCGCAGATGCTCTGCTGGACTCAGGGAAGTCGGCAGGGTATCCGTACAGGCAAGGGACCGCCTTGTGCACCTTACCGTCCACGTCTGTGCAGTAGAAGAAGCGAACTGGCGCGCTGCGCAGTGTACAAATGCGAAGGCGATGGTGTGCAGTTAGTGATGTCACATATACACAACTCGGTGTCCTCTCTCCACTCACTACTTGATGGGGTGCCCACCACGGGCGACTACGTGTAGCATATTCAACACCACCCCTCTCCCCCCAGTGTACCTTGCAGACTCTCGCATGATGGGCGCGAGGATGATCTTTAGTGCCTCCTGGAAGACGCGCGTCTTCTCCGTAGGCGATGCCCACTCAGGTGGGAACGGAAGCACCGCCGCCAATGTGTGCCCAGGCTCTACTCCACGCAATTCCGCCGGAATGTTGATAAGTGAGATCAGCACCGGCCACGCGTTCCTCCTGCCATTCCGTGATGCCTGGGTGCTATCACTGTATATCAGCACGCCTAGAATGAGTGCATCCTCGTCATTAATCTCCTTCTGCCATGTGCACCACACGTGTTGGTGAGCTGTGGGTATTCGACTGCATCGTGTGTTTTGTAATCCACAAGAAATGGGGAGAGCCTAAACGCTGGGCAGCGTGCATCCAATCACCCGTCTCCGGTCCTTCAAAAACCCTCTCGTTGTTCTTCTTCCGATGAATCTTCCTTGGTTTCCAAACGAACCCCTTCTTCGATGAGAACGTCCGCACCAGCTTCTTCAAAATCTGCGGGCATCGAGGTGGACTCAGGTGTGAGTTATGGTAGGTAATGAACGGTGGTCACGGGCGACACTTCATTACGACGTCGTGAGCTGTGTTGGGCTCCTATTACGAACCAGCTCTGTGTCGCGGAAGTGCAGTAGCAGCTTCATTTGCATTCCTTTGGGGCCCCGCACCACTATTTCCTCCGTTTTCCAAGGGACCATGTCGGCGGGAGCTCGCGCCATGCCCCAGCGGCGCACGTCCACCCAGTTGCGCCATCGTCTGAGGGCCCGTAGGTTGAAGCGCGGATTGCGGAAAATGTGTAGCAGACGGTTAACTTCCCTGTGCGAAAGATCGGCGTCCCGGAAGAAAAGGTACAACTCCGTCAGTGTATCGAAAATCTCCACCCTCACGCTGTCTTCTGAAGACTCTGCAGGTTCGCCGTCAGCGGGTGTATCCTCGTCGCCAACAAGACTGACTTCGGGGAGAGAAGCCGTTGGAGCAACAGATACAAAACTGCCATCATCATTCTCCTTACGCCGGGAGGCCGGCGGTGTGTTAGGTCTGCTCTCTCCGTCACATGCAAGGGCTTCCAAATATGCAGCTAGCAAAAGACTCTCTCGTTTCCTCTTCAACTCGGCGCGACAAACTGCACCATTAGCGACGTGAGACTGTAACCTGCTGTCGTCTTTAAACACCGTCTCGCACACCAGGCAACTGTTGCCCGTCATCCTACAGCTGTGAAACCCTAGGGGGCCCAACAATCTAAACCCTGTTCAGTACCTCATGTGCGCACTAATACAACTCACAGGAACAACTTATCGCACACATATGTGCAGGAAGACGTGAATCGTGTGCAGGAAACAACGGGTCATGTGTTACACGTAATCAATATACACTTCACCATGATGATTTGCTATTTAATAAAAGCACTATATCTACGTCCTTTAATTAATTTTTTCTTAAAAAAAAATACGCATGTCCCGATGTGGCGAGAACCAAGGACTGAATATGTGTACATACAAACACCACGAACCCAAAGTTGTTTTGCAATTTTCTATGCAATGTCGCGCAATGCACGTATACACCCACCCATTTTTTACCCCAACAAAGAACTATAGCAAGACATTGAATAACCGCGTCTACCAGTACACGATTATCTTAACCCATAGCACAACGACGGATTATAATCGAGGCTTGGCGCGCCCTAAGAACACAACGACCCATGTGCCCCCTACCGCGTACGTCGTTATCGGATTCCGCGTCGTTCCGATTGTGCAAGAAAATCGGGCCACAACTGGCCAAACCACCATGCACCAGGTTTGGTGACCCACCCAAACCTCGGACCACGTATTCCGAAACCCTTGGCTCATCACACGTGGATCTGCATATGACCTCACCATCACATCCAGGCGAGCTGTCCAATCACACCTGGTGCATCGTATGCGATTCTCCGCCAACGGTGTGGCTCATTGAGCATATGCATGACGTTCGCACCAGCTTGGCACGAAAGGCATGGGTGACGCCCTGCTCTTGAATTCATTCCGAATAGTGCCAATGTCGCGAGATCCGTGAGTAGCTGTGCTCACCCAGTCATCCCCTCCGTGCTCACCTTTTAATCACTCAGCGTCCTCCGAATGGTAGTGAGTGCTCGTTCTAGATGGCGAATCCTAAACAGATGGTCTCTAAGCACAACCGGTTCTATGAACCGGAGACTAGCAGCAGCGGCGATGAGCAAGATCCCGACCCGCCCGTCACCAGATCTAGGGTGTCGAACAAGGGCGACAATACTACTGCTCCCAGCCCGCCGACGAAGGACTCCGCAAGGGCTTCAGGTTCGCGTCTCATGTTGTGGAAAAGGCGAAGGAGCCCGTGCCGGACGACATCGTGGCCGCTATCGGCCGGAATTATATGAAGGCATCTTACAGCAACATGATGCTCATGAATCACCGCGGTGTCGGATGCGAGGTGGATAAGGACGACTTCATGTCCATCGAGGACGATCAGTGGATTACAGATGGGGTTATCGACTTCCACAACGTGTAAGTACCGTTATGACGGTCGCACCCTTTACGCGGGCTTTTGTTACTGATGCCTGTAGCCAGACATCGTAACATGTACTTGTTCACCTCTTCGCAGGCTGCTTAGCATCAGGAAACCAACGCTCCGCAACGGGAAGACATGGGCCGCCATGGACTGCAGGGCTTACACACAGACGAATGCGCATGGAGCGCCGTTGACTCTTGGGAACGGGCGGCCGCTTGTGGAACACGATTATCTGGCGATCCCGGTGCTAGAATCGTGAGTATCGTGCATAACGTGTTTTTTGATGGGTTTCTGTGGTGTGCCATGGTGTACTGTCTATCCACGAACACATTTAACACCACTCATATTGCGCGCAGTGAGCACTATTCGCTCGTCATCGCTATAAATCCATCGGTGCTCACCAAGTCGCCGAAATCGAAGGGAAAACAGCGCTTGACGTTGGTCTTGATGGACAGCGCGATCAAGAATCGAAACAGCCGCAAGATTTTTGCAGGAACAAAGCTGTGAGTCTGGGTGTGAATAAGTTCGTATACAGTAGCCTTGCTTGATCTGTATATTAATACCAGTTGACCTGTTGCGTTCAGTGTGCTGTCTGAGCTCGCAAAGGCGAGCACCCCAAGCGCGAACATGGAGTTTGTGGACAAGACGATGAAGGAGGCGGACTGCATAATTTTACGGGTCAGTGTGCGACGTTGTTTGTGGACACCAATATGCGGTTTGCACATGCATGTATGCAAACTAATAAACGTGGTGTGCGTTCCCATATTGGCAGGAGGATAAGCTGCCACAGCAGCCTAACAAGGAGGACTGTGGGATTTTTGTTTGCCAGTACCTCAAGACCCTGGTGAATACCGACTTCGCCACGGTTCTTTCGGGCCTCTGGTTCCAGGGTGTGACACCGCACCAATACAGGCGGGAGATGCGGCGCGACCTGTGTGCACACGCGAGCGGCGATCTTTTGAAACAGCTGCAGGACCTGGGAATTGAGATCCCCCCGCAGGACGAAGGCCGGGTTACCGATGAGGGTACAGTGGTGCAGGTGAAGAACGCTGCTGTGGGAGATGGGAGGCCGGCACCGGTCACTCGCCCTGTGGAGGACGCACGGGTTACGGAGGTGATGAGGCGTGTAGCCTCATTGACGAACGATGTGAGGTACCTGAATGCCTGCTTCACCGTGATCGCCAACTTTGTGGGACTGAGGCGGGACGAGGTCGTCTCCGCTGCAACCCAACTGCTGCTGCAAGGCGGTCTCGCGGGTACCGGCACGAATGCAGAGGCGGGTGGCAACAAGACTGCGCCACGCACACCACAGTGCCCGTCTGCCCGTAAGAGGCGGGATGACAGCAGTCCTGAGGAGGATGGCGTACGCAACGGCACCCGGGTAGCGCTGGCCTCCGCGTTCGCTGCATGTGAGCCGACATCGAGCCTGCTGCCGAACCCGCTGCTCTCCCACGGTGCCATACCTCACTGGATGTTCACGCGCGGGAGGCAGCTGCTCGGGACGGGTGTGCCAGCTGGAGATGACACGTGGGGAGACACGCTCGGACAGGAGACGGTGAAGGGCGAAGAGGAGGAGGATCTCGTGTCCGACTCAGACGACGATGGCGAGGACGAGGATACGTGTGCAACCACGTACACGGGTGTGAAGCTGGACAAACGGACTGGCAAGTTCGGCGTCAAGATCTTGATCAAAGAACGTGGAAAGCGTAAGCAGCAGCGACTGGGAGCGTACACGAGTGAGGAAGAGGCGGCATTCGCGTACGCCGCAGGTGCGTTCGTGCTGAGGCCACGCGACAGGATATCCAACACAGTCACCCTGTCAGCAGCTGAGAAGGCGATGCTGCGTGGATGCACAAAAGAAGATTTGCAGATACTGGTGGAAGCGAGGAAGTGGTGGAGGTGGCGGAGCTGGCGTGAGGCGCTGGAGAGCGTGAGCAGCAGGCTGAAACGAGGGAGGAAGCGTGGGGGTGACACAGGTACATCAAAGAGGCGCAGGGTGGTGGATAACAACGACACGGCTACCAACGAACTGGCGGCCCCCGAGAATGCTGAGAGTGGGGGAACGGCCCCCTTGAGCAACGGGCACGGCGGAGGTGCAAAGGAAAATGACCAGGAAGAGCGACAAGGAGACAGTGGTGCACACAAGAAGACGGCAGCCACGGCGGCATAGTGGTTGTGGAGTCAAAGCATATGAGATACTTGTCGGTGCGTGTATTTCCTTATGTCTGCGTTGCACTAGCTGATCTTCATAGGGTGCTTATGTGGTTGTATGCATGTGCGATCAATGCTAAGGAGTGTGATTATCGTCCAGGTTGTTTTGTAAGATGGATGCGTTATCGTGCAGTTGGTGTGCTGAATGTCGGAAAAGGTTTATGGAATCCGTGAATACCGGAAACCGTATGTCTATACTAGTGTTCGCACAAACGAGGTGCATGGATACGGTTGTGTCCCCACGATGTGCGCAGTGTATGGTTCTGCTGTGGACACCCGTCACTGATAGGATGACGTGCTGTTCACTCATTGGACATTTTGGGTTGCGGACGTCCAGATGTGCACGAGGTATTCCTGGCTACCCAACTCCTCGAGTAAACGGTGTCGCGGTGTGTTTGGAAGTTGAGCTCCCAACTCTACGTATAAAAATGGGTAGCGCGTCACTATCAAAGCATCTCACTGGATACTTCAATTGCTATAATGGAGACCTCGATGGCTTCCGAGGATACGAGGGCCGGAGGCCGCTCACGTCGTGTCTCACAACCGCCGGCATACCTGCGTTCGTCATACCAGTTGACGATGCCGCGAGGTCGGCTGTCGAACGGGAAACGTGGGGCGACCGTTCCCAAGCGCCTGAGCTTGTCCAATAAGGGAAAGGAGGTGACACATTCAGAGCAAGGTATGCAGAACGAGCTTGTGTGGATGAGTCCCGAAGTTTGTTGCACGCGATGTTGTAACGCCGACGAACAATGGAGTAACGAAAGATGCTAACTTGTGGTGTTGTGCTTCCCTGGTGTTTCTCTCACCCACAGATGACGGCACGGGTGCAGAGAGTGCAGATTCGTCGGAGCGCAGTGAGGAAGAGGACGAGGAAAGCAAAGACACATCTGCGTCAGGATCACACGAGGAATCCGCCGACCTGGGTGCTGGAGGGAAGACGAACGACGATGGATGTGCGGGAATATCCGCGGCCAATGCTGACATGCGCACACATCAAGATGCGCGGGACACGGATGTGGCTCGAGGCGACGGCCGAGGACAGGCGGACGGACTTGTTGGCCGCACACGCGTGAACACCTTGGACGCCAACGGCGATGACGTGCGCATCCCTAGCCGGATCCTCGAGCAACTCATACAGGCGCAGGACAAGAGCGCAAAGGAGAACGCGCGGTTGGAGGCGCTGTTCTTGAATGCGATGTCTCGGCCTTCCGGTGGCTCTCGTAAGCGTAAGGCTCAGAAGCAGAGAGACCCGGGGCAGGGTTGTATGAACCCGAAGCGTCAGCGTGGTGAGACGTGGAGTGGCGGGTCCGACGGCGACGGCGAGGATGACGATGACGACACGCATGGTTCTGGTGGCCGTCATATGCGTACCGCCAAGTCTCCTATTCTACAACGCGCGTTGGAGCATTTGCCGACGGACAAGGCATGGAAGGTGAGCGGGCATGTTACCGTTGAGGCCCTATTTCCGTTCGTCGTGTTGGGCTGCCATGTGGGTCAGTTGATGGTTACCGGTTTGCACTTATATTATGTTTTGTGTATACCGTATGTGCGTAGAGGGTTTGCGAGCTGGCCAGGGTGCACATGTTTCTCAACAGGCCGACGTCGACGATGACCTTCTACCCGAGCAGCGACGATAAGACTCACGGAGTGTGTGCGGTGCTGGACCGCCTGCCGCATAGCTTCGCCTGTTTGGCGTTGGCGGCTGACAAGTCGCGTCGCGCGAATCTCAACAAGACGCTCTCTGAGTGGAAGACAAGGGCTGCCGCACGCGTGCGAGACATTGCACTTCCCAAGCTCGGATTGTTCCGCGACGACTCGGATTGTTCCGCGACGACAGGGACGCATGCAGCCCATGGGCGCCCGAGAAGGCACGCAGTATCGATAAGATCAGGGAGCGCATTGGTCTTGGCGCTGACCCCCCTGGTGAGTGCATTCTACCACAGCAGAGAGGGTTACCTACGTACGGTTATGCTGACCACCCCGTGGTTGGCGGCCGCTGACACAGACAGTGCGCATGTGGTGTGCAGAAACCCTGGTGCTCACGAGCTGGGCAAACGACCGCGATGGCATGACGTTTGCCTCCCGGGCATTCGCGACATGTGCGAAGGCTGCATTCAGGCCCAAGAAGGCCGGGCTGGTGATGACACTGAAGGTGTACCACCTGGCCTGGTTGGAGCATGTGGTGAGTCTGTGCGCTTTATGTGAGCCATGTTTTCGCGTTGTACTGTCGGACCATTTGGGTGACACGCTGGGTGGTGGATGCGCAGGTCTCCGACTGCGTCCTCTACTGGGAGGAGAGGAAAGGCCGGCTTTCCAACTCGGCCGGCGGCAACGCACACGTCGTGGACGGCCTCAAAGTCCTGGTGAAGGAGGCCGTGGAGAGGGCGATCAGGATCCGCAACCCGGAGTATGACGCGGAGCGAGAGGCGTGGATCTGGGGGCGCCATGGACTGCGCATCTCTGCGTGCGGCCTGGAGCACATGAAGCCCACCGCCGCAGCTCAGTCCGAAGAGCCTGCGGGGGACGACGACCTCTCGGCGTCAGTTGGTGATGAGTAGGCTGACGGGCGTGTGGGGGCGTTCAACATTTAGGCGCGCACCGTTGGTGGGACAGGTGGCTGGTGTCGTTGAAGGCATCATTATCGGTTCCGTGTCAGGGGTTTGAGCAGGCTTTTTAGTGGGCACTGGATGTTGCATGTGTGGGCTCTGAAGCTAGTGGGATTGTTTATATGCCTGGCTACATTGTATGCTTGTGTGTGTGTATGTTTTTAATGGGAGAAGTATTTATTGGGGTATATACGCATTTGACAGGACAACAAGGATACCCATCGGTTGCGATACACATCGGGAAGCCAGTCACCCAGGTGTTTTGTGTGGTGTAGACCGCGCCGCAATTTGCGGCGCTTTTCACGGAACGTGGCAGGTGACACGGTAATGTGTGGCCGTAAAAGCATCCGCGGTGCGCAAGCGTAGACATCTGATTGGATGCAATGGATAAGAAATGAGGACCCACCAATTGCATACAATGGTTGCACGCGCTCACGTACGCGTGTCACCGTACGGAGCGAAGGCGAAGTTGAGGTTGACGGGGGGGGACTCGCTGTGATATGCGGGTAGAGTGCGCCTGATGTTCGGTTGTGATTGATTAGCGAAGACGTCGCGAACGCGAGCCACGATGAGATGGTTTAGGGTTACTGTATGTGCGAGTACACGATCGCACGGCAAGTGTACGGGGTAGATCGATTTATTATGCGTGACGTGTCAGCACGGTGGTGGATACGATGTACACAGATGGACGATGCAGATGGCGTCGACAGGTAGTCGCGCGTGCGTTACTACTGGTTGGCGATAAAGCTGTCGAAGTGTACGATACGGGGGCGACGCGACAGGTGTACGGTGATTATGCAATGTAGTGCAGGGTGCGGACGGGGAATGCGCAAGTGTAGTGAGGCCACGTGGTAGCATGCTAGTGGGTATCAGCGGCGTGACTTGCGGTTAGCGCCCATGTGGGTTGCCTCCAACTGTCAACTGTGTACTGGATGTGCGTCCATCAGATGTACGGTGCAGAACCGCGCGCGGGGTTGGCGCGAGCATGTGCGAGTTAGTGTTCGCGAAGTCGTAACGTGGTGTGCGAATTTATGTGCAGGCGACACGTGAACCGTTGAGATTGCGTGACCCGAGTGTTCATCCAACGGTTGGGGTGCGGGTACGTTTTGGTGCATGTACGCTGATGTGGCCGTGCGGGTTGAAACAGGGTGCCACGTGGGTGTGCGCGTACGGAGTGGCAGTTGGGGTTGCGTACTCGTCGCTTTCTAGTTGGTTGGCACGGTATGGTTAGGTAAACTTTTGTGTGGCGCAGCCCGTTTCTGTTTAGCAACTGCGCAGATGCGGGTGCAGTGGCTAATTTGATGCACGCATATGTACAGAATGTCGCGGGAAAGTGGACGCAAAGTTGCTTTGTAAGTGACTGTCGCCATGCAGATCTAAAACCTTGACTCAAAAGTGCCGGGAAAAAAATATCGGGAATGTTGAGTAAAAGTCTATTTCGATTTGCTTTTCGGACTTTCCATTTTCGCGATGACAGAATTGCGGGGCGCGAAGGTTTTCGCCCAACGCGAATCCTGGGATCGACGCGACGATCTCGACAATCGCTCACGAGATTGCGGAAGCTGCAACGGATCCCGACGCGTCTACCGGCTGGCTCGATACGGATAAGGAGGAAAACGCCGATAAGTGCAGCTACACTTACAGAAAGACGAAATCGGTTCGCAACAAGAAGGGCAAGAACGCGAAGTACAACCTCGTCGGGCTCCACAATATGAAGTTTATGGTGCAGCAGATTTGGGACTTCGGGACGGACTCGTGCGTATCGCAGGCGCCCGAATAGGGGATGCAATGACGCATCGTGATTCGTGAAGCTTTGAGGTGAAGTGTGACGAGAAGAAATGCGCGACAGGGAAGGGAATGGGTGGGAGGTTTGGCCGCAGCAGTTATCTGCATCCTCGATAGCTGCAGCAAGCAAGGCGAAGCGTATGCTGCGCTAGAGAATAAGATTCGCTGGAGTCTGTCAGAATGTTATTATTGTCTAGCCTGTAGTGGGGTGCTCTATAGCGAGTACAACCCAGTTAGGGTTTGCTATATGTACCCCAACTGCTGCTAGTGAAACCCCTCTCCTTTCAATCATTCTTGCCTAGTTCTCTTAACATGCTATCAGAGCAGGACGATCCAGATGGGTCGATCCTGTGGGTGGGCCCCACCACCTGCTTCCGCTGCTCCTACTACTCTTTGTGTCGCACGCCCCGTGGCGTGCGACGGATTTTTCATCCCGCCGCGCGCTCGGGGCGTGCGGCGGTTTTCTCCCCGCCGTGCGCACCGAGGCGTGTGGCGGTTTCCTACCGTGGGCGTCGCCCGCGGCCCCCCGATCCCGTCGCCCGCGGCCCCGCGATCCCGTCGCCCGCGGCCCCCCCCCCCCCCCCCCCCCCCCCCGATTTCCCGTCGCGCCGCCCTGGGGAGCCGCGCGCGACCCCCCGCGGCCCCGACTTCCCGTCGCCCTGGGGAGCCGCACGCGACCCCCCGCGGCCCCGTTTTCCCGTCGTGCCGCCCTGGGGAGCCGCGCGCGACCCCCCGCGGCCCCGATTTCCCGTCGTGCCGCCCTGGGGAGCCGCGCGCGACCCCCCGCGGCCCCGATTTCCCGTCGCGCCGCCCTGGGGAGCCGCGCGCGGCCCCTCGCTGCCCCGTGGTGGCGTCCTGGGGGCCGAGCGCCGTCCCCCTCGCCGTCCCCCGCGCTCCTTCCCCCGTTCCGCCCGTTTTTAGGGTTTGGGGGTGAGGAGTGTGGGGGTGGCAGCTATGGGGGTGCCGTGTGTGTGCGCCGTCCCCTGCTCCTCCTCCTCCTCCGTCTCCCACTGCTGCAGCTGCCGCTGAGGGGGGTGGATGTGTGGGAGCCGAGGTTTAGGGTTTAAGGGGGGTGTCGTGGAAGTGGAGCTAGGGTGTCAGCAGGGGGTGTGTGAGAGGGGCGTGGGACGGTCGGGGGAGGTTGCGTGGAGGTAGCCGTCGTGACGCCAGCAGCGCAAGTATGTCAGAATGTTATTTGTCTAGCCTGCAGTGGGGTGCTCAATAGTGAGTACAACCCCTTAGGGTTTGCTATTTGTGTGTTCTGCTGCTTGCTAGTCACCATTCATTCTTCGTTCCAATTCTCCTTCGTAAACCCTAACTCCTAGTTCTAGAGCACACCCACCTACCTCCTAGTGTGGGCCTAGGCTACTAAGCCTAGGCCCCACACCTACGATTCTAACAAAGTAGTCCGGATGCCCTCGCGCGTTTCGGTAGCCCAGCGAGCCTGCTTCGCCAGTCGCCTGTGGGTCCGTTGCTCCTGTGTGTGCTCGTCGTAGCCGCGGAGCCAGATACTCCCGTAGTCCGGTGCCCTCGTGCGCTCGGTAGCCACTGTGCGCGCCGCTCCTGTTGCCCGTGTGTCTGCAGCTTCAGTCGGCGCCTTTCATCTTCTCGCCCTCACAGTTTCTCCTCCTCCTCACTTGCCCTCTATGATCACCTCTAGCTTTGCTTATAATTGTGAACTACTGCTATGCCTGCTCATTGTACTGATTACACCCCACTTTGGCTATGGGGGTGTGTCAGAATGTTATTATTGTCTAGCCTGTAGTGGGGTGCTCTATAGCGAGTACAACCCAGTTAGGGTTTGCTATATGTACCCCAACTGCTGCTAGTGAAACCCCTCTCCTTTCAATCATTCTTGCCTAGTTCTCTTAACAGAGTCGTAGCAGCAGTGCACGACAAACGGCGCTCTTTATGCCAGAAGTTGGTGTCCGAGAGTAGTAGTCACCAAGGAGGGTTCTAGATGATCCGAAATAAAGGCCTTGTTCGATAGCTTCACAGTCCAGGGGTGACCACAGTCCTATCACAGTATTGCGTGGCTCGGTAAAGGCTCGGCAGCTGCAAACATGGGCTTTAAACCCTACGCGAGGTTAGGCAGATCCAAACCAGAACCTGAAGTACGTTCGGCACACCTACGAATCTGGTGCGGTAATTTTCGCTGTGGACCGCGGTCCAAATACTGTTGCCTGCTGGTCAAGCAACAGTAATTCACGGGCAAAAATACTTGGTTTCCGCTGGCTGCACCAACGACAGCCTCCCTAATGCCACTTTGAAGCTGTAAACATTTTGGGCAGAAATTGTGGAAAAACTGCTGTACCCTAAAACGTTCGGTGTACAGTTTTCCCGTAAAGCAGTTGATTATTATTTTTTGAAACGCGTTTGTCGTCGAGGGTACACTGTGAGTTGAAATTTTCATCTTTCAAATACCCAGCAGTGAGTTCTCCGAAGTTCAACAAGTGCTATTTTGGATTTTTGTGTAACAATTTCTCATATCTGATTCTGCTAGGATCAATTGAATTGCGCACTGTGTCGGTTTGTTTTATTCATTGACTACGCGGTTCTGACTGTTGCGACTTGGCCTGTTCGGTCAGCTATCAAAACTGTAAACCAAATCAAGTTGCATTTGGAGGTAGTGACCCCAGGTTCGGAAACCCTAGGCCGACTCGGCAATACTGTGGTGGGGCTGTACAAAATAATGAAGTTCAATCGAACAGGGCGAAAGTCCAGACTTTTGTTGCGACTCGTGACCCATGAGTAGTGAGGGGCATTGTGGGATCACGCTTCCCCGTCACCACCCACCACCACCTGCGTTCTGCGGGCGCATCAGCTCTGATGCGTCTGAGGCTCGGCCTGATGCGCACATTTAGAAATTGAGGTTCGGAATTCGCGAATTGCACATTTAGAAATTGAGGTTCGGAATTTTCTAATTGAGGTTCGGACAATCTGACGAAATTGAATTGTGGTCAGGAAATTAGAAAATAAATTTCCTGACCAATTCACACATTTTAGATGTTATAGGTTTCTCGGATGCTTCTTGTTTGGTAAATCTCGAGTTGGCCAAACTGATTGGCCAATAAGGTTGCAGCGCATCAGCTGATGCGCGCATGGTGCATGTTTTCGAAATTGCATCATGCGCGCATCAGTGATCCGCCCGATTGCTAGGAGAAGAAGCTTCCAGGAACACGATGACATTACAAATTTCGGAAGCCAAAAATGTCAGAATATATTTGTGTAACTGCCTGTAGCTGTAGTTTAGTGTAGCAATCATAAACTGTTGGTGGTGGTGCACCATTCTTCTCCCTTGCCTATTTGTACTGTTCGCTCCATAGTAATCCACATTCTCGTCCCCCTCCTTTGGCACAAACTCACTCGTCTCCCCGTGGCCTAGGCTACTAAGCCTAGGCCCTACTTAAACCTACTTTCTTGCTACCTACCTTTCTTAACATGGTATCAGAGCCTGTCAAGTCTTGGCCTGTGGGCCAGCCTCTCGCTTCCGCTGCTGTTTTTCCGGTCGCGCGCCTCGGGCGCGTGGCGATTTTCAACCTGTCCTGCGCCCGGGTGGCGCGTGACGTTTTTTCTGCCCGTCGCGGACCCGCCCCTGGCGCCCGCGACGGTAGCCTGAGCTGCCGCGGACCCTCCCCTGGCGCCCGCGACGGTAGCCTGAGCTGCCGCGGGCCCGCCCCTGGCACCCGCGACGGTAGCCTGAGCCGCCGCGGATCCGCCCCTGGCGCCCGCGACGGTTGCCTGAGCCGCCGCGGACCCGCCCCTGGCGCCCGCGACGGTGCCCTGAGCCGCCGCGGACCCGCCCCTGGCGCCCGCGACGGTGCCCTGAGCCGCCTCTGCCTCACCCGTGCCTGTGCTGCCCCTGTGTCTGATCCCCTTCCCCTCCTCCTCCTTTCGTTCCCACTGCTGCAGCTGCCGCTGGGGGGGAGGGTGTGAGGGTGTGGGGGAGCTGGGGGTGTCAAAATGCTAGGCCAAAACGAGAAACAGGCAAGAAGGGTTTTGACTAACAAGCATAGGGATACATATATGCAAACCCTAGAAGGGCTGTACTCGCTATAGAGTACCCCACTGCAGGCTAGACAACCATCACATTCTGACACACCCCCATAGTCAAAGTGGGGTACAATCAACATAACAAGCAGACAGAGGAGAAACTGTGGGAGCAAGAAGATGAGAGGCGACGGCTGAAGCTGCAGACACACAGGCAGCAGGAGTACGCCGCACTGACGCTACCAGGCTAAACCCGGACTACACGGCGACAGGGGGTCGCAGCTGGCTCGCTGTGCTCCCAGGAGTGCACACACTGTAGCTACCGGGCGCAGAGCCCCGGACTACTCAGGCCACAGGGGGTCGTGGCTCCCTGGACTTCAGGCGCTGCGGACGACAAGTCGACGGCCTCCTCTCAACTTCCCCCAGCTGTCCCACCCCCTTTTTACACACCCCCTGCTGTTCCCCTAGCACCGCTCACACTACACCCCCTAGCGCCACTCCCTCGGCTCCCACACACCCACCCCCCTCAGCGGCAGCTGCAGCAGTGGGAGACGGAGAAGGAGGAGGAGGGGAACGGCACTCAGTGGCTTCACCCCCATACCCCTCACCCCCAAACCCTAATTCAGGAGAACGGGCTGTAGGAGGGGTGGGGCGCCAGTAGAAGCACGGGGGACAGTGGGGAGGGCAGGGGCAGCGAGGAACGGGCCGCCCACGGGCCTGGCATAGCCGCCCGAACCGCGCGCAGGCGGCCCGAGCCGCGCGCGGGCCTGGCGCTTCCCGTACGGGCCGCGCGCGGGCCTGGCGCAGCCCGTACGGGCCGCGCGCCGGCTGTACGGGCCGCGCGCAGGCCACGACGGGCGACGGGGGGCGACGCGCGGGTCCCCGTCGCCCGTCGCAGCGCCTCCCGGGGGCGACGTGCCGAGTGACGGGGCAGAAAACCGCCGCGCGCCCCGGGCGCGTAGCGGGAAGAAAAAATCGCTGCGCGCCCGGAGCGCGCGGCAGGCAGGAAACAGCAGGAAACAACAGCGGAAGCTTCTGGTGGGACCACCCACAGGATCGACCCAGGAGGGTCGACCCGCTCTGATAGCATGTCAAAATGCTAGGCCAAAACGAGAAACAGGCAAGAAGGGTTTTGACTAACAAGCATAGGGATACATATATGCAAACCCTAGAAGGGCTGTACTCGCTATAGAGTACCCCACTGCAGGCTAGACAACCATCACATTCTGACAGGGGGAGAGGTGCTAGGGTTGTCGAGGAGTGTGGAAGGGGGATTTGGAGGACTGGGGGAGGTTCCAAGAAGCAGCCGCCTCGGTGCCAGCAGCTTCACCTGCCATCAGCTTCTCATCTAGTCCCTCCTCCTCCTGACTGCTTCTCTAATTCTGCCTTTTGTCTCTCTTTGCTGTTATTTGTAAACTTGTCACTGCTCTTGCCTACTGCTGCTTTACTCTGCTTGGTGTACCCATCCAAGAGGTGTCGTTGCACAAACTCCTGCTGCAGGCAGTTATGGGGGAGTGTCAGAATATATTTGTGTAACTGCCTGTAGCTGTAGTTTAGTGTAGCAATCATAAACTGTTGGTGGTGGTGCACCATTCTTCTCCCTTGCCTATTTGTACTGTTCGCTCCATAGTGAACCACATTCTCGTCCCCCTCCTTTGGCACAAACTCACTCGTCTCCCCGTGGCCTAGGCTACTAAGCCTAGGCCCTACTTAAACCTACTTTCTTGCTACCTACCTTTCTTAACAAAAAAAGCCGTTCTGCAAGCATTCGGAAGGATTGTGCTTCGGCGGCCATGCGCTTCGTTCTGCAGGCATTCGGAAGGATTGTGCTTCGGCGGCCATGCGCTTATCGCGAACCTTGATAACCTGTCGGCAGGTTATCACAGAAGGATCGTAGAACCATGGTTGACCACATCAATGTACATTGATGCGGGCTGATGCGCCCGCAGAACGCGGCCCTTCCTCTATCAGCGATTGAAGTGAGCTGATTCTTTGACACCGTATCTATTGGCTATGTCCGCACCGCATTTTGGAGCTTGGAAGCAGGCACAAGCCAGGTGCGTTTCCAATTGCAGAATAAAATTACACTTCACTTTTGTGTTACAATCAGTTTTAATCAAGGTGCAACAGGAGAGCCTTTGGTCATGTTCATCTGTTGTTTGCTATACTTGTTGACGGGGCAAGTCGGGTTCCGGCCAAAGATCTCATCCACAAGCCGCACTTCTCGGCGCTCAAAGAACCAATCGGCTACAGCCTGAGCCATGGACTGCACACAACACAAACGCAGACTCACGCACACACCCACGCACACACCACCCAAGTAGAGAATAAGCCATCAATTTCCTGTGGAAAATTGACTGAGCGAACATGGATGTTCTATACAGCATCAAGAAACATTGGGAAGGTTACGTGAAAGAACCGTGATTCGAGTCGACTCAAAATTCCTGTGGAAAATCAACTGAGTGAACATGGATGTTTCATACAGCGTCAAGAAACATTGGGAAGGTTATGTGAAAGACGCACTAGAAAGTAGACGAGGGAGGCAGCAACTGCATGTACTGAAACATGAATGGCGAAGAAACACGAGCACAGACCAGTACACAAGAATGGCAGAGAGGGTAACTCACTTGGTTTGATAACAATGGCCCTCGAGTCCCATGCCATGACTCCCAGAGCGCCTGCAGAGAACGACACAAGGAGAGATGAATCAACGGCACAAGAGGGAGGCGCGGTGCATGGAAGGATGATTTGGAGGGTAGGGGGCAAAACATGGCGAGGAAGGGGAAGGGAGAGATGGGAGGAGAGTTGGGTGTCGACGCATGAGAGAGAGGGACACATTGGGCAGTGGTAGATATGTATTTCTATGCCTTGGCATGATGCAGCAAAACAACCTGCTGACCAGCCAATCAACGAGCACATGATCATGCGTGCATGTGACAAACTAATGTGTGCATGCAAAATACCATGGCGTGCATGCAACTTACCATGGTGTGCATGCAACATACCATGGTGTGCATGCAACATACCATGCTGTGCATGCAACATACCATGGTGTGCATGTGGCACGAGGCGAGAAAAAAACCATGCGGGCAACGCTTCACTAAAATAAGGCCGGCTTTTCCCCCTGTCCTCCCCATTGCCCCTCCCCCACCAGGTGGCCACCACTGCAACCATCTACTGCCGCTGCCCCACTCTTGCCCTCCCTGCCCCGAGCCTGGCTCTCCTGTTGCCTGCCACAGGCTCGGCACCGAAGCTAAGACCCGAGCCTGCATCAGAGGCTGGAGCTTCTTCACCATTTCGGCTCGGTAGGCTGCGGCAAGGGGAGTATGTGAAAATAAAGGTTACCAATATATACACAACACACATATAGATATAGGTATATATGATACATAATATATCCATACAAGAAAGACGAATACAGCTCCTGAAAATTCATTTTCCGCTCCCCCACCTATTCACCAGACAGATAACACGGTGAATATTGAAAGCCTAAGTATGAATTAGAGGAGGTAAACAAGGCAGATGAGCAAGCAAGGCATCCAAGCTTGAAGCCTCTTCTGGACGGAAAAAAACATCGAAAGAATCTGATCTCAAACGCACCCCCTCAATCTCATCGTTCGTTGCTACACTCCCACTTGCACAACCACATACTGTGGAATCACAACCACTCACTGTGGAATTTCCGAAGCAGTTGTCCCGGGGAATCCATCAGTGACAACCCGCAATCCTCCCAGTGCTGGGAGTTGAAGGGCTTACGAGGCGCCTCAGAAGTCTGCTTGTTCAAGCACAACCACTTACTGTGGAATTTCCGAAGCAGTTGTCCCGGGCAATCCCTGAGTGACAACCGGCACTCGTCCCAGTGCTGGGATTTGGAAGATATTTTGAGGCGCGTGGCAACGACCGTCCCAAGTCTGCTTGTGCAATCACAACCACTTACTATGGAATTTCCGAAGCAGTTGTCCGGGGCAGTCCGACAATGCCAAGCGGCACTCATCCCAGTGCTGGGATTTGAAGGACGCTGGGACGGCGAACGAATAGTTCATCTGATAAGCAAGTGATATGTACGTAAGGGTCGGGAAAGGAGGGGTTGGGAGGAGTTGACAGGGTTGGGAGGAGTTGAAAGGATTGGGAGGAGTTGACAGGGTTGGGAGGAGTTGACAGGTTTGTGAAGGAGGGGTTGGGCAGGGTTGAAAATCAAGGTGTTTGGCAGGGTTAGGAAAAGGGTGGTTGGCAATTTCTGTGTGACTGCCAACAGAACATAGGGCCTTGCCCTTCAAGCCCCAAGATATATACACTTTGTTGAGCCGTGTTTTGAGTCGACTAAAACACGGCTCATTTTGAGTCGACTCAAAACCCGACAAAACATAGCGCCTTCTCCTTTAAGCCCCAAGATATATACACTTTGTTGGGTTGAACGATACTGCGGAAGGAAAGTGTCGGGATGAAATTCCGAATCTTCGCCAACCAACACTTTCGTGCTTGCAAGCCTGGTTCAACGCAGTCGTTTCTGTTCTGAACCGTCGAAGGACAAATGTGGGCCGTCGGATTAAGGCACAGCTCTCGTTTCAGGAAGAAACGGTGCTTTGAGGGGCAAGGGCTCTCAGAAAGTGACCCTAATACAGAGCAACAAATGGCTCGAGGGGCGACAAACAAATGGAGGGGAGTGGAGAGGAATTCCCGTCAAACAACGTACGGAGCAGTGAATATTTCAAAATGAGGGATTGATATCAATAATGAGGGGGGCTACTTGTAAGAGCGATGAAGGGAGGGAGGGAGGGAGGGAGGGAGGGAGGGAAGGGAGGGAGGGAGGGAGGGAGGGAGGGAGGGAGGGAGGGAGGGAGGGAGGGAGGGAGGGAGGGAGGGAGGGAGGGAGGGAGGGAGGGAGGGAGGGAGGGAGGGAGGGAGGGAGGGAGGGAGGGAGGGAGGGAGGGAGGGAGGGAGGGAGGGAGGGAGGGAGGGAGGGAGGGAGGGAGGGAGGGAGGAGGGAGGGAGGGAGGGAGGGAGGGAGGGAGGGAGGGAGGGAGGGAGGGAGGGAGGGAGGGAGGGAGGGAGGGAGGGAGGGAGGGAGGGAGGGAGGGAGGGAGGGAGGGAGGGAGGGAGGGAGGGAGGGAGGGAGGGAGGGAGGGAGGGAGGGAGGGAGGGAGGGAGGGAGGGAGGGAGGGAGGGAGGGAGGGAGGGAGGGAGGGAGGAGGGAGGGAGGGAGGGAGGGAGGGAGGGAGGGAGGGAGGGAGGGAGGGAGGGAGGGAGGGAGGGAGGGAGGGAGGGAGGGAGGGAGGGAGGGAGGGAGGGAGGGAGGGAGGGAGGGAGGGAGGGAGGGAAGGGAGGGAGGGAGGGAGGGAGGGAGGGAGGGAGGGAGGGAGGGAGGGAGGGAGGGAGGTAGTTGCGGATAAAGAGGGAGGTCCGCTGCAACAGAAAGAGCTAATCAGAAAGAGAGGGTAAACATTTGAGGCAGCGGGTGGGGCTTTAAAGTCGAGTCAAGAGGAGCTACCTGCCAGGAGTCATAGAGGGTATTGCCGATTAGGAGAGGGGTGTGCAGCAAAGGTCAGAGAGCTGACTCGAGAAAGCTATGGGGGGCTTTTGAGAGTCAGGTGAAGAGAAGGGATGTGCTGGGAATGAGCGGGGAAGAAGGGGAGAGGACGCACCTGCCAGGAGTCGTAGAGGGTGTTGCCGATGAAGAGAGGGGTGTGCAGCAGCGGGAGGAAATACTCGGGAAAGAAACACTGCAGTGGTGGTGGGGGGGGGGGGGGGGGGGGGGGAGAAGCAGAAGAGAACGAGAGCAGATTCTGAGACACCTCAAGCATGCTGCAAAGGAGAAAGAAAGTCTGCAGTGATGGGAAGGCGGGGGGAGAGGAAGGGGGGAGAGAGAGAGGGGGAGAGCTGACTTTTGAGTCGACTCAAAAGCCACCTCTCAAGCATGCTGCACGAAGAAAGACTGCAGTGATGGGAGGGCGGGGAGAGAGGGGAGTAGAGAGAGCGGCTTTTGAAACACCTCAAGGGTAATGCAAGCAGACGCAGCGCCGAGAGAGAAAGAAGGCTGTTGAGACGTCTCAAAAGGCGGGGAGAGGGGGGGGGGGGGAGAGAGGGTTACTATTGAGACGCCTCTGTTCTAAAATAACTGAGACACCTCAACGGTATGCAAGAAGAACCACTGCCGAGAGAGCAGAAAGAAAGAGAGAGAGGGAGCAGTTGGTATGATGGGAAGTGAGGTATGATGGGAAGTGAGGTGTGATGGGAAGTGAGGTATGATGGGAAGTGAGGTATGATGGGAAGTGAGGTATGAGGGGAAGTGAGGTATGATGGGAAGTGAGGTATGATGGGAAGTGAGGTATGATGGGAAGTGAGGTATGAGGGGAAGTGAGGTATGAGGGGAAGTGAGGTATGAGGGGAAGTGAGGTATGATGGGAAGTGAGGTATGATGGGAAGTGAGGTATGATGGGAAGTGAGGTATGATGGGAAGTGAGGTATGATGGGAAGTGAGGTATGATGGGAAGTGAGGTATGAGGGGAAGTGAGGTATGAGGGGAAGTGAGGTATGAGGGGAAGTGAGGTATGAGGGGAAGTGAGGTATGAGGGGAAGTGAGGTATGAGGGGAAGTGAGTTATGAGGGGAAGTGAGGTATGAGGGGAAGTGAGTTATGAGGGGAAGTGAGGTATGAGGGGAAGTGAGTTATGAGGGGAAGTGAGGTATGAGGGGAAGTGAGTTATGAGGGGAAGTGAGGTATGAGGGGAAGTGAGTTATGATGGGAAGTGAGGTATGAGGAGAGGAGAGGAATGAGGAGAAGAGAGGAATGAGGAGAAGAGAGTGCAAGCAAGGTGGTGAAAAGGAGGAGGAAGGGCCTGCTGCAGATTCAAACAGTAACTGGGAAGAAAACACGAAATTACAGAAACAAACTCCGAGGCGCCTCACAAGAACAGCATTTGGAAGAAAAGACAGGAAACAATCCGAGCTGTTTTGAATCTGGGTGGTGCGCTTGGATTGAGAGTGCATAGGGTGAGTCAGCGAGCATGCCTTTTTGGTCATGAGGTGATTCTTTAGGTGCCTCAGGAATCACCTCAGAGCGAGCACGCACCACTGGTCATGAGGACGAGAAGAAAAGATGAGACGAAACGAGAAGAGGTGAGAAAAGAAGGTAAGATAAGAGGAGAGGAGAGAGGAGAAGAGAGGAGAGAAGAGGAGACGAGATGAGAAGAGAGGAGAGGGGAGGAGAAGAGAAGAGAGGGGAGGAGAAGAGAGGAGAGGGGAGGAGAAGAGAGGAAAAGGGAAGGTAGCTTGCCTTCCATCGCTCCGCTGTGCGATTGGCCAGCTGATCCAGACAGCCCTCGTGCACCGACACGTTCTGAGATGGGGTGAAATGCGACCCAGAGAATAACATGACAGGGGAGAGGGGCGGAGCGGAGACAGGAAAACGACAAGAAATATTAATGAGCTGACCCAGACAGCCCTCGTGCACCGACACGTTGAGAGAGAAGGAAACAAGGCCCAGGTGATCCTGTGACCTGTGATCCTGTGACCTGTGATCCTGTGACCTGTGATTCTGTGACCTGTGATCCTGTGACCTGTGATTCTGTGACCTGTGATCCTGTGACCTGTGATCCTGTGACCTGTGATCCTGTGACCTGTGATTCTGTGACCTGTGATCCTGTGACCTGTGATTCTGTGACCTGTGATTCTGTGACCTGTGATCCTGTGACCTGTGATTCTGTGACCTGTGATCCTGTGACCTGTGATTCTGTGACCTGTGATCCTGTGACCTGTGATTCTGTGACCTGTGATTCTGTGACCTGTGATCCTGTGACCTGTGATCCTGTGACCTGTGATCCTGTGACCTGTGATTCTGTGACCTGTGATCCTGTGACCTGTGATCCTGTGACCTGTGATCCTGTGACCTGTGATTCTGTGACCTGTGATTCTGTGACCTGTGATTCTGTGACCTGTGATCCTGTGACCTGTGATTCTGTGACCTGTGATTCTGTGACCTGTGATTCTGTGACCTGTGATTCTGTGACCTGTGATTCTGTGACCTGTGATTCTGTGACCTGTGATTCTGTGACCTGTCAGACTCTGAGCTGACAACAGAGTCGACTTACGTACGTCAACCGCAGCATCAGTTAAGTCCCCCGCGCAATCTGCATGTCACATCAGCAGGCCGCGAAATACCTGCAGCCTAACTTCTGAGGCGCCTCAAAAGTCGCAATCTTCATGTCACATCAGCAGTCCCCAAAACACCTGCCGTGCAGTCTGACGACGGTCGAGAAGAGCCTCCTTGTCTCCTGCTGCAGCGCTGCCCTCACGACAATGCGCACCCAAGTCAACTCTGTAGCCCCACCCACCCATCCGGCTATAGAGCGGACTGCAGCTGCCCTGTATGTAGGTTGTACACTCTACCTGCAGTCTGACAACAGCTGAGAAGAGCTTTCTCATCTCGTGCTGCACTGCATGACAGCCCAAGCTCCCACCCACCCACCCACCCATCCCCGCTGAAGCGCGGACTGTAGTGCCCCGTATGCCGCGAGTACACCCTACCTTACCTGCAGCCTGACCACCACGGCTGAGAAGAGCTTTCTCAGCTCGTGCTGCCCTCCCACGTCTCTACTGTCCAGAAACACGCCGCTATCCCACCCCGGCTATAGCGCGGGCTACAGCTGTCCTGCATGCTGTGCGTGCATGCACCCTACCTGCAGCCTGACAACGGCTGAGAAGAGCTTCCTCAGCTCGTGCTGCCCTCCCACATCCTTGGTGTCGAGAAACACGCCCCCATCGCCCATGCACTTCACCTCAGGGGGTGGAGGATGCAGAGGAAGAGGAGGAGGAGGAGGAGGAGGAGGAGGAGGAGGAGGAGGAGGAGGAGGAGGAGGAGGAGGAGGAGGAGGAGGAGGAGGAGGAGGAGGAGGAGGAGGAGGAGGAGGAGGAGGAGGATGGGGAGGACGCAGCAGCAGCAGAAGCAGTAGCAGGAGCAGTACCACCAGCAGCGCCACCAGCACCATCAGCAGCAGCATCAGCAGAGGTGAGGGAAGAATTTGTTGTTGAGACTCCTCCAACATTGTTCTGGCAAACCAATCACAGTGCAGGAAGGCTGCCAGCGCACCGGCTGAGCCTCCCCCAAATAGGACGTGCGATGCCGCCCGCAGGTTGTGGTGCTGCAGGAGATGGTTTACAACGGCCGGCATGATGTGCCTGCCTCTGAAGAAGATGAACTTGTTGGTCCCCTGTGCGCATACGAAGCATGGGCGGAAGGGCGAGAGGACAAGATTTAACACTTGTCAAGAAGCAGCAGATAGCTCACGACAGCCAGGACGATGTGGTTGCCTCTGAAGAAGATGAAAATGTTGGTCCCATGTGGTGCATGATGGTGTGGTACAGGGCATGAAACGGCGGGACGAGAGGTGGGAGGCACGGAGGGAGGGAGGCTGGAGAAGTGTAAGAGGTTACCTCGAAAGAAAGGATAAGCACACGCATAGCACAGAGCCAGCCCAACCACAATCAGCGCAGCAGCCCCTCCCCCACAACCCCCTCTCTCCTCTCCTCCCTCCCTTCCCTACATATGCACACAACACACACACACACCGGTACTTTGATGCGGTAGCTCTTGTTGCCAGAAAATGAAGCGCCGTCGCAGTAGCGCACCACCGCACGGTTCCAGCTGAAGAACTCTAAAAAGGGGACAGCAGGCCATGCCAGAAATTTGGGAAGAGAAGTAAGAGGTCAGGGAAGGGGGTGTACATGGAGTGCTAGTGTGTGACGGGGGTGTGGGTGAAAAGAAGGGGCATCCTTATGTGTGTGTGGTGTGTGTGTTGTACGGGAGGAAGAGTGGGGAACGTGGAATTTGCATGAAATAGAATGGCAACCAGGAGGAAGAAATGCGAGGTGCCTGGACTGGACCTCCTACCTGTGCTTGTGATGTGCTTGTTTGCAGATTTAGCGACACGTTTCCACGCTACTATATATGAACGCACTGGTTCGCTCACTGAGCTGATTGATTTTACGGCCAGAAGAAGACTCACTGGGACTGATCCTATAACAAAACACACAGGATTCATCCTATAACGAGGACACTACCCAGGATTGATCCCATAACGAGGGCGCTCACCAGGGTTGATCCTATAACGAGGACACTCACTCACCAGGGTTGATTGCCGGGTTGGGAGAGAGAATGCCAATGAACGAGTATGGCTGCATCTGATTGGACGAGCCTAGCTTGGTGAGCGATCGGTTGTAGCAATCGTTGATTGAACCACACCAGGCGCCACCCTGCCATGTGCGTGAGGGGCAGGGAAGAGAGGGAGAGATGGAAATAGAAAGACAGAGTTGGGAAGGGCGGGCCAGACAGAACAAGGGAGGGAAATGGAAAGCGGAATGGGACAGAGCACTATGTGCATTTTGGACCTATTCAACCCAAACCCTTGAACAACAGTGAATGAATCAATGCGTGTGATTAAATGCTCCTCCATACCTCGAGAAAGATGACCCACTTGTTAGCCCCGTCCCCTGACCCTGCCTGAAAGTGGAATCCGGGCGGAGTGCCGTCGAGACACACTGTGTGGCGGGTGGAAACGGAGCAAAGACAAAGAATCGCAATGAGCGGGTCATCGGACAACGGAAATGACTTTTGAGACGTCTCAAGAGGCGTCTCCTTACATGTGGGCGGTGTGCCGTCCAGACACACTGTGTGGCGGGTGGAAAAAGATCAAGACATAATCGCAATGAGAGGGTCATTAGATAAGGGAGATGAGAATGACGCAGAGAGAGCGGGGAAACGCACAGGGCGACTCTCTGCAAACGCTCACCTTTCTCTATTGTCACCTTGCCCACACTACCTTTCTCACCCTTGTCAAACGTCACCTCTCCCAGTCCACAACAGCCACACACCCTTTCTGAGACGCCTCTTAAACAAGTTTCACACGTCACCTCGTCCAGTCCACAACAGCCACTCCACCACCCTTATAGAACACAAGGGTCGGGTGATTCGTGCCAATCCGCACCCAGCAGCAAACGTCCACCTGTCCACCAAAAGCATAGCATTCACGCGTTACCGTTGGCTACGCTGTAGTACACATCTTGTCCGAGGTGTAACAATCGCCAGACTTCGCCACGAATAAACGCGTCCGTTTTCCAACCCATTCCCGCGCGTACCCGCTAAGCCGCCGAGTGTGTCGTTGACGATCGTCACAGGGATCTTCGGCCCCGTTATAGGTACTGCCTTATATCGATTCACTTCAAAAAAAGGCTCGGTCCCGGCAAGATCGTTTCGTGTGACGAAGGAGACGAGCATCCATATGAACGGGAACGCGACGGCGAGACTGATCTGACGGCTGAACGGTCTTAATCGCGACGCGGCTAATCGCAAGGCGGGAGACACCGCGCCCATGTTTCCGTAGATGGAGCGATCTGACGGTGCTAACGGTCGAAAATGCGAAGCTCGAGGATCGGACGGCTAACAGTCGAAATTGCGAAGCTCGAGGATCGGACGGCTAACGGTCGAAATTGCGAAGCTCGAGTGATCGGATGGCTAAACGTTCGTAATTGCAAAGCTCGAGTCGGCTCTTGTACGCATTCACGAGGCAAGAGTTATATCGCATCAGTGACCGTGGTGGAGAATAATAAGTTACAGCACCGTGGAAGCTTCATAAAAACTTCGTCCGAAGAAGCATGAAAGTAGTCGCTGGCCTGACATATGGCGATACGAGTCCGTTCCTGTAGGTTACTTTTGACTATGCCGCGAAACGACAGATTGTTCACTGTCCAACGGTAATTCACGTATATCGTAGCGAATCGTGGCCATTCACCATCAACGATCGGTCTCCTACATCGCGTGACCAATCAGCGTCCCGCCATTCACAAAATCTCTATGGAAATCAAACCCAAAGTTCACCATTGCTGCAGGATTGTAACGCCTGTGGCCGTATTGCGAACGGGGATCCGCTGCGCTTCTATAATATACACCCGTTCAGACCCAGTCGGTAGCCGGGTGGTGTTATCAGGATGACAGTCCAGTGACGATAACTTCCACACTAGCAGGCCAGGGCGTTATACCAGAAACAGCGCTCAGCAGCACCTTGATTTCTAGCAGCTCATCAGTGACCTGACCATTCACTTCGTGCACCGAGTCACTGACAGTGTGCAATCACAATCACTTGCTGCGTTTGGGTACGATGCTGTGGAATTTAGAACGGTTCACATGGTTTACCTGTTAAAACCGCAACTCGCCGCCAGGCTGGGACATTCGAGGCGTGGCATTCAGTTCAGGCCTGAGGTGTGTTCCAGACCACCGCATTTTCGAGGTTGGTGGGTTTGGTTTGGGATATCTTTCGAGGTTCGCGGCGGCCACAGTCATAGCGAAAGACTTCAGCGACGATGGTGGTTTTCGTGCATGCGGGCGAGTTGTCAGTGTGCCAAAATTCGGCCTTTTGCGAAAGTCGCGGGCTGGTGTCACCACCAATTCCAAACCTTCAGTTTAGCTGTATCTTACCTGATCATCAATGGAACCCATCCCACTTTCTTATTATGTCTATTATCGCGTACGATAGAAACCTTGCATTATGATCAACCAAGACTTCAAACGTTGCGATAGGAGGGTCCGAGAAAACAGCGTTCTATTTCGTCTGATTTCGCTTCACGTACACGTGCTCGCTCCACCAGCCGAGACCTTCGGTCGACCCTTTAGTAACCGCGTGGTAACTGGCTGCTAGCAGTGCTGCTTCCAAACAGCCTCGTCCGCCCACTGTGTGAGCCGATTCCGAACCGACCAATTCGTTTGTTTTCCGTCGAGCCATTTCCCACTGCTGGGTCGAGCCCAGTCGAGCTCATTGCTTCCCTCGTTCTCACGGATAGCGTCCCCCTATCGAAAGCTGTAGCGAGCTTATACTATTAGTAATAATGCACTGATGCTGCTTAGGTTGTGAAGGTGCTCGAAGTACTCATGCATAGATACTACGGAATATGTGCTTCTATTGAGTGTTGCTTATCCCGTCATCATGGAACCAGCCGCGTCTGCTGCCGCAGCATCTACTCCAGTACGCCTCGCTCCCTCCCCCTTAAAATCCCCTCTCCCCACTTCCCCCCTCTCCCCTCCCCCCAAACCCCGCCTCCCCCCAACCCGCACCCCACCCTTGATTCTTACTAGTCTTTCTGTCGATCCTTATCTCTTTCCCGTACCCGCTACTAGATGCATCAGTACTAGGTCTCAGTCCCTCCTGGAATCACTTATGAGAACTCTCAAAAGTAATTCCATGCATGGTCGCCCTTCCGGCATAGCCAGGTGCGTTAGCAGGGTCTTTGTCCCTCCTACGGTCGACATGAATCGTGCATGCACAGACATTAGTACATCACGCGACCATGCATCAGTGTACACACATGGTTTCCATACATACATGGTTTTCATGCATCAGTGTACATACATGGTTTCCATACATACATGGTTTTCATGCATCAGTGTGCATACATGGTTTTCATGCATCAGTGTACATACATGGTTTCCATGCATCAGTGTACATACATGGTTTTTATGCATCAGTGTGCATACTTGGTTTTCATGCATCAGTGTACATACACGGTTTTCATGCATCAGTGTACATACAAGGTTTTCATGCATCAGTGTACATACAAGGTTTTCATGCATCAGTGTACATACAAGGTTTTCATGCATCAGTGTACACACATGGTTTTCATGCATCAGTGTACATACAAGGTTTTCATGCATCAGTGTACATACATGATTTTCATACACACATGGTTTTCATGCGTCAGTGTGTGTGCATACATGGTTATCATGCATCACACAACATTCTTGAACATTCAAACCCCACGCTGCTCCTTCTCTCCTCCTCCACCCCCTCTGCAGCGTCGTTACCTGCTGACAGTGGAGTATACCAGGAGCGATTTAAACGGGTGGCAGAAGCAGCAACTGGGGAACTTTTGTGACCTCTCAAAACTTTCTCCCCCTCCTCCTCCTTCCCCTCTGCAGCGCCGGTACCTGCTGACAGTGGAGTACATTGGAAGTGCTTTTAGCGGGTGGCAGAAGCAGCCGCTGGGGAACAGCCCCCTGCCATCCGTGCAAGGCGCTTTGGAGGTGGGGGGAGAGAGAGGGGGCTGGTGCGTGTGTGGAGGATCTGTGAGCGTGTGTGAGGGTGCGTGAATGTGTGTCGAGCGTATGTGGCGCGCGCATATCAAGTGCTGAGATGGGATGGTTACAGGGTGCATGCTTGCTGGAATCTTAGCCCCTCTTTAGACGATGTTGAATCTTGTAACACACTGACGCCCGTATATCCATATATTACTATATATCTATATAAATATCTCTATATACATGTATATTTACACATTAAGATATATATTTCTCGTAACTTCTAATGCATACGTTCTCGTAAGGTGTTCATGAAGATTTTTCAAACGAATCTCGTAACTTGTAGCTGTTTAGCGCTCGTCGTTGCATGACCTCCTGGCAGACACCAATTGCGCGGCCTGCACTTGTCTTCTCTGTCCCTCCCGCCGTGCAGGAGGCAATAGGGAAGCTGGTGGGTTCCGTTCCTGCGGGCAACCACAAGAAGCAAAGAGGCAAAGGCAACAAGAGACCACAGTCTGAAGCACAAACACGTGCAGCTAAGGAGGATGGTGGCCTTGATGCGAAAGCAGGTGCAGGTGCAAAGGCAGATGCTGATGCTGATGTTGCCGAGGCAGCATCGCACGGTGACACCTTGGAGCCTCCGACTCTTCCTCTCCCTCGAGTCGTCGGCTCCAGCAGAACAGTATGATCTTGACTTCCTTTGACTTCCGTTAACTTCATGTTGCCGAATTGTATGTTCCTTCGACCAATCAGGATGTGCCTGTGCTGTTTTGGCTCATCTGGCCCAAGCCATGAACCCGTGTGGGATGTATTGTATTGCATTGGATTGGACTTGCTGATGTGGACCAATCAGGACGCGGGAGTGCACGCACTGGGCAACACGTGCCACGTGGACATTCATCGAGTGAGCCGCCGCCACCCGGGCAAGCAGGTTCGTGCACAGGGCACAAAGGAGTGAGGGGAGAACCACACACACAAACATAGACATGAGCAACGGGCGAACACCGAACATTTTCGCCCGAACCTCCACGAACATGTCTTGTGGGCGAACCGAACATGTTCGGTTCGCCCGAACATGTTTTGGCGATTTTAGGTGTTCGGTGTTCGTGATAGGGGGGCGAACACTGCATGTTCGGGCGAATCCAAGCATGTTCGAGGTCCAAGAGTGTGTTTTCAGTGGGCCTTCTTCTCCCCCGTTGCCTCCCTCCCCCCACTTCCGAACATCGAACATGTTAGGGCGTGTCCAGCGCGTACGTTTCGGGAAACTTAGAGCCCTCACACGTCTCTCAGATCAGAAAAACTCATTGTACCTAGAAACGAACCCAGGGCGAGCTTAGTCCAAAATGCTTGTGCCTTCCAGCGCGCGGACACAACCCCCATCACGTAATTTTCTACAGTCTTCCGAATGTGTGGAAACCAAGGTAACTAGCCCCCTCGTCAATCCTCGCGTGGGAATCATTGCGCAAGCGAAAATTTCTCGTTTGAGCGAAATGTACTGTAGTACGCAGGACACAATGCTGTACCCTTTTTCGCGCGCATGCTGTTTCAGGTGACATGAGTCAGACGACTCGACGTACGTGCAGGGGACGTGCCGTCTCATGAACGAAAGCTGATCCTGTCCAGCCTTTCTGTAAAATGCAGTGTTACAACCCTAAAAGTGGTAACTGATAGGGTTTATGAACTGTAAATGTACGCGCTGGACACCCCCTTAGGCCGAACATTTGTGGCCAAAAGACATGTTCGGTTCGGTTCTGTCACAAACATGTTCGGAAGAACCGAACAGGCGTTCAGATTTTTGCTCATGTCTACACACACACACACACACACACGCACACGCACACGCACACACACACACACACACACACACACACACACACACACACACACACACACCACACTTAATTCCGTATAACTCCTAAGGGCCTTTCAATCCTGCAAGGTTTTGCTCTTTGCGTGTGTTCCTTCTCCCCGTTATACGCTCATTCCAGATTTGAATAAATGCGACTTTTAGTGCAACAAGAGGCAGAAGATTCTGCCACTCTCCACAACTTCTCATTCGTCTTTTAGTACAAGATGGCGGCACCTCACAACTCCTCCTATGGTTTCTTCTCCCATTCGCCTTCTTCTCTCAATCATCAGGTGCCGCCCTTCTTACCAAAGGAGCTAACACGTGCAATTAACCATTTCCTGCAGGTACTACCATACCACAGTTACCTACCCACGAGGTGACTTTTGAGTCGACTCAAAAGTCTCCTCAACCAATTCCTGCAGGTACCATACCTCAACTGTCTATCTATCTGCCAGTCACATGTGCATCCAGGTTCAGTCCAGATGCATACCAATCACTCACGGCATTGAACGATTTCAAAACTTCTTCTTGCCAGCAACGCCGGTTTTGTTTGTTTGTTTGTTTGTTTGTTTGTTTCTCGAATGCACAATCTGCCATTTTCTCTCTCTCCCACCCAGAGGTGCTTGAGTTGCTTTCCTCTGGCCTTCCGTTCCTTCATTCTGTACAGCTGTCAGCAGCAGAGGCATCAGTGGTGGCAGCGAGGGAGGTGCCTCTGTCCTTCCACGCCCGATTCCAGGCCACCGAGCGAACGTGCGTCAGGGGCTGTCACGGTGACGGGTGGGGGGAAAACGGTGGGTGGTAGGCGAGAAAGTGGACGGGAGAGAAGGATGTGGGCGGGCGGGACAAAATATGGGAGTGGAGGGATAGGGAAGTGCGCTCCATGCCGTGCCGTTCCCCCTATTTGCATCTGTGTGTGTGTGTATTGGGGCATCTGTGTGTGTGTGTGTTGGGGCATCTGTGTGTGTGTGTATTGGGGCATCTGTGTGTGTGTGTATTGGGGCATCTGTGTGTGTGTGTATTGGGGCATCTGTGTGTGTGTGTATTGGGGCATCTGTGTGTGTGTGTGTATTGGGGCATCTGTGTGTGTGTGTATTGGGGCATCTGTGTGTGTGTGTATTGGGGCATCTGTGTGTGTGTGTATTGGGGCATCTCTGTGTGTGTGTATTGGGGCATCTGTGTGTGTGTGTATTGGGGCATCTGTGTGTGTGTGTATTGGGGCATCTGTGTGTGTGTGTATTGGGGCATCTGTGTGTGTGTGTATTGGGGCATCTGTGTGTGTGTGTATTGGGGCATCTGTGTGTGTGTGTATTGGGGCATCTGTGTGTGTGTGTATTGGGGCATCTGTGTGTGTGTGTATTGGGGCATCTGTGTGTGTGTGTGTGTATTGGGGCATCTGTGTGTGTGTGTATTGGGGCATCTCAGTAGTGGCAGGTGCCTCTGTCTGTCCTTCCATGCCAGATTCCAAGCCACTGAGCAAACGTGCGTCAGGGAGTGACACGGTGGGCAGGAAGGGGAAACGTGTTTGGGTGGGAGCGAGAGGGGAAAGGTGGGTGGTGTGGTGGGTGATAGAGGGAAAATGAGTGGGTTGGAGGAGAAGGGGGGGGTGGGAAGGAATGGGACTTTTTTAACCAGGCAGCACTTGCTCCGCTTGCTCGGCCTTCTTTTTTTTTCTGATTTCTGCTCTCCTTTTGCTCTGCTTCTTGCTGACGCCTCTTCCCCCTTGTTCCTTCTGCCCCCTTGTTCCTTCTGCCCCGCTTCTCATCATCACCCCTCACTTTCACTCCCTCCCTCTTCCCCATTCCTCCCCCCGTTTCCTCCCTCCTTCCCTCATCACCATGCCGTCCGCCCTTGTCATCCTCCCCTCATCTACTCTCCTCCAGTTCTCCTCCTCCCCTCTTCCCCTCTTTTCCTCCCCCTTCCCCTCCAGTTACCTGTACCGCATACACGCGTCACCATCCACCCCGCCCTCCATATTCCATCGCAACCGCGTGTGGCACGTGCCGGCCCATCTCAACGTCCATGCCATGCGTGCTGCAGCAGCGGCTCTCTGTGGCTTCCACGACTTCTCCTCCTTCAGAGCATCAGGCTGTCAGGTACACTTGTGCTGTGAGATCTCTCAAGACACACGCACATGTGTGTGTCCCAGATGCCTTACGCGCTACAGCTGAGTGCATCTGTGTGGCACGTGCATGCCCACCATGCCATGCGGGGTGACTTTTGAGTCGACTCAAAAGGCATCTGTGTGGCACGTGCATGCCCACCATGCCATGCGGGGTGACTTTTGAGTCGACTCAAAAGGCATCTGTGTGGCACGTGCATGCCCACCATGCCATGCGGGGTGACTTTTGAGTCGACTCAAAAGGCATCTGTGTGGCACGCGCATGCCCACCATGCCATGCGGGGTGACTTTTGAGTCGACTCAAAAGGCATCTGTGTGGCACGTGCATGCCCACCATGCCATGCGGGGTGACTTTTGAGTCGACTCAAAAGGCATCTGTGTGGCACGTGCATGCCCACCATGCCATGCGGGGTGACTTTTGAGTCGACTCAAAAGGCATCTGTGTGGCACGTGCATGCCCACCATGCCATGCGAGGTGACTTTTGAGTCAACTCAAAAGGCATCTGTGTGGCACGTGCCTGCCCAGCCCGCCATGCCATGCGCGCTGCAGCAGCAGCTCTCTGTGGCTTCCACGACTTCTCCTTCAGGGCGTCAGGCTGTGAGGTCGCACTACGCGTACCGAGTTGACTTTTGAGTCGACTCAAAAGTCAACTCGGTACAATGTCACACGGTATTTTTTCTACACGCAGGGCAATTCTCGCTTGGAGTTTACCTAAACGAGTTGGTAATTATCTTATTTCAGCTCATAAGTGCTAGTTTACTGTAGATCTGTTTTTCTACTGTTTTCATCTAGCCATCCCCCACCTTCCCTGGCCACGCGGAGGAATGCCTCGCGATTGAGCCCTAGGGGTTGGTATTTAGCCTAGCTTGCTTCTCATTTTGAACTTGTGGTCTGAAGAAGGCTCGAAGAGCTGAAACTAGTTACCACCAATTTCCTTTTTCACAAGTTTCTTTTCTAAAGCAAGCATACACACACTTATAAAACAGTTTGCTAAAAGTCACTGCTGCCACGCAAGACCATGGCTCCTGTTTGGGGCTCGATTGGACTCTCTGTTGATACTACTGCGATGGCCGGTTATAAATTCAAAGCAACTGACTCTACTACACCTACCACTAACACCAAGGTTGACCGCGCTTCGAATACCCCGAAGCCACCGAGAGCTCCGCGGAACAATGCGCAGCCTGGCACGGATAAAGAGCCGGTCTTTTTGTGGGATAACCCACACGATCCATCAGCTTCTCGACATTGCAAGAAGAGAGCCCTTGACACTTCTGGTGCTACTCTCGCTAAGTCAATTGACACTCCTGGAATTATACCCGTCGCCATGGCTAACCAGTCTACTTCGACGGTTCGGGAGCAGGAAGCTGCTTTTAAGATTCACGACAATATCGACCTTCATGATGATATTATGTCTGATTCGATGGATTTCCTTGGTGCTTTTAACATCACTTTTCTGGAAAAGCAGGCTACTCCAGCCTATTTTACTACTTTGCAATCTCAAGCGATAAGCGACTTCAAGAAACAGTTCATGAAATATCGCACGCTGCTGCAGCAGTTTAATTTCATGGAAGAACAGAAGAAAGCAGGAATTATTCCGCACTCCATTCGCATCAAATCCTTTAATTTCGTCTGCCAATCTGATGATATTCGTCAAGAAGCCGACAAGGATCTTGAAGCGGCTGAAATGGCTTATTGCCGGAATGCTCAAGACATTCTTATCTCCATGAAGAAGAAAGCTGCAGACAAAGCCTACAGTGATGCATCGGCAGTTTTTAACTCTCTGGTCTTCCACATCGACAACTTTATTAACTTGAACAAGAAGTCCGATCTTGGTTTTAAGAACCCAAGAGTCGTTGACAGCCTCGACTATTTTAAGATGCGGGTTTTGACTGAGTTCAAGGAAGCAGTGTCGCTGATCTATTTGGAGACTAACATGGCCGAAGTGCATTTGAAGCAGAAGAAGGATGACCTCGACGCTAAAAAGAAAGCTGCAGTTGATGAAGCTGAAAGTCTGCCGGTTGAGCCTACTGTTCGTGAAATCGCTCGCCAAGAAGTGCAGAAAGTGCTGAAAACATCGTCGACGAAGTCTCCTGCTAAGGCACCCGGGAATAAGAAGGATAAGAATCCTATTCCTGGGAAGTCTTTTTCTCGTACTAACAAAACCGGCGTTCATGTCAGGAAATCTACTACTGCAGCCAACGGATCAAAGTCTCGACAGACTACGAAGCAGTCTAAGGCTAGCAGTGAGAAGGGTTACCGTCATAACAACGGCAAGGGTACGACTAACAACGGCAAGAAGCAGAGCAACAGCAAGAAGCAGAAAACTGACGAAGCCGAACGCACCGCTGTTAAAGCGGCTGGCCGATCTTATTCCAAGACAGCCACACGCAACAGCTCCAAGCCTACTAGCCGCTCTGCCAACCGTCACGCTTCCACCTCGTCTCGCAAGGAACCTGCGGCAAAAAACGGGGGAGGAGGAGGCCGCGGAAAAATGACTCGGTAGTAGTGACAGACGTTCACTCCTATGCACTGGTACTGTTCGGACGACTGACAGAGTATCAGCTGCAATGCCGTATCACCAACCGTGGACTCCACAATTACAGCGATCACGTCTTTTCCAAACCTGAACTTGATCTATTGACTTTAGGACTGAAGTTTATTCCTGTCCCTGTCATTCGCTCTGTCGCTAGTCTGGAAGCTGAGATTTCTTCGTTTCTTAGGAGTGTCCGCACGATGTTTCTCTTTAATGGATCTGACTCTTCCGGTTACTCAGGGTATAAGCTACCTAAGCAAGAAAACTGGGACCCACCGGCAGCTTCACCTGAAGTTGAAACTGCGCTGGAGGTTTTTAAGGAAGCAGCTATTAAAGAAGTCACTGGACAGAATTTTTCTACCCTGACGCGGAAATCTAAAAATGTGCTACCGACTTTAAGACGACTGGCTAATGATCCTAACATCATCTTTAAACCTGCTGATAAGAATCTCGGCCTGACAGTTATGAGCAGGGAATATTATCAGGAACAATGCCTGAAACATCTGCTCAACGAAAAGGTCTACCAAGAGTATTCTGCGGTACCGGTCTCTAATATACTTCAACAGCTTCACTCTATCCGCTCTGAATGGGACCCGCTCATTAAATCCAAGATCTGGAATTCTTTCTTCGATCGGCCTAAGAACGGCTGGAAAGTGCCAGCGTTTTATGTGCTGCTGAAAATTCATAAGGAGGTTCCTGCTGGTAGGCCTATTGCCGCCTGTCATTCTTGGATCACGACTAATGTGTCGCGCTGGTTGGATTCTATTCTGCGGCCGCTGGTGCTTAAACAGCCGACATACGTGAAGGACTCTCAAAGTCTTATTCTTCAACTTGAGCAACAGACTTTTTCTTCTAAGCTGCTACTGGCGTCTTATGACGTTGAGTCTTTGTACCCGTCAATCCCGTTGTGGGATGGTATTGATGCTGTCGCCTACTTTCTACAAAAAGAAAGGCATCCACTCGCGCCAGTTATTATTCGCCTCTTACGATGGGTGATGTTCAACAGCTTCGTTTCTTTCAACGGCCGTTTTTTCCGTCAAATCCAAGGCACCGCCATGGGTACCTCGGTGGCCGTTTGCTTCGCCGTGCTGTTTCTCAGTTATCTGGACATTCAACTTCACGCATCGCTCAAAATCACTCCCGCTCTTCATCTTCGATTCATTGATGACGGGTTAATTTTATGGGAGGGAACGAGAGTGGAGTTTGAATGTTTGCGGCAACGGTTTGATTCACTTCATCCTTCCATCCGACTGACATGGGTTGTTTCAGAAACCTCAATGGATTTTTTGGACCTAACAATTTTTAAGGGGCAGCGATTCTCAACTTCTGGTACTCTCGACATGAAGCTGTATCAGAAGCCGATGAACCGGTATCTGTATCTGCCTTATAAGTCTTACCACACCCGGTCTACAAAAGTCGGTTTCATACGGAGTGAGCTACAAAGATTTCTCTTGCGCTCCTCCTCCCGCGCTGACTTTCTTAACTCCCGCGCTTTATTCTTTGCTCGCCTACGAGCTCGTGGGTACCCGGAGAAATTTCTCCTCCCAGTCTTCAAGTCTGTCAGTTTCGCTAACCGTGGGGAACTACTCCAACGTGCCTCTGCTATTCACAACTCTAAAACCCGTGGCCCCCTGGTGCTGAAACTTCTGCTCAACCCACTGGTTGACCGTTCGCGCCTGGGGAACATTTTGAGTCGACTCAAAAGTCAACTCGGTACAATGTCACACGGTATTTTTTCTACACGCAGGGCAATTCTCGCTTGGAGTTTACCTAAACGAGTTGGTAATTATCTTATTTCAGCTCATAAGTGCTAGTTTACTGTAGATCTGTTTTTCTACTGTTTTCATCTAGCCATCCCCCACCTTCCCTGGCCACGCGGAGGAATGCCTCGCGATTGAGCCCTAGGGGTTGGTATTTAGCCTAGCTTGCTTCTCATTTTGAACTTGTGGTCTGAAGAAGGCTCGAAGAGCCGAAACTAGTTACCACCAATTTCCTTTTTCACAAGGTTCTTTTCTAAAGCAAGCATACACACACTTATAAAACAGTTTGCTAAAAGTCACTGCTGCCACGCAAGACCATGGCTCCTGTTTGGGGCTCGATTGGATCCTCCTTCAGGGCGTCAGGCTGTGAGGTCGCGCTACGCCTGGGGCTGCCAGGTGCGTGTGTGGGTGTGCTTTTAGATCTCGCATGCTATGCATACATGCTCAGGTCTTCAGCTGCAACAGCAACTGCATCACTCTGGTTTCCACGACTCGTCTTCCGTCAGGGCGTCAGGCTGCCGAGTAAGCAGGCTTCTCTGTGGAAGAGCCTGAGGCAGCAGCGCACCTGCCTGCCCTTTTCTTACCCCCACCCCCCCCTTTCCTTCACCATCTCCCTTGTCACCCCCCACTTGTCCCCCCCCCAGGCGCGCTCCCCTCTGTGCTTCCTCACAGAGCTCTCCATCTTCCCCGTGACCTCCTGGCCTGCCTGCCTGCCTACCCCCCTCTCCAAGCCCCCCGTTTCCCTCTCGCTTTTTCCCACACCACTCCTCCTTGCTCCCCCAGGCGCGCTCCCCTCTGCGCTCCCTCACAGAGCTCTCCATCTTCCCCGTAACCTCCTGGCCTGCCTGCCTGCCTGCCTCCTCCCACTCCTCCTGCACCACCTGGCCTGGTCCTGAGGGGGCAAAGAGAAGGGCAGAGGGAGGCGAAGGGGAGGAGGTGGAGGTTGCGTGTGGAGAGAAGCGAGGCAGGGAAGGGGAGGGAGTGGCCTGGAAAGAGGGAGCAGAAGGGGCGAGTGGCAAGAGGTGGCGTGGGGGAGAGATAGGAGAGGAGGGGCGAGGAGAAGAGGAGGATAGGGAGGGGAAAGAGGAGAGGGACGGAGGAGAGAGAAGAGCGGAAAGAGAAGGGGAGAGGGAGAACGAGGAGGCAAAGAGCGTGAGGGGAGGGGGAAGGGAGGAGGGGGAAGGGGAGGAAGGAAATGGAGGAAAGGAAAGGGAAGAAGGGGAAGGAGGAGGGGAAGGGAAGGAAGGTGGGGAAGAAAACGGCGAAATGGTGCAGATGCTGGTGGTGCGTGCGAGGGCCCCGTCGTTCCTGTACCATCAAGTGCGGCTGCTGGTGGGCTTGCTCAAGGCCGTGGGAGCAGGAGCCGTGCAGCCCAACTCAGGTGAGGGGGAGGACTGGGGATATGGGATGATTGTAGTTCTGCAGGTCTGCACCACCAGGTGCGGCTGCTGGTGCGGCTGCTGGTGGGGCTTCTGGTGGGGCTTCTGGTGGGGCTTCTGGTGGGGCTTCTCAAAGCTGTGGGAGCAGGGGCTGTGCACTTCAACGCAGGTGAGGGGGAGGAGGGGAGGGAGAAAGGTTTAGGTTGTGATTCTGTAAGCCTGTTCCACAAGGTCCGGCTGTTGCTGGGACTGCTCAAGGCTGAGCTGAGGGAGCAGGGGCAGTGAGGGGAAGGGGGGAAGTGGGAGTGCCTACTACGGGTCCTGTCTGCGGCTTTCTTTCCCATCACACAGCATGACCATCATCTCCGTCCCCTCTGCCTTCCGTTCCATCTCCGCCCTCCCAACAGCCAAGGCAATCCTGGAAGCGAGGGACATCCAGGGAGCGCCTCCCATAGCGCCTGCCTTTGGCCCCCTTTTGAGTCCACTCCGATATCACTCCCCATGTTCCCACGCCTCCCCTTCCCTTCCCTTCCCTTCCCTTCCCTTCCCTTCCCTTCCCTTCCCTTCCCTTCCCTTCCCTTCCCTTCCCTTCCCTTCCCTTCCCTTCCCTTCCCTTCCCTTCCCCTCCCCTCACTTCCCCTCCCCTCACCTCCCCTCCCCTCACCTCCCGGCAGTCAAGTCAATTCTGGAGGCCAGGGACATCCGGGGAGCGCCTCCCATGGCGCCTGCGTGTGGCCTCTCAAGTCTCACCATGTCCCCGGCCCTTCCCTCCACCTCCCCTCCCCCTCTCCTCCCTCGCGGCAGTCAAGTCAATTCTGGAGGCCAGGGACATCCGGGGAGTGCCGCCCATGGCGCCTGCGTGTGGCCTCTCAAGTCTCACCATGTCCCCGCCCCTTCCCTCCACCTCCCCTCCCCCTCTCCTCCCTCGCGGCAGTCAAGTCAATTCTGGAGGCCAGGGACATCCGGGGAGTGCCGCCCATGGCGCCTGCGTGTGGCCTCTCAAGTCTCACCATGTCCCCGGCCCTTCCCTCCACCTCCCCTCCCCCTCTCCTCCCTCGCGGCAGTCAAGTCAATTCTGGAGGCCAGGGACATCCGGGGAGTGCCTCCCATGGCGCCTGCCTGTGGCCTCTCAAGTCTCACCATGTCCCCGGCCCTTCCCTCCACCTCACCTCCCCTTTCCTCCCTCGCGGCAGTCAAGTCAATCCTCCAGGCCAGGGACATCCGGGGAGTGCCTCCCATGGCGCCTGCGTGTGGCCTCTCAAGTCTCACCATGTCCCCGGCCCTTCCCTCCACCTCCCCTCCCCCTCTCCTCCCTCCCGGCAGTCAAGTCAATTCTGGAGGCCAGGGACATCCGGGGAGTGCCGCCCATGGCGCCTGCCTGCGGCCTCTACCTTGCCGACGTTGCATACGGCCCCCATAGGCCCAAACAAGCCTCCTCGTCACGGCAATGAACTGCTCCTAAGGGCCGAAAAAGGTTACCTCACACAAAAAGAGTGCCTACTATGGCGCCTGCATGCGGCCCTACCTTGCCAGTGTTGCCTACGGAACCAAGAGGCCGAAACAAGCCCCCTCACAGCAATGAAACGCCCCTAGGAGCCAAAGCAGGCTCACAGCAATGAAATGCCAGAGCTGATTCTGCAGCAACTGGTTTCTAAGTAACACCATATTTACAGGATTGCAAGTTGCGTTTGAGTAGAAGTGTAATACACTTCAGTGCTGCTTCATGCCATCACAAACGCGTTCGTGCTTGTCGTGTCGTGCCCTAAGCACAATCTCAGTGTTCGTTGAACTACCGTAGTCCAACCCCATACTATCCATGCCCTAGTTGCAAGGCTGCAGCTGCTGCTGGGATGACTGTAACAATTACGGTATTCTACCACACATGTACACATGTACCACGATATATCTACATGCCTACCTAGGCAACATACTCCAGAATCTCAACGTATTTCACAAAGCTCACGCGCTTGGGGCTTCTGGCAGGCGTGCCTGCCTCAGAGCCCCACCTGTGGGTACTGGATGAGGGGGCAGAGAGGCACGGCCTGACACGCACTGGCTGGTGCCTCCTCGCCTCTGCCTCTGCCCTCCTGTTGGTGGTGGGACTGCTGCTGCTGCTGGTGGGACTGCTGCTGCTGGTGCGACTGCTGGTGCGACTGCTGGGACTGCTGCTGCTGCTGGGTGCACTGCTGCTGGTGGATGGACTGCCGGTGCGGCTAAGCATAGTGCAAGGCAGCGGAGAGCAAGGGGAGGAAGGAGCACTAGAGCTGCTGAAAGGCCCTGCGGAAGGGGCAGATGCAGAGGAAATAGGAGAAACAGGGGCGCTGTTGCTGCTGGGCCTGGCAGTGAGTGCACTGGTATTGTTACCAGCCTGAAATCCATGGGGGGCAACTCGCAGGAAGAATGACCTTGCATATCTGCTAACCACACCTGATGCTGCCTGTGCTGCTGGATTTAATGCTGTCTGTTCTGCTGAATTAGATGCTGCCTGAGATGCTACCACTTGGGAGTCCAGCCTTCTCTCAAATTGAGGCGCCAGTGTGTGTCGGGCCGCAACGGTCGCTGGATTGGACAAGCCTTGGCTCCTCGCGAATACCCGAGGCGACATGGCACTATGCTCAGGTGGCTTTTGAGTCGACTCGAAAACCACCACCGCCGCAGTGGAAAACGCCTCTGCACTCCTTGCAAAGACCCGGGGCCTCGGCGTGGGGTCATCAGGTGATTCCTCAGCACCATCATCTGCAAGCTGCTTCCTCGTGCTCTCCGAGTCGCATGCAGGGAAGTCAATCACGCTCCCACCGCGTCTTAAGCTTCTGGGTCGTGAGCTCGCAGGTTGTAACGAGACACTCTGTGTTGATGCCCGGCTGCGTTGGCTTGGGAGAATGCCATGGCTTTCGAAGACCATGGGAGCAGCCGCGGCTGCGTTGGCTTCAGAGGGGGGTTTGTTGGACAGCGCAAGGTGGCGGCGGCGGCGGAACGCGCAGGCGGCGGCGGGTTTGACCCCGCGGGGAGGCGAGGGGGGCAAGAGCCGCGGAAGGCCTCCGCACGCGTCAGAACCTGCGGAAAGCGCGCGGCGGTGGGCATTCGCCACCGGCGGCGCATCCCCGCGGCGGAGGGAGGCGGAACTTCCGCCGCGCGGAGCGAATACGGCGGGTGTGGCGCGGGGAGGTTGCGCGGAGCAGCCTGAGAGCACTGGCAGCGGACGAGACGGCGCAGACGTCGCAAACCGCTCAAACGGCGCAAACAACGAGGACGTGTCCATGATGCGATGTTCGAATTCACATTCCGGCTGCTGCCCTTCCCTCCAGTGCGGAGGAGAGAGATCGCGAAGCTCCACGATTGACTGCCATTGACAACAGTGACGCCGCGTGGTGGTTCGCGGAGTCGTCGTCGTCGTCGTCGTAGGAGAGTAACGCTGGGGGCCGCGGCGGCTCGCCATTACGTCACCAAGTAGGCGGTATCGCTCAGCACCTAACACGCTAGCACGCTAGTAGCACGGTAGAGGGTGAAATAAGGCGCAGCGGCGAGTTGTAGGTACTCACGCGCTTCTACTACGAGGTAGCAGCTCTTGTACTAGTAGTAGTGCTAGTGATCCGTAGCGAGATGGATTGATGAGAAGCAGGCGGCGCTCACGCGCTGCATGATTGTATGAAAACGATGCACTGTGAGGCTCCGCGAATGGGAGTTTCCCTCGCTTCCGCTGTGGCTTGTCCTCCGAGCGATGCGCGCGCGCCCTCGCGAATGAGAGCGATGGCGTGTGAACCCGGCGATGAGTTCGTACGAACGCGGCGATGAGTTCGTTCGACCCGAAGGGCGCGAGCGAAGGGCATGAGGTCACCATCCACTGTGACCAGACGTGATACGCCGCCATCACAGCTAATGACTGACTCTAGGTCGCTGATAATGACTCTCGTGCCGTACCTGAATTTTTTCGCTGATATGCAGAAAGTGGAAGACAAGGGACTCTGTCAGCATCGCCACCTTTCCACGTCGGATAGATGATGATCAATGTGTTGCGAACCTGTCAGCATTACCTGGATCTGAACATCTGTATATTTTGACGATATGTTACGATGGCAAGCTGGACAGGAACCTACAGCACTGCCGTACGTTGGACAGATAATCTACACGCACGACATCATCAATTTCGCGGTATCGAGGACGAAACACGTGAATCAAACACGTGAAAGAGATGATGTCATGGAAATGGCCACCGTGAGCAACATGAGAAGGACCTTGAGGAACAACGTGACGCGATTCGGGATGCTCGATTAGCAAACAAGGTATGCTGCAGGGATGCGCTGTTCGGACATGGTTTGGGACTTGACATGAGGGCGTGTCATAATAATTGAGACACGACAGCTTTCTAGAATTTGCTGATCGAAATATCTGATCGTGCGGTGGCCTTGTGGGGCGCGAATTAGGGCGTGAGTATGAGATGCGATTCGTCAAAACGCGCAGCCAGATTTGCGCTTTTGGCGACCGTCGCTACAAAATTTCCATGTTTCGACGAGCTTTGTTACTGACCTTAATTTTAGAGATTAGACCCGACCACCGTCTGGCCCGAAAGTAGTTACACGCCCTCTAGAGCCAGGACTAGTTTTGTGCCAGAAAATCTCTGATCGGGGCTGCGTCATTCAAGCCAGGGACTAAGAAGAGAAGTCAGGAATATTGGCGGTGTTTTGCAGTTATCATATACAAAACAAACTACAAAGCAGAAAAAGAAAATGGATTTGAAGCCAGCAACACATAGGATGCACGAAAGGAGAAAGGGAAATAATGTGAACAGTAACATTTATTACGAATAGTAATACCCGAATGTTACTGTGCACTCCTCACCGCAGCAAAGAGAAGCATGCAGTATCGAGAACGAACGCGAAGAGTCAGACAGTTAACATTTGACTCGAAGCGTCAGACAGTTACAGCACATCTGGACCGTCGGAGCAGACGGCATCGGGCAGCTTCAGGCAGGATGGATTTGGCAGGAACAGTTTCGTAACTGTACGCGCCGCACGGTTGGGAATGAATTTGAATAAGGGAATGTACCCCTTAGAGTACATGGCTAGCTAGGACGCTTCGCCTTCCCTGCACCCTTATTTATACTCGCTGTATTTGCATGTTTTAATCATCTCAAGCATTTTACATTCACTCTGCTATTGAGGTCAAGGGCCCACCAACACTACCTTACTGCGTGCGAACCTTCCTGAGTAGATCCTGGTGACGATCAACTTTTGATCGTAGCATGGTATGAGAGCGGCTCGGGAATCCTTCGCACTGCCACTCCCGAAAATTGCGACATTCGGAAAGTGGCGTCCGGCACACGATCGCGTGTGAGAATGGCCGGAGGATCTGGTGGTCAGACTAATCTGACGGCTGAAGCGCAACCCAACCCGGCTGCGACAAGCGAGAACACGACAACGATCGGCACCGAAGTCCTCGCACAACTTCTTCAGCGACTCACCAGCCTGGAGCAAGGGCTCCAAACATTGCGGAACGGCGATGCGGGAACATCCTCGCAACCACCTCAACCGACCCCGACTGGGCAGAACGCCGTCCCGCAAACCTTCTCCCTCGACACAAATGGCTCAACCCCCAAAGCTCCCCGTCCCAGTGAAGAGGCAATTCTTTCTGCTCAATCAAGGTTTCTCAGCATATCAAAAATAAAGACAAGTACCTGTTTTGACGGCAGAGACTTCTATACCTGGAGCTTCGAGGACACCAACGACACTAGGACTCGCTACTACAACGAGTCTCTGATGGCGTACGGAGTCCTCCTGCGCAACATGTCGCCGGCGGAGCAGCTCAACATTCGTTCGTACAAGACATCGGCTGCTCCAGCCCTCGACGCCTGGCGCCATCTCAACGGTGTGTATCAGCCGAAGGACTCAGTCTCTTCAAGCCGGCTGCTCCAGCAGTTACTGGAGACCAAGATGACCTCAGGGGAGAAGGTCAACAGCTACATCAATCGCTGCCGGAGCCTTCGCGATCAAATCGTGAAGTTGGGAAGCTCGATTTCGGAAGTGATCTTTGTCAACATCGTGCTTCAAGGGCTCGGCCCAGAGTGGCGGCCCTGCAAGGCGCTTCTCCGACAGCAGGGGGTCATCTCGGAGGCCGCCCTTTGCGCCGCCCTTCTCGTCGAACAAAGGGATATGGATCAGCAGCGACCAGCGCCACGACGAGAAAGAGAACGACTCACCTTCTACGCCGACAACAACGAAGAGCGAAGACCGCGGCGCCTCTACTGCAAAATCTGCAGAACCTTCGGGCACTTGGCGGATCGATGTAAATACCGATCTCGCCCTCGCCAGACCAATCCGAGCAACTGGTCCGGCCGACAAGACGTACGAGGCGACGTGCGTCCAGCCCAGGGGTATCAACCCCCACCCGCGCGCAACCTGAACCCAGCGGTTCAGCATCAGCAGCAGCAGCCGTCATCGACTGCCCCAGTTCGCAACGTCATGAGCAACATGGCCATGACAGGCGAGTCGCGTCGTCGCCGCGTGCGCTCACCTTCACCTGAGCCAGCACCGCACCCCATTGGCGTATTCAACAACAATAACCCATTCAGTCCGCGCCACGACTTCACCGACGACGACGACCAAGACTGGAACCTTCCAGTCCCGCTGCTTGAAAGTCCCCCGCACGTACCTGATATGCGGGTGGCGCCACTCGATTGGCTCTCGCGCGAGCAATTTCTAAAGTTCGACACTCCGCACATCGTCACGCCGCGACTAGCGCTGCTCGCACGTGACGACAACAAGCGCTACAACACCTGGTACCTGGACAGCTGTTGCGGCCAGCACATGGTGGGCTCGGAGCGTTACATATCCAACGCCGTCGCCACCCCCACAGTCACCTACGTCACCGTGGCGAACAACACGCGCCTGCGCGCAAGCGCGCAAGGCATCGTCGTGCTCAAAGCACGCGGAAGCCGCACGCACATCACACTTAATGATGTGCTGATCGTCCAGAACTTGCGCTTCAACCTCCTTTCCACCACACAGCTCATGGACTGCGGCGTCGAACTCAGCACGGATCGCGCGACGCGCGACATTCTGCTGCACTACGAATCGCGCACCTTTCCCCGCAGGCAGATCGGACGAGCACACTCCGAAAATGGAGTGGCGACATCCCCGAATTTCGACATCCCCGACTGCAGCGGCGACTCGCACGAGTTAATTGATCTCGTGCCACTGCGCTTCGAGCACATCCACCGCAGGGATTGGAAACACCCTGACGGCAGACCGTGGGTGCCGCATCATCCTCACCCACGCGAAATGACGCTGCACGACCCTGACCCCAGACGGCATCTGCAGGGATTTTCACACGCCGACAGCGTCAACCAGCGCCATTGCCGGCCGCGGACTCGCCGCCATCGCCGAAGCAGAACGTCATGCGCCGCCAGAGGAAGGAATGTCTCAGCTCGAGCTTGAGGTCACTACTCGTCGCGTGTTTGGCGCTGACCAAAACCCCCACACCGGACCATCCTCACAGCGGCTCGAAAGCATTCTGCGTGGACAACGCCGCGGAACCTTCGACTCACGCGGAGTCGCGCGCCCTTACACCCTCGAGGAATTTCTGCAGGTGTACCCCCACTGGCGCGACCCCGCGGCAACGCTTACCATGGACCAAGAGGAAGCACTGGCGCGCCGCGAAGCAGAAGAACTCCGCCAACAAAGTCTCGCCGAAGCGCGCGGGACATTCGCTTGCGGCGCATGGGGAACCGAAGCAGAAGAAAGCGCCTCCAATGAAGGGGGGTGGGGGAGCACCGGCGGCTGGGAAACAAGAAATCCCGACAGAATGGGAGACAACGGCGGAACCTGGGCCAACGCAAGCGGCGGATGGGGCGCCGCAACTGGCGCCGACAACAGCGGCTGGGGACCTTCCCGCGAAGAACGAAATGGGGGAGAGGATGAAACAGAGGAAATTGGCGCTACACCTGCAGTCGTTCCCCTTGGTCGTCCCCCGCGCCATATCCCTCTCGCATCACCTCCTCCTGACAATCCCCCACGTCGCGACCCATGGGATACCATCGTCTGGAATAACGAGCCGTCAACCCCGCGTCGCACCGTCTACGGACCTGCCCCTGAGCCACGCGAACCCACCTTCGTCCCTGGAACCATCCCTGGGACCAACATCCCGCTCTCCAAGATCCGCGACAGGAAGTTCCTAGCGCTGATGCTGAGCACCGCGGCAGCAGGAGAAGATGCAGAGGAAGCAGCAGCAGAACCCGCTACCGTACCTGACGAAGACCCTGAGGAAGCTCGCGCGCGCTACATGCGCACTTCCGGCTTTCGCGCTGACGATGCACTTTGGCACCAGCGCCTCGGACATCCCTCACGCGCGACGCTGAAAAACTGCATCGACGCAGGCGTCTTCGCTCCTGGCGCACTCCCGCGCCCTGACGGCACTGAAGTGAGAGGCGCGACACACCCGCGCAACTGCACCGTCTGCCCCGAAGCTGCGCTAAGCCACCAACCGTTTTCGCTGCTCGAGCATGGGACAAATCGCTACCCCAAGCTGCACAAGGTGTACAGCGACTTCCTGAACGTGGGGCACTGCGGAGTCGACGACGAAATGTACACGCTCACCTTCATCGACGCTGGAACGCGCTACGTGTGGGTCGTGAACGTCGAATCACGCGACAGAGCCTACGAGGTGTTCCGCCTCTGGCTAGCACACGCGTAGCGGCAATCTGGGGAGAAGCTGAAAATCTGGCAATCTGACGGCGCGGCAGAATTCAGGAGCAACCAGATGCAGACCTTCTTGGCGCAAAAGGGGATCGAGCATCACATCTCTCTCCCCTACGCGCACCAGCAGCAGGGCGTAGCTGAGCGGACGAACCGCACGTTGATGACACAGGTACGGGCGCTGATGAAACAGTCTAAATTGCCGCCGATCTACTGGACCTATGCAATGCACCACGCCGTGCGGGTGCATAACCTGCTTTCAACCACCGCCATCACCGGCAATCTGTCCCCACATGTTAAGTGGACAGGGACTAAGGGGGACACATTGATGCTCCGCGTATGGGGGTGCATAGTACAATACCGCCCGCCGACATCAACCATCGGCAAATTCGCCAGCCGCGCGCGCTGGGGAATTCACCTCGGCATCAGTCACGAATACAAGGTGTGGATCGTGCTGGACCTTCTCAGTCAGAAAACCGCCCACGCTCGCGACGTAATCTTCTACGAACGCCTCTTCCTCGAGCAATTCCGCCACGACGAGGAGACGAACGCGAACCGCGTCTACGCAAATGACGGGCACAGCTACGCAACGCCCGAAGACGAAGCCGCTGCAGCAATTCTGGAGCAGGATACTAGGGGCGAATTCACATGGGAAAATTGGCGGAGCAGCGACGACGACGTGGACGATTCCTCGGAAGGAGGAATGGGCGGAACAGGCGGAAGCGGCAGAGGCGGAGCACCACCAGCGCCATCTGAACCAGAAAGTGATGATGACGATGTGCAGGAAGTCATCCCGCAACGTCGCCACGACAGCACCGTCTCAGGACTACAACTGCTCGGACTCCACACCGCGACCTCGAAGGGGCCACGTGTCATTGAGCCCCGTAACCCGCGCGAAGCCCTTTCTAGACCACACAGCAAGGAATGGCGCGAGGCGATGGACACGGAAATCAAGGCGCTCGAGTCCCGAGACACCTGGGTATTAGTCGACCGTGCGGCAATCAAAGGCGCAAGGATCCTCTCGGGGAAGTGGGTCTTCCGCGTGAAGACTACAGCGGACGGAACGATCGAGCGCTTCAAGGCGCGTTGGGTGGTTCGCGGCTACGACCAGAGGCATGGCATCGACTTCGACCAGACATTCGCTCCAGTCAGTCGCCACACCTCTGTTTGAATCTTGCTCGCCATCGCAGCCGCAAGGCACCTGCCACTCCGCCAGATCGACGTGAAGAACGCGTTCCTGTACGCGTTAGTGGACGCCGTGATCTACGTGGAGCAGCCGCATACATACGGTGAAGGGGACTCGCGCGTGTGCCAACTGCGCAAGTCACTCTACGGGATCAAGCAGGCACCAAGACTGCGGCAGCAGTATCTGCACAACATTCTACTTGAAATCGGGTTCAAGCAGATGCCCCACGATCCAGGAATGTACCGCCGCGATTTCCGCGGGAAATACATCCTCCTCACAGTTTACGTCGACGACTTGCTCTACACAGGCTCAAACAACGAGCTACTCGAGCAGTTCGAGAAGGCCCTGGCGGGGCGCGTCGACATCACGTGCAACTACGAGGTGAAGCAGTTCCTAGGCCTCAACATCTCCTACGCACCTGAGGCCATTCACCTCTCAGCGGCTAAGTATGCAGAGGAGTTAGGGAAGCGGTTCAACATCTCACCTGCACCCCTCTCAACTCCCTACCGAACCCCTGGACCGAACCACAAACCTGACAACAAAGCCCTACCGCTTGCTGGAATTCAGACTTACCAGCAGCAGTTGGGATGCCTGCTCTTCGCCTCTGTCACCTGCAGGCCAGACCTCTCCTACATCGCAAGTCAGCTGGCCCAGTACTCACGCAAACCAACGGCTGAGAATCTTCTGGATCTGCAACGTGCCCTGCAGTACCTCGTCTCAACGCCCAAGATTGGGCTATGCTACTCAACTACACCAACCCCATCCTTCAATCTCATCGGCTATGTGGACGCCGATCATGCAGCAGATCCCGACAATCGACGGCCCGAGACCGGCTTCCTGTTCCGACTCGAACCAACGGGACCAATCTCCTGGAATTCGCAGAAGCAGGAGTTGGTTGCCCTGTCATCAGCCGAAGCGGAGTTCATCGCAGCAACCGCAGCAGTTCGCGAAGGGCTTTACTTACAGGAACTTCTACAGGAGGCGAAAATTCCGGCTTCGCCCACCTTTCGTCTTCACTGTGACAACCAGAGCGCGATCCGCATCGCAAACAAACCTGGTTTCGTCAATCGCACCAAGCACATTGCGCTGCGGTATTTCTTCGTGAAGGACGAAGTGGACAAGGGCAAGGTCAACTTGACCTATTGCCCGACCGGTGACATGGCAGCAGACTTCCTCACGAAGCGACTGCCACGCCAGCAGTATCAGCACTGCTCCAAACTCAGCGGCGTGGTCAAGCAGGTCAAGTCGAGCTACGGCCAGGAGTGAAGGGGGGTGTTACGAATAGTAATACCCGAATGTTACTGTGCACTCCTCACCGCAGCAAAGAGAAGCATGCAGTATCGAGAACGAACGCGAAGAGTCAGACAGTTAACATTTGACTCGAAGCGTCAGACAGTTACAGCACATCTGGACCGTCGGAGCAGACGGCATCGGACAGCTGCAGGCAGGATGGTTTCGGCGGGAACAGTTTCGTAACTGTACGCGCCGCACGGTTGGGAATGAATTTGAATAAGGGAATGTACCCCTTAGAGTACATGGCTAGCTAGGACGCTTCGCCTTCCCTGCACCCTTATTTATACTCGCTGTATTTGCATGTTTTAATCATCTCAAGCATTTTACATTCACTCTGCTATTGAGGTCAAGGGTGTCGTGATAGTAGGTATACTGAGGAGCCATAGCTAGGGTTGACCTAGCTAGGCAAGAGAGAATGAAGGCAAAAGAGGACTGAACTAGCAAGAATGGGGATACAAATAGCAAACCCTAGAAGGGTTGTACTCGCTACAGAGCACCCCACTACAGGCTAGAGCATAATATTCTGACACACCCCCATAGCCAAAGTGGGGTGTAATCAGCAGAGGAAACAAAGCAGTACAAGCTCAGGGTGGATCACGATGTCACCACTCATTCTGAGCACAAGCAAGAAGCAATAGTTTAAGGTTCACAATTATGAGCAAAGCTAGAGGCAGTCACAAGGGGTCAAGTGAGGAGGAGGAGGGCTGGCGAGAGGAGAGTAGATAGGAGGCGACGACTGAAGCTGCAGACACACGGGCAACAGACGGCTCTGGTGCGACAACGTGGCTACCGGGAATGAGTGCCCCGGAGTACAGGAGTAACAGGCTCCGCGGCTAATATGCGCGGCAGGAGCAACGGACCCACAGGCGACGGCGCAACCGGCTCTCTGAGCTACCGGTGGCTAATCGAACCCCGGAATACAGGCGCTGCGGACGACACGACGGCGGCCTCCGCTCAACCTCCTCCAACTGTCCCACACCCCTCGACACACACCCCCTGCTTCAAACCCTAGCTCCACTCCGACGGTACCCCCCTTAGACCCCAAACCCTAGGCTCCCACACACCACCCCCCTCAGCGGCAGCTGTAGCAGAGGGAGACGAGGGAGGAGGAGGAGCAGGGAACGGCACACTGAAGCTGCACCCCCATACCCCCCACCCCAAACCCTAATCCAGGAGAACGGGCAGAAGGAGGGGTGGGGCGCCTTCAGAAGCACGGGGGACAGCGGGGAGGACAGGGGAAGCGAAGAACGGGCCGCCCACGGGCCTGGCACCGCCTCCCGAACCGCGCGCAGGCGGTCCGAGCCGCGCGCGGGCCTGGCGCAGCCCGTACGGGCCGCGCGCGTGCCTGGCGCAGCCCGTACGGGCCGCGCGCGGGCCTGGCGCAGCCCGTACGGGCCGCGCGCGGGCCTGGCGCAGCCCGTACGGGCCGCGCGCGGGCCTGGCGCAGCCCGTACGGGCCGCGCGCAGGCCTGGCGCAGCCCGTACGGGCCGCGTGCCGGGTGTACGGGCCGCGTGCAGGCCACGACGGGCGACGGGGGGCGACGCGCGGGTCCCCGTCGCCCGTCGCAGCGCCTCCCGGGGGCGACGTGCCGAGTGACGGGGCAGGAACCCGTCGCGCGCCTCGGGGCACACGGCGGGCAGAGAACCGCCGCGCGCCTCGGGGCGCACGGCGGGCAGAAAACCGCCGCGCGCCTCGGGGCGCACGGCGGGCTGAAAACCCTAGTTTCGACGCCGCGCACCACGGGGCGCGCGGCGGACAGGGAGTAGCAGTAGCAGCGGAAGCAGTGAAGTGGGCCCACAGGCCAGGAACGTTAAGCTCTAATACCATGTCGTGATAGTAGGTATACTGAGGAGCCATAGCTAGGGTTGACCTAGCTAGGCAAGAGAGAATGAAGGCAAAAGAGAACTGAACTAGCAAGAATGAGGATACAAATAGCAAACCCTAGAAGGGTTGTACTCGCTACAGAGCACCCCACTACAGGCTAGAGCATAATATTCTGACAAAGGGCCCACCAACACTACCTTACTGCGTGCGAACCTTCCTGAGTAGATCCTGGTGACGATCAACTTTTGATCGTAGCATTTATGATGCTCATTACCACGTACGGTAACAATTACATTGATTCTTCACGCGTTTGGTAACTATTTTCACGCGTTTGGTAACTATACACTGGGAAACGGTAACAGGAATGGTAACTAGAAGAAACTGTCGCCCAAAATGACTTTGTTTCGGAAATTTCGCGCTCGCGCGAAATTATTTTAATGAATCCTGACGTATCGAATTCTGCATACCACGCACGTTTTCCGAACCAAGATAATTAGCAAGCATGTACGTTCTGTTTATACTAATTTAAACGAATCAACATTTTTCGGAGCGTACTTTTTGAACTTCACAGTTGTTTATTTCTGATGGCTTTCGAACCCTAAAAACATAGAACCCTTTCGGATGGCTTTCGATTTCGAAAGAATCAACCCTAAACACTTTGCGACAAGGCTAAAATAGATGAAGAAGTAACACAAATATATTTCTGGTACCGTACTGCAAGCCAAAATTAAAAACAAGCCCTAAACGCCTTGTCCCAAGGTGTTTAGGGTTGATGCTCTCAGAATCGCTTGCCATCCGAAAAGGGTTTATCATTTTTGCCCTCGTGCGGTAGAATGAAATTAAAAAAAATAAAAAAAAATCATAACAAGCGCTGAAACAATTCAATAATTTTGTAAAAATATTTTCCTTACGGTTACTCCTGCGTAGATTTCTCGGCTGTTAAAAAATTGTCAGGGCTCAGTGCGTCAGGATTCGTCGATTTAGTCTAGCGCGAGCGGGAAAAATGATAATCAGGGTCATTTTGGGCGAGGGTTTCTTCTAGTTACCATTCCCGTTATCGCTAAGCAGTGTATAGTTACCAAACGCGAGAATCGAGTTACTAAACGCGTTAAAATTTATTAAAGTCTGAGCACAAGCAAAAGGGCCACAAGGCCAGTCCAAGAGTTGAGAGAGGTATATGTAAAGCGTACAAGCAAAGCAAGCAGAGAACTCAAGTCTACGCAAGACGAGAACCTGTGTCAACAAGACCTAACTGCACACAACACCTCTGATGGTCACAAGGCAGAAGCGCCTTGGTGAAGATGTCTGCAGTGTTGGCCTCGGACTCCACAAACTCGAAGCGAGCCTGTCCACGCCTCTGCAACTCTCGCAGAAGAAAGTACCTGACGTTAATGTGCTTCACTCTGCTCTCCAGTCGCGGCTCTCGATAGAGGAGAATCGACGCCTTGTTGTCAGTGAACAAGGTCGGTGCAGAGCTCGGCCGCTCACTTAGGTCGGTGAGCAAGAAGGTCAACCAGCGCAGCTCCTGTGCCGCCATGGCACCAGCGTAGATCTCAGCCTCGGAGGTAGAGGTCGAGACCGAGGAGGAACGCGTGGACCTCCACGAAACAGCTCCAGAACCCAGGCTGAAGCAGTACCCCTGAGTAGACCTGTGAGTCTCAGCGTCGTCAACGTAAGAAGAGTCACAGTGACCAGTAAGTACGACAGACTGCTGCCCTCCAAGAACCAGCCCCACGCTTGATGTCGTCGCTAGGTACTTCGCCACCCTCACAGCTGCTGTCTAGTGAACAGGACGGTGTCTCCCTGGCGCAACAAAGCGAGCAAGGATGCTGAGAGAGAAGGCGAGTTCCGGGCGAGTACACGTTATCAGGTACCTGAAGCAGCCCACAAGCTCTGCGTAATGACCACTAGGCACAAACGTTCTGTCAGGAAAGGGTCCAGTAAGTCTGTGGTCAACAGCAAGAGGTGTGCGCTGTACTGTGGAGTGTTGAAGCTCGAACCGCTGAAGGACCTGTTGCACAATGTGTCACTATGAGAGTGTAATGGTGTGAGCAGCTCTGTCCCTGGTGATCTGCAGGCCAAGGTAGTGGCGCAGCTCACCAAGGTCAGTGCACGTGTGACTCTTCTGCAGTTCGAATTTCATGTCTGCCAAAGCAACCCTGTCAGCAGTGGCAAAAACTAGGTCGTCGACGTAGACCAGCACAAAGAACGGTGTGGAGCCAACGAACAACGATGGGCCGGCAGAAGACGGCTGGAAACCGAGGTCAGACAGGGTAGAACGAAGGGTGTCGTGCCACTCACGAGGCGCCTGACGGAGACCGTAGACCGGTCGCCTTAGCCTCCACTGGGTCCCAGGAGGGAAAGTGCCAGTGAAGGCAGAGGGACGACGCAACCAGACCTCCTCGTGTAGGCTACCCTGAAGGAAGGCAGTGGAAAAGTCGAGAGAGTGTAACTCGTAGTCTCTTTGTACTGCTACGTGCAGTAACACCCGACGAGTAGTCATCTTTGGGGCATGCGCGAAGGTCTGAAAGAAGTCGACTCCCTCGCGCTGACTGAAACCTCTAGCCACATAGCGCGCCTTGAAGACCGGAGGAGAACCCGGTGGCCGCTTCACCCTGAAGATCCACATGCCATCGACTACGTTCGCCCCAGGGGGGGGGGGAACCTCGTCGACGTAGGTGCCTGTGGATCTGTAGGAGGCCATCTCTGCGTCCATGGCAGCTCTCCACTGAGAGGCCCAAGGCCCTGACACTGCCTCAGCGTAAGTGCGAGGAGTCAGTATGTCAAGGGCGTCGGAGACTACCTCAGGGGCGAGCAGCATGGCACAGAGATGAGGAGAAGCGGCTGCTAGGAACTCTAGAGGACCCACGACGACCAGAGGACTGGTAGGAGGAGCAGCCACAAGACTGGTCGCGTAGTTAAGGCGGCGAGTTGAGGCAAACTCAGTGAGTGCGGTAGTAAGAGCGGAGACAGAGGACAGAGAAGCACGAGGGTCGGTAACAAGAGAGGCGAGTACAGGAGAGAGACCAGGACGGTAAGTGCGGTAGTAGTTAGTAACAGGAGTAGAGAGGGAAGCAGTGAGGGCCGACTCAGGAGGAGTAAGAAGCACAGACGGAGACGGACGAGGTGGACTAGAACGAAACAGGGCAGTACGAAGGTCAATCATGGGAAGAGGGGACGAGGGACGAGCACGAGGAGAGCGACGAGAGGCCCAAGTGTGAGAAAGAGGAGGGGACAACGGAGGCTGGGAACAAGGGAAAACAGCTGGGGAGGGGTCAGGAGGAGGAAGCGGAGGACCAGAGACGGGAGGAGAGGGGGAGGAGGAAGGAGAGGGAGAGGGGAGACCGAGGGTCCGAAGACCAGAGACAGGAGGAGGAGGTGGCGGCTGCTGCTGCTCCTGCGGCGGCTGCGGCTGCTCGACCTCCAGCTGCTGCTGCGGCTGCTGCTCCGGCAATGGCTGCTGCTGCTGCTGCGGCTGCTCCTCCAACTGCTGTAGCTCCAACAGCTGTCGCTCCAACTCGAGGCTCTCTCTCTCTCCAACTTCAGCTGCTCCTCACGTGCACGACGAAGACGGGCCTGGTGCTGGGTCGGGTAGGGGTGCGGGTGCGGAGTAGTGTCCGGGGCAGTGGCACCCCCAGGACTACCCTCCAAGGCACCAGCCGCACCACCCCCAGAGCCAGCACCACCAGAAGTAACAGGTTCAGTCCCAGGCTCTCCAGATCCAGCAGAGGGCGCACTTCTAGTCGTAGCACCCCCAGGGACAGCGCGACTAAAACCAGCTCCCTGAAGACCAGCAGCTCCTGCAGGCACGGGCTCAGCCTCTGCTCCAGCACCCCCTGAACCAGGACCTCGCACAGGTACGCTCTCAGCTCCAACTCCAACTCCTCTAGAGCTAGCACCGTCAGGGCCCTCGTCACGAACACTCCCGCAGGGTCTACGGTAGGCTGTGAGGAGGACTGCGGGGAAGGAGGCTGCACCTGAGGGGCTACCGAGGGGGGAGGGGTAGCGTGGGATGTCAGAATGAACGAACAGGAATGATTGAACTAGCAGTGAAATCAGTACAAGTACCTAACCCTAGAATTGTGTACCCCCTAAAGGCTAACCCACTGTAGCCTAAACAACCACAACATATATAATGTTTGACACACCCCCATAGGCAAAGTGGGGGAGAACAAGGGGTCACAAGACCAGTCAGAGCAAAGCAAAGCACAAGCAAGCTCAGGGTGGATCTCAAGGGATACCACACAAATTCCGAGCACAAGCAAGTGGTCACAAGACCAGTTCACATGCAGTTTGATAATATAGCAAGAGGTACAGTGATCATAACCTAACAAGTAAAAGCATGCAGGTATATATATAGAGATCACAGTACAAGCAAAGTCAAGAAGTAAGCAAGTGAGGTCCAGTAGGCACAAGGCCTAGAAGAGTACAGAAGCGCTGATGGTCACAAGGCTGAAGCGCCTTGGTGAACACGTCAGCAGTGTTGGCCTGAGTGGCCACGTAACGCAGACAAAGCTGACCACGCTGCTGCAGCTCTCGAGCCAGAAAGTACCGCAGAGCGATGTGCTTCGTTCTTTGCTCCAGTCTGTGCTCCTCACACAAGGCAATGGCAGCCTTGTTGTCGACGTACAGCACTGGAGGAGAACGAGGCCGCTCTCCCAAGTCGGTCAGCAGGTAGGTGAGCCAGCGTAGCTCCTGGGCTGCCATGGCTGTGGCGTAGATCTCAGCCTCACAACTGGAGCTGAGAACAGAAGAAGAACGTGTAGAACGCCAAGAAACTGAACCGGAGCCAAGGCTGAAGGTGTAACCCTGAGACGACCGCTGAGTGGCCTGGTCGTCTGCCCAAGAAGCGTCTGAGTGCCCAGTGAGAACAACTCGGTCTCGCCCTCCAAGCACTAGCCCCATGCCCGACGTACTGCACAAGTAGCGCAACACCCTCTTAGCGGCATCCATGTGCTCCTTCCGGTGACGGCCAGGAGCGACATAGCGTGCAAGGATGCTAAGAGGGTATGCAAGGTCAGGTCGAGTGCAGGTCATCAGGTATATGAGGCAGCCCACAAGCTCTGGATACGGGCCACTCGGCTCTACGGACTCATCCGAAGGCAGAGCTGAGAGCGAGTGACCGGTAGGCAGAGGAGTGGACTGAGGCGAGGAGTACGTGAAGCCGAAGCGCTGAAGGACCTGCTGCACCATGTATGACTGAGTCAAGGTAATGGTGCGCCGTGCTCTGTCCCGGGTGATCCGCAAGCCAAGATAGCTTGTCAGTTCACCCAGGTCTGTGCACGTGTGTCTCTTCTGCAGCTCCGACTTCACGTGGGCGAGAGCCTCAGTGTCAGCAGTGGCAAAGACCAAGTCGTCGACGTACACGAGGATGTAGAACGGCGGCAGCGAAGTGTCTGTGCGCAGAAACAGCGACAGGTCAGCAGTAGAAGGCGCGAACCCAAGTGCCGCAAGTGTCGTCCTCAATGTGTCGTGCCACTCACGTGGTGCCTGGCGGAGACCGTAGACCGGCCGCCGGAGGCTCCACTGGGTACCAGGAGGAAACGACCCAGTGAAGCCAGGAGGGCGGCGCAGCCAGATCTCCTCGTGCAGGCTACCCTGCAAGAAAGCAGTGCTGAAGTCAAGAGAGTGAAGCTCGTAGTCGCGCTGAGCGGCTATGTGTAGCAGCACCCGAAGAGTGGTCATCTTCGGGGTGGGGGAGAAGGTCTGGAAGAAGTCGACTCCCTCACGCTGACTGAAGCCTCGAGCAACGTAACGCGCCTTGAAGACAGGCGGAGAACCCGGCGGCCGCTTCACCCTGAAAATCCACATGCCACTGACGATGTTCGCCCCTGGTGGGGGAACTGCGTCGACGTAGGTGCCTGTGGACTTCCAGGAAGCCATCTCTGCGTCCATGGCTGTCTGCCACTGAGAGGAGTAGGGACCCGCTATCGCCTCTGCGTAAGAGCGCGGGGTCGGGATGTCTGGTGCATCCGGGTCTCCCTCAGGGGCAACTAGCATGGACACGAGATGAGGCAAAGCAGCAGCAAAGCACTGGAACTCCTCCTGCCTGTCCTCAAGGACGTCCGTGCCAAGAGCACACTCACCCCCGACAGACGGAGGACAGACAGACTCAGACTCAGCAACAAGGCTAGCGGCGTAGTCTAGACGACAAGCGGCAGCAAAGTCAACTAACTCAGCGACCAGAGAAGACGCAGCAGAGGACTCAAAGGTAGGGTCAGTGACAACAGTAGCGAGGAGACGCGTGACAGTAGGACGGGCAGCACGAAGGGAGTCAGACTCCGGGTCAGCAAGAGTAGGAAGAGAGGACGCAAGAGGAGACGGCAGAGGGACACGCTGAGGAGCAGTGGAGGGACGCAGAGTCATGTAGTGAGTGCCAGGGACAGGAGGAGGACGCTCACGCGGGACACGACGACCAGTGCGAGCAGCACGAACAGGCGACGCAGAGTGAGACGTAGGCGACACAGGACGAGACTCAGGCTCACGACGCTCCGTAAGACCTCCTGTGGGACCAGTGTAAGGAGAAGGACCAGAGAGCAGCGAGGCAGGCGGTAACCGTGACTGTGACTGGACAGGCGGTGGACACTCTAAGGAGGGAGCAGGACAAGGAGGAGGAGGCTGACCAAGAACCTGCTGAAGGAGCGGAACGAAGTACGGCCGGGGCCGCGCAGCGACTCCAGAACCAGTAGAGACACCACCAGCACCCGCAGCAGCTCCAGCAGCGCCAGCTCCAGGGTCCTCAGCACCAGAAGTAGCCCCAACTCCAGGGTCCGCAGCACCAGCAGCAGCTCCAACGTCAGGGTCCGCAGCACCAGCAGCAGCTCCAACTCCAGGGTCGGCAGCACCAGCAGCAGCTCCAACGGCAGGGTCCGCAGCACCAGCAGCAGCTCCAACTCCAGGGTCCGCAGCACCAGCAGCAGCTCCAACGTCAGGGTCCGCAGCACCAGCAGCAGCTCCAACTCCAGGGTCCGCAGCACCAGCAGCGGCTCCAACTCCAGGGTCCGCATCACTAGCAGGAGCTCCAGCACCAGGGTCCGCAGGACTAGCAGCAGCGCCAACTCCCGGGTCCGCGACACCAGCAGCACCAGGAGAGCCTCCAGCACCAGCAGCAGCACCTCCAGCACCAGGGTCCGCGACACCAGGCGCGCCACTCCGGAGAGTGCAGCGCCGCTCGTACCACTCACGGATCCGCTCAAGAGAGGGCAGCTCCCGCTGAGGAGGGGAGGCACCAGCACCAGTCCCAGTAGTACTCCTGGCTCCAGAGGCACCTCTCCGGAGGCTGCAGTACTCTGAGTACCACTCACGCAGCTGCTCCGAGGAGAGAGCTCCTCCAGGTGTAGGACTCCCAGGCTCAGCACCCCCAGACTCAGAACTCCGCGGCTCAGCACCCCCAGGCTCAGCACCCCCAGGCTCAGTACCCCCAGGCTCAGCACCCCCAGGCTCAGCACCCCCAGACTCCGCACCCCCAGGCTCCGCACCCCCAAGCTCAGCACCCCCAGACTCCGCACCCCCAGGCTCAGCACCCCCAGACTCCGCACCCCCAGCAGGACGAGAGTCAACAGCTACCTCAACAGGCTCAACCGGGTCTACCTGGGACACACCTGAGGGAGCAGCACCCTGAGGGGGGAGGGGGTCTACCACAGCAGCACCTGGCGCGAGGAAGAGAGGCGGGGGGGGGAGCGGGGCAGTGCGGTAGGGGAAGAGGCGGTAGTAGGGGACGGACTCGTCAAAAGTGACGTCCTGAGAGGCAAGGACCCGGCGCGAGGTGGCGTGGTAAAACTGCCAACCAGACGCGTCAGGGACAAAGCCAAGGAAGACACAGGGAACAGCGCGGGTGGAGAGCTTGTCCGCGGACGTATCGCGGACAAAAGCTCGAGATCCCCAGACCCGGAAACGCGACGCATCGCCAACCTCCCCCGTCCACAGCAGTGTGGGCGAGGTCTCCGGCAAGGAGACACGGGGCCAGAGGTTGAGCTGATGCGCAGCGTACCGGACCGCAAACGGCCACAGAAAGTGGGGGGCAGCCGCATGGATCAAGGAGGTACGGGCGACCTCCATGACTAGGCCAATGCGGCGCTCCGCAACCCCATTCTGCTGTGGAGAGGCCGGAAGCGTGAACGACTGCTCAATGCCGTGCTCAGCACAGTAGGCTGCCAAGAGGTCGGAGGAGAACTCACCACCTCTGTCAGAGTGCAAGCGCAGGACAGGAAAGTCCGAGTGGGACACACCTGACGGGGCTGGACCAGGGGGGGGAGGCTGTACCGGGGGAGCAGGAGGGGGAGCGGAAGTCAGGAAGAGAGGGGAAGGAGGAACCGGAGACCTCGATAGTGGTACCTGACGTAGTAGGGGACGGACTCGTCGAAACGGACGTCACGGGAGTAAAAAAACCGGTGAAAGGGAGGGTGGTAAAATGTGAAGTCAGAGGAGTCCTCTGGGAAACCAAGGAAGACACAGGGAACGGCGCGAGGCAAGTTATTGTCCGCGGAGGTGTCGCGAACAAGTGCCAAGCAACCCCAAACACGAAAACGTGCCGCATCACCAGGGGACCCGGTTTAAAGACTGGTCGGTGAAACCTCTGGCCGAGAGACACGTGGCCAGAGGTTCAGCTGGTGAGCGGCGTACCGAACCGCAAAGGGCCAATGAGGCATGGCTTGACCCTGCTGGTGGGTGCACTGCTGCTGCTGGTGGTGGATGCACTGCTTCTGATGGGTGGAGTGCAAGTGCGGCTGGGCATGGTGCAAGCCAGCAGAAAACAAGGAGAGGAAGGAGAACTGCAGCTGGCGAAGACCCGAGGCGATGGCGTGGCATCCTCTGCACCATCTTTACGCTGCTTCCTCATGCTTTCATCTTCAGAAAAATAAAACAGGTTCCCGCGTCGTAAGCTTCTGGGACTTCAGCTGATAGGTCGTGAGGCGAAACTTTTCGTTGATGCCCGAGTTTCGACGACCGGGGCAGCAGAGGTCGCGTTGGCTTCTGCCGAAAGTTCCTTGGAACGCGCCGCGAGTTGGTGGCGGCGGCGGTGTAACACGGAGGCGGCGGGTTTGTCGCCGCGGGGAGGCGAGGGGAGCAAGATCCGCTTATCGCACTCAAAGGCGGAAACCACACGGCGGTGGGCAGCTGACGGCGCGTCCCCACGGCAAGGGGAGGCGGAACTTCCGCCGCAAGGAGCGGACGCAGCGGGTGTTGCGCAGGGAGGTTGCGCGCAGAGCACCGGCAGAAGGATCGGCGCAAACGGCGCGAATGACGCTGCCGACTTGTCTGATGAGTAAGTGCCCAATGACAGCGGATGCTCTTCACTCCAGTGCGGAGGATAGAGATCGCGCAGCTCCAATGAATGGCGTGCGGTGGTTCGCGGTGTGGTAGTTAGTTGTTGAGGGGAGTAACGCTGGGGGCGGCACGCCATTGCGTGATGGGGCATGGTTACCTAGTCGGTCGGTAGGAGGCTGGTGGCTGTGTGAAAATGCAGCGCGGCGAGGAGAAGTAGGTAAGAACAAACTAGTTATGTTTCTAAGTAGAAGAAATGAGACAGATTGATGGGAAGCAGCGGAATCCAGCTGCGATATATAATGACAGTGATAGGAGTCACTGCAAGGCTCCGAGTTGGGGGTTCCCTCTCTCTAGTGTTTCCCGCCTTCGCTCCCATCCCGCTGATCTGTCCTCCGCGTGATGCGCGCGATGCTCGCCATGCCATTCGAGTGGTGATCAAAGAGAGCGATGGCATGTGAACGTGACGATAGTCGACCGGAAGAGACAGACGAGACGAGAGATATGCCGCCATATCAAAAGACTTCGCGCCGAAACATAGCTGTACACGCTCGCTGGATGCGATAAGAAATCTATATGTTGCAAGTGGAAGACGAGAGATGCTTCTGCGAGAATCGCCGCCTTCCACGTCGGATCTATTTATCTAAGGTGAGTTGTTGCGATTTTGAGCACCCAGCACGTGATGGATCTAGTGGAGAATCTAGTGACGGAGTTGTACGATTGCAAGCTGAGCAAGCACCGCCTTTCACGTCGGAAATGTAGATAATTTATGGTGGTCGTACATGTCAATGGTCTAGCCGTTAGTGGGTTGTGCAGTAGGGGGTACAAACAGTTAGGGTTAGGAATATGTACCCCAATCCATTCAATGCAACTCATTTTCCGCTGTAGTCACTTTCTGAGATGGTATCAGCTAGGTTCCTCGCTCCTATGCCCTAGGTTAGTTATTGTTCCTTCCCTAGCCGCCCACTCCCTAGCACACCAGACACGCCAGCGCGCTAGCGCACTGAGCCCTAAGCCGCCAGCCAGCCAGCCAGCGCCCCGGGCAGCCCCTGCGCCAGCACGCAAGGCCGCCCGCGCGCCGGCCAGCAAGCCCGCCAGCGCGCCGCGCTGCCCATGAGCGAGCGCGCAGGCCCCCCCCCCCCCCCCAACGCGCCGCCCAGCCCGCCAGCCATCGCGCTGCACGGCCAGCCCGCCAGCAGGCCAAACCGCCCGCCCGCCAGCGTGCCGCGCCGCCCACTAGCTAGCGCGCCGCACTGCCCGCCAGCGTTCCGCCCTGCCCGCCAGCCAGCGCGCCGCGCTGCATCGCCCGTCAGCGCGCCGCGCCGCCCGCCCGTCATCGCGCCGCGCCGCCCGCCAGCCAGCGCGCCGCGCCGCCTACTCGCCAGCGCGCCGCGCCGCCAGCCCGCCAGCGCCCTGCCCGGCTCGCCTGCGCACCTATCAGTCCGCACGCCCGCCGGCCCGCCTGCGCGCCTGCCACCCGCCACTGACTGTCTCACCCTCCCGCGGCTGGCAGCCGCGCTCTCTCAGTTTCGCCCCCTATGGCGACCTCCCGAGTACTTCGTTTTGACCCTGAGAGGAGGCCGATTGACTTTAGTACGTGGCTTACGCAGGCGCAGCGCCACCTTAAGAGCCAGCGGCAGGATGGCGTGCACCTGTTTGCGCACGCGTCCGGTACTCAGACCGCTCGTCCGCAGCCTAAACCGCTGCCCACTACCCCACCGCCTACTTCTGAGTAGGAGGCCGAGTACCAGCGTTAGTTCTTAGCTCGGGACATGTGGGAGTCTCGTGACGCCGCTGCCTGCCTCGCCCTGACCGACCTTCTCCCGCCGACAGAGGCAGTCCACTTCACTCAGGTCGAGTCCGCCGCCGATTTGTATAAGGCCATTGTTGCTCGCTACTCCACTCCCTTCTCTGCCTCCCTCAGTCGCCTTCTCGTGCCCTTTATCTACCCTGACCTCGCTTCCTTTGAGACTGTTTCCGACCTCGCTACCCACTTTCGTTCCCTTGACGCTCGCTCTCGAGCTGCTTGCACTGAGGACCAGCTTGCCCTTGCCCCGCCCCCTATGTGGCTCACTATTCACTGGCTAGTCACTCGCCTCCCTGACCGCCTAGCCACAGCCCGCGACGCGCTTCTTCTGAAGCACCCCACTGAGCTTACTATCGATCTTCTTGAGACTGCTCTCTCGAAGATCGAGAGTAACCTCCTCGCTGTTGCCTCCGCCTCTTCCGCGCCTCCTCCTCGTCTCTTTGAGGGGTGTGCGGTGCCGCAGCTTCCCACCTTCACTGCCTCACTTGCCACCCCCACGTCTTCTGCCTCCGAGGAGACGGCGGCTGTTTCTGTCTCTGGCGGACAGAAACGTGGCAAGGGCCGTAAGAAGGGCGGGAAGGGCGGCGGGGGTACTGGAGGTGGTGCGGGTAGTGGCGGTGGCGGTGGAGCAGGTGGTGGGAGTGGTGGTGGGGGTGGCTCGGGACCTGACGGCCCTCCTCTCGACGGTGGAGTTTTCACTGGTGGTGAGGGGTTCCAGCAGCAGCAGCAGCCGGCTTCTCAGCAGCTGCCACCGCCTGGACAGCAGCAGCGGCAGGGACAGCAGCAGCAGCGACAGGGCCAGCAGCAGCGCCCACCACAGCAGCAGTGCCAGCAGTGGGGCCCTCCGCAGCAGTGGAGGTCCGCGGGTCCCCCGAGCACTGGGCGCAGTGGCGCCCCCTCCAGCTGGGGACCTCGCTCGGCCGGCCGCGACGTTGGTCCCTGTGAGTACTGGATCCTTACGGGTCCACGTAGGGACTCGTACTGTGGCCGCCCTGACCACTCTGCTGCACGCTGCTTCAGTCGTCTCGACGACCTCTACCGCTTGCACCACGGCCCCTCTGCTCCCCCGCCGCCACGCTGGGGGACACTTCTTGCTCGTGGCATCTCTGTTTTTGATATGCCTATGGATGATGCTAGGTCTTATGTCATGTATGCTGATGTTGACTATAGTGCTGCTGGATCTGTTTACTTGCCTGTACCTAGCGTAGGATCTTTGCCTGTTGCTAGAGTAGGTGCTAGTGTAAAATCTTGTTTAGCTACTAGTACAGGTGCTCCCTCGGCGGACGCGTCTCTCTCCTTCACACTGGACTCAGGAGCGACGCAGTGTTTCTTCCGCGACCGCACGACTCTCTCTCCCCTTTCAACGCCAGTCTCTATAGCACTGGCCGATCCCTCCTCGGGACCGGTCATTGCGACTCACGCCACTACCCTCCCGTGCCCAGCTGCCCCTTCCGGTTCCCTGACTGACCTCTGCTCGCCACCGAGAGTACTCGCCGTCGTCGTGTCAGTTGTCTCCACTCCGACCATGGGGGTGAGTTTCGCTCCGGCGTTCTCACCAGATTCTGTGCTGAGCAGGGCATCACCCAGTCCTGGACTCTTCCAGACTCTCCACAGCAGAATAGGGTTGCTGAGCGCCGCTTAGGCCTGGTCATGGAGATTGCCCGCACCTCCATGATCCACGTCCGTGCGCCCCATTTTCTGTGGCTCGGTACGCCGCTCACCAGCTGAACCTCTGGCCTCGCGTCTCTTGGTCAGGAGCTTCACCGACCAGTCTTTGGACAGGGTCCCCTGGTGTTGCGTCGAGGTTTAGTGTCTGGGGCTGCTTGGCTCTTGTCCGCGACACCTCTGCGGACAAGATCTCGCCTCGCGCCGTCCCCTGCGACTTCCTTGGTTTCCCAGAGGACTCCTCTGACTTCACCTTTTACCACCCTCCCTCCCACCGGTTCTTTGACTCTCAAGACGTCCGTTTCGACGAGTCCGTCCCCTACTATGTCCGGTACCGTTGTCGAGGTCTCCCGGTTCCCCCCCCTCCCCTCTTCCTGGCTCCAGCTCCTCCTCCTCCCGCACGTGCTCCTCCGGTACCCCCCCCTGTTCCCGCTCCGTCTGGTGTGTCCCACGCTACTCCCCCCCCCTTGGTACCCCCCAGGTCTCTCCTCCTTCCCCACAGTCGTCCTCACAGCCTCCGCAGCAGCCGTCAGCGCTTCCTTTACCAACCAGTGCGGTTTCTGAGGGTGTTGGTGCTCGAGGTGAGGGCTCTGGCGGTGCTCGCTCTGGGGGTGCTGGCGTTGGAGCTATTCGTGCACCTACAGAAGCCGCCCATTCTGGGGGTGTTGGAGTTGGAGCTGAGCGTGCACCTGCCGCAGCTGCCCGTTCCGAGGGTGCTGGAGCTGGTGGTGGTGCTGGCGCTGGTGGTGTTTCTGGAGCTGAATAGTCTGGGGCTGGTGCTGGTGCCACTGGAGGCACCACGACTGGGGGTGCGGGTACACCTCCTACAGGTGCTGGTCATGCTGCCGCAGGGGGTACTCAGTCTGGGGGTGCTCAGCCGGGTCCTGTTGAGGGCGGAGCCGGTTCCACTTCTTCGTCTCCTGCCACCACTCCTCCTCCTCACTCCTACCCGACTCGACACCAGGCCCGTCTTCGTCTTGAGCGTGAGGAGCAGCAGCGTTTGGAGCGTGAGAGGTTGGAGGTTCAGCAGCGGGTGGAGCGTGAGAGGTTGGAGTTGCAGCGGGAGCTGCAGCAGCAGCAGCAGCGGCAGCAGCAGCAGCAGCAGCAGCGGCAGCAGCAGCAGCAGCAGCAGCAGCCGCAGCCGCAGCAGCAGCAGCCGCAGCAGCCGGAGCAGCCTCCGGCCCCTGTTATTGGCCTTCGGACCCTTGGTCTCCCCTCCTATCTTCCTGTGTTCGGTCCTACGTTTCCTCCTCCGGACTCAGCTCCGGCTGTGTTCCCTCGTTCTCAGTCTCCTCCGTCTCCCTCTCCTCTCGCCCACACTTGGGCCTCTCGTCCTCCTCGTGCTCGTCCCTCGTCACCTGTCACTGACCTCCGTACCTTGTTGTCTCGTCCTAGTCCTCCACGTCCTACTCCGTCTGTTCTTCCTCGTCCTCCTGAGTCGTCCCTCACTGCCTCCCTGTCCACTCCGGTCACTGACTACTACCGCACGTACCGCCCCACTCTCTCTCGTGTTCTCGCCTCTCTTGTTACAGACCCCCGTGCCTCTCCTTCCTCTGTCGCGGTCCTCACTGCCGCTGTCACTGACTTTACTGCTACGCGTCGCCTTGACTACGCCACTCGTGTTGTGGCCGCTCCTCCTGTCCGTCCTCTGTCCGTCGGGGGTGAGTCTGCCCTTGGCTGTGCCGTCCTAGAGGATAGACAGTTTGAGCTAGAGTTCCTAGCAGCCGCTTCGCCTCATCTCTGTGCCATGCTGCTCGCTCCTGAGGGAGACCCCGACGCTCCTGACATACCTACTCCTCGCACTTACGCTGAGGCAGTGTCAGGGCCTTGGGCCTCTCAGTGGAGAGCCGCCATGGACGCAGAGATGGCCTCCTACAGGTCCACAGGCACTTACGTTGACGAGGTTCCCCCCCCAGGGGCGAACATAGTTGACGACATGTGGATCTTCAAGGTGAAGCGGCCGTCAGGATCTCCCCCAATCTTCAAGGCATGCTACGTGGCTAGAGGGTTCAGTCAGCGCGAGGGGGTTAAATTCTTTCAGACCTTCGCGCCCACCCCGAAGATGACCACTCTTCGGGTGTTACTGCACGTAGCAGCGCAGAGAGACTACGAGCTACACTCTCTTGACTTCTCCACTGCCTTCCTCCAGGGCAGCCTACACGAGGAGATCTGGCTGCATCGTCCTCTTGGCTACACGAGTCGTGAGCCTTGACTGGAGAGCAGAGTGAAGCACATCGACGTCAGGTACTTCCTCCTTCGAGAGTTGCAGAGACGCGGGCAGGCACGTCTGGACTTCGTGGCCTCCGAGGCCAACACTGCAGACATCTTCACCAAGGCTCTTCAGCCTTGTGACCACCGCCGGTTCTGTCTGCAGTTAGGCCTCGTTGAGACTGGGTCTAGTAGACTGCAGTAGTGAGTTCTTGCCTCTTCTCTTTGCTTGTATTGTATATTTTTGCATATACACTATTGAACTGGCCTTGTGGCCGTTGTTTGCGCTCAGACTGTGTGGTGACGTTGTCATCCACCCTAACCTTTTTTTTGTCTTTTGTTTGTGACTGGTCTTGTGACCTTAGGTTGCTTGTCGTTACTTTGCACTCCCCACTTAGGCTATGGGGGTGTGTCAAATGTTCTAGCCGTTAGTGGGTTGTGCAGTAGGGGGTACAAACAGTTAGGGTTAGGAATATGTACCCCAATCCATTCAATGCAACTCATTTTCCGCTGTAGTCACTTTCTGAGAGTACATGTCAACTTCGCAGCGCTAAGCACGAATCACAAGAAGGGAAGGATATTGGGGAAATGGCAGCCATGAATTCGAGCTTGAGGCACGTGAAGGATGTTGGAAACAGTAAATCCTAAGCGCCTCTGTCGTGTCGAAACATCGCACCAGAAGCGAAGCGAACCATGTCGAGGCACACACGAGTCAACCCTCGGAGGTTGAAAGAGGTTGCTGGAGGTTACGCGAAAGTCAAAGGTCAGCGACCTTTGACCTGACAAGTACAGCACGACAGCAAGGACACACAACTGACTCGCTACAGAGCAGTTGCCCGAGTCGTCACTGTATCGAACCGCAACAGCAACAGTAAAGTAGTTATAACCGTATCCTTTCATATTCCTTGTACTCATATATAAATGCTTGTATCTCTTTGCTTTAATCAACTTACTTTGCCCTCACATACCAGCGCAAGGTGGTTCACAACTCTTCATTAACGCTTCCGCTATTACAATTGTCCTACCCGAATTTACCCCTGCAAAGATCCTAAGGGCTTTTTCTCAGCCCAACATGGTATGAGAGCTATCAGGGGAAATTCGACTACTATCAAGTCATCAACAGACAACATGGCAACATACAAGGAAAGGAGTTCCTCTAATGGTTCTCCCGGGACTACTCCTACCCCACCTCCTGCCTCTGGCCTGCAGACAGAGGAAGGAACCGCAACGGGACCAGCAGCGCCTTCAGCCAGCCAGCCTGCCAGCTTCGACCAGAGTATGATGGAGAAGTTTTTCTCCTTCATGTCGTTCTACGAGCAACACCAGCAATCGGCACCTGCGCAGTCAAACAACAGCAACAACAACGTGACTCCAATGAGTCTCGACGGCTCATCATATGCGCGCGGAAATCAGCAACAACCTACCTTTGCTCCGTATGAGCGCGGGTCCATTAGCTTCATGCCGCACCCGCAAGCTCCACCTGGACAAGAAAAACAACTGGATGCACTACAAGTTCAGTCGCAATTCGCGCACGTCTTAAAGCTGCAGACGTCAAGGCCCTTCGACGGAAAAGACTTCTTCACCTGGTCGTTCGAGTTCGAACTCATGATGGAAGGCGCGCAGATACTTGGCTTCTTCGACGGGTCTGTGCCATACCCAACAAACGGCACACAGTATGAGAAGCAGCAGTACACATATCAGTCGATGATGGCATATACGATCCTACTGAGAAACATCACCCCAACTCAGCAGCAGAACATACGGTCTTACCGGGGATTCGGCAACTCCGCGGAACTCGCGTACAAGCACCTGAAGGACCTGTATCAAGCAACAGACAGCGTCAACCAAAGTCGGTTAATGGCGCAATTGACAACGGTCGAAATGAAACCAGGCGAAAAAGGAATGGCATATATCAGCCGATGTCGCGAACTGCGCGACAAGCTTCTTCGATGCGGAGGGTCAATCTCTGAAGACGCCTTCGTGACAGTCATCATCGGCGGCCTCGGTCCTCAACGGCGTGGGCGCGACAAAGGCCATTCTCCGAGCCCACGGAAGAATCTCCGAAGCAGCGCTCTCCGAAGCAAGACATGGACCTGCAAGAAGAACGACACAAGAGAAAGACATCAGTACCGGAATTCGCGTTTCACACTCAGCGACGGTACAACAACAACAGCAACCGACAACAACCGAAAATCGTACCTCCGTTCTGCCACCTCTGCAAGACTTCAGGGCATCCTCGTACGCACTGCCCGAATCGACAACAGTCAACGTCGCCGCAACGTCAACTTTCCTTCAAGCAGCCAAGTTGCTTCAACACAAGTGAATCCCACGACCCAACCTCAAGCTTCAACGACACCAACAAAACAACCTGCGCAAGGAACAAGAAACATCGTCAGTTGCATGGCAAGATTGACCGACTCCTGCGTCACTGAATCACCACCACACTACTCACCGGAAGAACAGTTCGACAACAGCACGCCTCGCCGCGAGTCACTTCAACCGAACCCGACGTACGCCGCCATAGCTCAAAGTGAGCTGTCCGGGAAGGACACATGGTTCTTGGACAGCTGCTGCGGACAACACATGTGCTCCTCAGGACGCTTCGTGCAACGAGAATATCAACTTCAACACGAAGTAGTCATCACTGTCGCCAACAATCAAAACCTGCGCACACGACGACAAGGCGTGGTACAACTTCAGTCACGAGAAACAAGTGTCATTCTACAAATGACCAAGGTTTTAATCGCAGAAGGCCTCGGCTATAACTTACTGAGCGTCAGTCGGTTAATGGCGAAGGGTATTCACCTCGAAGCAGACAGCACCACCCAGGAGTTCAAACTGTACCACGGAAAGGGCGGCCTCTACATCGGAAAGGCAATCCTCAAGAACAACGTCTTCGTTCTTGATTTCGTACCAGACCTTGGCACCGCTGACAGCGACGGCATCGTCAGTTTTGCTCCTTGGACACATCCTCCAGATCTTGACCCAGACTTCAGCCCCGGCGGTTTCTGGCACTCTCACACGATACCTGAGAGAGAACGAACACGCGCGTTAGCAACAATTCAACATTCGGCAGCAGCAGAGACAACATTGGCAGCAGCAGAGACAACATTGGCAACAGCAGAGATAACATCAGCAACAGCAGAGACTGTCAGAATCACTAGGCAAGAATGATTGAACTAGCAGAAGTTTGGGTACAAATATGAAACCCTAGTTGGGGTTGTACCCCATATTGGCTACCCCACTACAGCCTACAAGCATACTACAGTTTAACACACCCCCATAGGCAAAGTGGGGGAGAACAAAGGGTCACAAGACCAGTCCAGCAAAGCAAAACAAAGCCCAGGGTGGATCACAACGTCACCACACTCCGAGCACAAGTAAAGGCCACAAGGCCAGTTCACATGCAATGCTAGATATAGTACAAGACAAGCAACACAGTGATCAAAACCTAGCAAGCAAGCAACAAGATATATATAAAGTACAGTACAAGGAATGTCAAGCAGTGAGCAAGTGAGGAAACGTGGACACAAGGCCTAAAGAAGTACAGTGCCGCTGATGATCACTAGGCGGGAGCGCCTTGGTGAAGATATCAGCAGTGTTGGCCTTCGAGTCCACGTACACAAGCCGAAGCTGACCGCGCTGCTGAAGCTCTCGAGCAAGAAAGTAGCGAAGAGCAATGTGCTTCGTCCTGTGCTCCAGTCTGTGCTCCTGACACAAGGCAAGAGCCGCCTTGTTGTCACCGTACAGAACTGGAGGAGAACTAGGCCGCTCTCCCAAGTCAGTCAGCAGGTAGGTGAGCCAGCGTAACTCTTGTGCAGCCATGGCTGTGGCGTAGATCTCAGCCTCACAACTAGAGCCGAGAACAGAGGAAGAGCGGGTGGACCGCCACGAGACAGAACCAGAGCCAAGGCTGAAGGTGTAACCCTGTGACGACCGCTGCGTAGCCAGGTCGTCCACCCAAGAAGCGTCCGAGTGACCAGTGAGGACAACTCTGTCGCGTCCTCCAAGCACCAGCCCCATGCCTGATGTACTGCACAAGTAACGCAGCACCCTCTTAGCAGCCTCCCAGTGCTCTCGCCTGTGTCTCCCAGGCGCAACGTAACGAGCAAGGATGCTAAGAGGGTACGCGAGGTCAGGTCGCGTGCAAGTCATCAGGTACATGAGGCAGCCTACAAGCTCTGGGTACGGGCCACTCGGCTCTACGGACTCGTCCGAAGGTGGAGCTGAGAGCGAGTGGCTGGTAGCCAGAGGTGTGGCCTGTGGTGAGGAGAACTGGAAGCCGAAGCGCTGAAGGACCTGCTGCACCATGTGTGACTGAGTCAGGGTGATGGTGCGGCGTGCTCTGTCTCGGGTGATCTGCAAGCCAAGGTAGCTACGCAGTTCACCCAGGTCAGTGCAGGTGTGTCTCTTCTGCAGCTCCGACTTCACACGAGCGAGTGCCTCAGTGTCAGCAGTAGCAAAGACCAAGTCGTCGACGTACACGAGAATGTAGAACGGCGGCAGCGACGTGTCTGTGCGCAGAAACAGCGACGGGTCAGCAGTAGACGGCGCGAACCCAAGAGCCGCAAGTGTAGTCCTCAGTGTGTCGTGCCACTCACGTGGCGCCTGGCGGAGACCGTAGACTGGCCGGCGGAGACTCCACTGGGTACCAGGGGGAAACGACCCAGTAAAGCCAGGTGGGCGGCGCAGCCAGATCTCCTCGTGCAGGCTGCCCTGCAGGAACGCTGTGCTGAAGTCAAGAGAGTGAAGCTCGTAGTCACGCTGAGCAGCAACGTGCAGCAGAACCCGAAGAGTGGTCATCTTCGGGGTGGGGGAGAAGGTCTGGAAGAAGTCGACCCCCTGACGCTGACTGAAGCCTCTAGCAACGTAACGAGCCTTGAAGACAGGCGGAGAACCTGGCGGCCGCTTCACCCTGAAAATCCACATGCCATCGACGATGTTCGCCCCAGGAGGGGGAACCTCGTCGACGTAGGTGCCTGTGGACTTCCAGGATGCCATCTCTGCGTCCATGGCTGTCTGCCACTGAGAGGAGTAGGGACCCGAGATCGCCTCTGCGTAAGTGCGCGGAGTGGGGATGTCTAGTGCATCCGGGTCTCCCTCAGGGGCAAGCAACCAGGCCACGAGATGAGGTACAGCAGCCGCAAGAGAGTCAAAGTCCTCCTGCCTGTCCTCAAGGACGTCCGTGCCAAGAGCACACTCACCCCCGACGGACGGAGGACAGACAGACGCAGACTCTGACTCAGCAACAAGGCTAGCAGCGTAGTCTAGACGACAGGCAGCAGCAAAGTCAACCAACTCAGCGACCAGAGCAGACGCAGCCGAGGACTCAAAGGTAGGGTCAGTGACAACAGTAGCGAGGAGACGCGTGACTGTAGGGTGCTCAGCGCGATACCGGTCAGACTCAGGGTCCGGAACGGCAGGCAAAGAGGACGCAGGAGGAGACGGTAGAGGGACACGCCGAGGAGCAGTAGAGGGACGCAGAGTCATGTAGTGAGTGCCTGGGACAGGAGGAGGACGCTCACGACGGACACGACTACCAGTGCGAGCGGTGGTGGGCCCTAAAAAACGGTCGGTAGGTCCTAGGGACCTCCTGCTCTGATACCATGTCAGAATCACTAGGCAAGAATGATTGAACTAGCAGAAGTTTGGGTACAAATATGAAACCCTAGTTGGGGTTGTACCCCATATTGGCTACCCCACTACAGCCTACAAGCATAGTACAGTTTAACAGAGACAACAGCGGCAGCACCAGCAACAACGACACCGATCGTTGGACCTTCAACGACACCAATTCTCGTCAACGAATCACCACCAACACCCGCGCAGCAGTTAAATCCAGCACCAAGAGAAGTCCACCGAAGCACCAACGTCACCGCCGGCTTCTACTCCAACTCCGATCTGTATCAACGATCACCCGGACATCGCGCCACTGAAGGAACCTGGCACGCAAGAATGGGACATCCAAGCAACACAGTGTTAAACAACACGATAAGAGCAGGAGTGCTCGACAAGGATTCACTCTTACTGACCGACGGCAGAGAACTTCAACGAGCCCGTGGAACGTGCTTCACCTGCCCTGAAGCTGACTTACCGCATCAGCCGTTCGTCTCACATCACAATCCAAGTGCACCTGCGTACGCACCACTTGAAAAAGTGTACAGCGACATCTTGTACAACCGGGAACCTGGACAAAACGCCTACAGTTATACCATCACCTTCATCGACACCGCAACACGATATGTCTGGCATCTAAACCTTCCAAGTCGCTGTCAAACATTGTATGTTTATATTGTGTAGGCTGTAGTGGGTTACACCTTAGGGGGTACACAAAGTTAGGGTTTCCTACTTGTACCAAACTCTGTGCTAGTTCATTCCATTCCTGCTCAGTTATTCTGACATGGTTTCAGAGCAGGTCCTTCGCTAGGACTGTTCTCAGGGCCCACCGTACGATACCTACCTACCTACCTACTTACCGGAGCGCGTTCTTAGCGTCTCCCCCGTAGCGCCCTCGCAAGCGCTACCTTTTTTTCCTGACCCGGAGTCTGACTCCCGTCGTGCTGCCAGTCCCACTGTTACGCGTCTCCTCGCTACAGTTGTCACTGACCCGACCTTTGAGTCCTCTGCTGCGTCTGCTCTGGTCGCTGAGTTGGTTGACTTTGCTGCTCGCTGTCGCCTAGACTACGCTGCCAGCCTTGTCGCTGAGTCTGAGTCTGCGTCTGCCTGTCCTCCGTCCGTCGGGGGTGAGTGTGCTCTCGGCACGGACGTCCTTGAGGACAGACAGGAGGAGTTCCACTGCCTTGCTGCTGCTTTGCCCCGTCTCGTGTCCTTGCTAGTTGCCCCTGAGGGAGACCCGGATGCACCAGACATCCCGACCCCACGCTCTTACGCTGAGGCGATGGCGGGTCCCTACTCCTCTCAGTGGCAGTCAGCCATGGACGCAAAGATGGCTTCCTGGAAGTCCACAGGCACCTACGTAGACGAGGTTCCCCCTCCTGGGGCGAACATCGTCAGTGGCATGTGGATTTTCAGGGTGAAGCGGCCGCCGGGTTCTCCGCCTGTCTTCAAGGCGCGCTACGTGGCTCGAGGCTTCAGTCAGCGAGAGGGAGTAGACTTCTTTCAGACCTTCTCCCCCACCCCGAAGATGACTACTCTTCGGGTGCTGCTGCACATAGCCGCTCACCGCGACTACGAGCTTCACTCTCTTGACTTCAGCACCGCTTTCTTGCAGGGCAGCCTGCACGAGGAGATCTGGCTGCGCCGCCCCCCTGGCTTCACTGGGTCAGTTCCTCCTGGCACCCAGTGGAGGCTTCAGCGGCCGGTCTACGGTCTCCGCCAGGCGCCACGTGAGTGGCACGACACATTGAGGACGACACTTGCGGCTCTTGGGTTCGCTCCCTCTACTGCTGACCCGTCGCTGTTTCTACGCACCGACACCTCGCTGCCGCCGTTCTACATCCTCGTGTACGTCGACGACTTGGTCTTTGCCACTGCTGACACCGCGACACTCGCCCACGTGAAGTCGGAGCTGCAGAGGAGACACACCTGCACAGACCTGGGTGAGCTGACGAGCTATCTTGGCTTGCGGATCACCCGGGACAGAGCACGGCGCACCATCACCCTGACTCAGTCACACATGGTGCAGCAGGTTCTCCAGCGCTTCCGCTTCACGTACTCCTCGCCTCAGTCCACTCCTCTGCCTACCGGTCACTCGCTCTCAGCTCTGCCTTCGGATGAGTCCGTAGAGCCGAGTGGCCCGTATCCAGAGCTTGTGGGCTGCCTCATGTACCTGATGACCTGCACTCGACCTGACCTTGCATACCCTCTTAGCATCCTAGCACGCTATGTCGCTCCTGGCCGTCACCGGAAGGAGCACATGGATGCTGCTAAGAGGGTGTTGCGCTACTTGTGCAGTACGTCGGGCATGGGGCTTGTGCTTGGAGGGCGAGACCGGGTTGTTCTCACAGGGCACTCAGACGCTTCTTGGGCAGACGACCAGGCTACTCAGCGGTCGTCCCAGGGTTACACCTTCAGCCTTGGCTCTGGCTCAGTCTCTTGGCGTTCTACTCGCTCTTCTTCTGTTCTCAGCTCCAGTTGTGAGGCTGAGATCTACGCCACAGCCATGGCTGCTCAGGAGCTACGCTGGCTGACCTACCTGCTGACCGACCTCGGAGAGCGGCCTCGTTCTCCTCCAGTGCTGTACGTCGACAACAAGGCTGCCATTGCCTTGTGTGAGGAGCACAGACTGGAGCACAGAACGAAGCACATCGCTCTGCGGTACTTCCTTGCTCGAGAGCTGCAGCAGCGTGGTCAGCTTTGTCTGCGTTACGTGGCCACGGAGGCCAACACTGCTGATGTGTTCACCAAGGCGCTTCAGCCTTGTGACCATCAGCGCTTTTGCACTCTGCTAGGCCTTGTACCTACTGGGCCTCACTTGCTTACCTCTTGACCTTGCTTGTACTGTGATCACTATATATATATGCCTACTTGTTTACTTTTGCTAGGTTGTGATCACTGTATCTCTTGTTTTGTTATAAACCTGCATGTGAACTGGTCTTGTGACCGCTTGCTTGTGCTCGGAATTTGTGTGGAATCCTTGAGATCCACCCTGAGCTTGCTTTGCTTTGCTTTGACTGGTCTTGTGACCCTGTGGTTGTCTCCCACTGCGCCTATGGGGGTGTGTCAAACATTGTATGTTTATATTGTGTAGGCTGTAGTGGGTTACACCTTAGGGGGTACACAAAGTTAGGGTTTCCTACTTGTACCAAACTCTGTGCTAGTTCATTCCATTCCTGCTCAGTTATTCTGACAGTCGCGACATGGCTTTCGAAGCCTTTGTCGCCTGGCTTCCAGTCGCAGAACGAGAATCAGGAGTTAAGCTGAAAAGCTTTCAGTCAGACGGGGGAGGAGAATACACCTCACAGAGGTTCAAGCAGTACTTGGCAGAAAGAGGAATCAAGAGGCTCATCTCCCTTCCCTACGCTCACCAACAGCAAGGCGTAGCAGAAAGGATGAACAGGACGCTCCAAGCCACCATGCGCAAGCTGCTACGTGGCATGCACCTGCCCAACCACCAGTGGCCCGAAGCAATGGACCACGCCGTGATGCTGCACAACTTGCTTTCGTCATCATCGCTCCCGAACAACGCATCACCGCATCTGCTGTGGACAGGAAAATTGGGCAGCACAAAAATGTTGAGAGTCTTCGGTTGCATGGTACAGTACCGACCTCCATCTGCACGAGCTGGGCGATTCTCTCAACGCGCACAGTGGGGACTACACCTGGGCATCGCAAAACATTACAACGCGTGGAAAATCTTCGACATCAACAGCAAGGAAACAGTAGCAGCACGTGATGTCATTTTCTACGAACACCTCACCCTCGGAACTCACCTCATGTACATCGAAGAAAACAGACCTGACCTCTCGGGCGGATTTCATGGGAACCGAGCCTTCGCCTCGGCAGAAGACGAAGCTGACTGGGACGAGCAGAACGTGGAGGGAGCCTCGGAAGCAGCCGGACCTCTCCCTTACTGCTCCGTGGACATCCCAATGGACGACGAAAATCCTCGCGAAAGCATCAACGCCGAAGTCTTCTACGATTTCGCCGACAACGGTTACGTTACACCTGCACGGGTCAACACCAACGAAGCAGAACGAGTAGGACCGAATTTCAATCCAACACCTGAAACAGGAGACGAAGCAGTTTATCCCGAGGACACCACACTCCCCCGCTACACACAGAGTGGACTTCAGATACTCGGGCTCGTCACCGCAGTCCACGGTCCCGCCATTCCTAAGGAGCCTGCGACGGTTCAACAGGCTCTGGGGGGGGAGCACAGGGAAAAATGGCGTGAAGCCATGGACAGAGAGTTAAAAGCGCTGGAGGAACGGAACACCTGGAAAGTCGTTCCCATCAGCGTGGCAAGAAACAAGACCATTCTCACCGGGAAATGGGTCTTCCGCGTCAAAACGAAAGCAGACGGCACAATTGAGAAGTTCAAAGCACGCTGGGTTGTACGTGGATTCGATCAGGAGCACGGACGGGACTTCACCGAGACATTCGCCCCGGTCAGCCGACACACCTCACTTCGAATTCTTCTCGCGATCGCCGCCATGAAGAAGAAGAAGCTACGACAGATCGATGTCGCCAACGCGTTCCTCTACGCACCTGTCGATGCAGAGATTTTTGTGGAACTACCGCATGGCACTAACGGAGAGCCGAACAAAGTCTGTCAACTACTGAAATCGCTCTACGGGATTAAGCAAGCCCCGCGGCTATGGCAGCAGTACCTACACGCCCGTCTCATCCGCATTGGCTTCAAACAACTACCCCACGATCAGGGGATGTACCGGCTCACGAAGAACGACGACTACGTCCTGCTAATCGTCTATGTGGACGATCTACTCTACATCGGGTCAACTGACGAAATCACCACCTGGGTTGAAGGGGAGCTGCAACGAGACCTCACACTCACTGTCTCGTCTACCGTCACTCAGTATCTCGGCCTCAACATCCGAGAAGAAGAAACTGCAATCTACCTCAGCGCCGAAAAGTACGCCGACACCATCGCCAAGCGCTTCGCTCTCACACCGACCGCGATCTCCACGCCATACCGTTACACGACAGGAACTGACAAGGGAGGATCTACTCTACTCAAGCCTGCCGGCATTCGCGACTACCAGAGAAAGCTGGGATGCCTTCTCTTCGCAGCCGTCACCTGTCGCCCAGACCTATCCTACTCCGCAAGCCAACTCGCCACCTACCTCAAAAGACCCGAAGCAGAGCACCTAGCAGAGCTCGACCGCGCTCTTCACTACCTTGTTAGCACCCCGACGATCGGGCTAACCTACCACAAGAACGCAACTACACCGACTAAGTTAATCGGCTACGTCGACGCAGATCATGCTGGTGACTCAGACAACAGACGCTCGCGCACCGGCTACATCTATCGCCTTGAACCTATCGGTCCTATCTCCTGGCAGTCGAGCAAGCAGGAGTTAATCGCACTCTCATCAGCCGAAGCAGAATACATTGCACTCTGCTCAGCCACCAAAGAAGGACTTTACCTTCGCGAGCTACTGGAAGAAGCGAAATTAGCCGAGTTACCCAACTTCACCCTGTTCTGCGACAACCAGTCAGCAATTCGCATCGCCAACAAAAGCGGCTTCGCGAACAGGACGAAACACATCGCCCTACGCTATTTCTTCGTAAAGGACGAGATCGAGAAGGGAAGACTCGAGCTGTCATACTGCCCCACGTCCGAGATGGCAGCCGACTATTTGACCAAGAAGCTCGGAAAGCAGAAGTTTGAGTATTGCATGCTGCTGACTGGACAAAGCCACGTCACCAGCTGTGACACTCCAGAAGCGAAGGGGAGTGTTGGAAACAGTAAATCCTAAGCGCCTCTGTCGTGTCGAAACATCGCACCAGAAGCGAAGCGAACCATGTCGAGGCACACACGAGTCAACCCTCGGAGGTTGAAAGAGGTTGCTGGAGGTTACGCGAAAGTCAAAGGTCAGCGACCTTTGACCTGACAAGTACAGCACGACAGCAAGGACACACAACTGACTCGCTACAGAGCAGTTGCCCGAGTCGTCACTGTATCGAACCGCAACAGCAACAGTAAAGTAGTTATAACCGTATCCTTTCATATTCCTTGTACTCATATATAAATGCTTGTATCTCTTTGCTTTAATCAACTTACTTTGCCCTCACATACCAGCGCAAGGTGGTTCACAACTCTTCATTAACGCTTCCGCTATTACAATTGTCCTACCCGAATTTACCCCTGCAAAGATCCTAAGGGCCTTTTCTCAGCCCAACAAAGGAAATGTATGCAGGGTATAAATTTTGAGTCATGGACTTACGTGACTTGTACTTCTCTAATACTGGGCTAAGGATTAGTGTTTGACTTCCAGATGTTTCCCCCGAATTTGTGTCACAAAAGCCTATGAGACTGCCTCGTGCGTCTCCACAAATGAATCCAAGGCGAAGGAATGAACTGCAACGTTTCAAATCAAATGGGGCCGCGTTCTCTTGAAAGTATTTCCTCCGGGCAAGGATATTTGAACCCTGGTTTCAAAATGGCAGTCCTGAGTAGAATGCACCAGCACCTACAACCACACGCATGTAGACACTCTGACAGGACCAGAAGAAGCTCCATCTGCCTAGGCAACATACTCCAGTCTCCACATATTTCACAAAGCTCACGCGCCTGGGGCTTCTGCTAGGCGAGCCTGCCTCAGAGCTGCACCCAAAGGTGCTGGAGGGAGCAGTGAGGCACGGCTTGACACGCACTGATTGGTACCTCCCAGCCTCTGACTCTGCCCGCCTGCTGGTGGAAGCACTGCTGCTGCTGCTGGTGGGTACTCTGCTGCTGGTGGTGGGTGCACTGCTGCTGGTGGGTGGACTACAGGTGCGGCTGGGCACAGTGCAAGGCAGTGGGGAAGTGGGAGAGGAAGGAGCACTGTAGCTGGTGTAGGCTCTTGCAGCAGGGGACGAGGCAGAGCAAGTGGGAGAAGCAAGGGTGCTGCTACTGGGCGTGACACTGAGTGCACTGGCAGTGCAACTAGCCTGGCATCCATTGGAGGCAATCCGCGAGAAGAACGACCAGGCAAATCCGCTCAAAAGCACACCTGATGCCACCTGTGCTGCTGCGGATGGTGCCGTCTCTGCTGCTGCATTTAATACTGTTTCTGCAGCTTCATTCGATGCCCTCTGTGCTGCTGACTGCGGTGCTACCAAGTGAAAGTTCGGCGTTCCTTGAGTCGCCAATGTGTGACGGGCCACCACGGTCGCCGGAGTGGAATACGCTTTACTCCTCGCAAATACCCGAGGCGACGGCATGGCATCCTCTGCACCATCTGCACGCTGCTTCCTCGTGCCTTCGTCTGCAGGAAAGAAAAACAAGCTCCCGTGTTGAAAGCTTCTGGGGCTCGAGCTCGCAGGTTGCGCCGAGGAGAAACTGTTTGTTGCTGCCCGAATTTCTAAGACTGTGGCAGTGGCTGCGTTGGCTTCAGAGGGGAGTTTCTGGGAACGCGCCGCGAGTTGGTCGCGGCGGCGGCGGAACGCGCAGGCGGCGGGTTTGTCTTCGCGGGGGGCCGAGGCGAGCAAGAGCTTCTCGCACTCAGTGGCGGAAAGCGCACGGCTGTGGGCAGTCGACGGCGCGTCCCCGCGGCGGACGGAGGCGGAACTACCGCCGCGAGAAGCGGACGCGGCGGCGGTTGTGGCGCGGGGAGGTTGCGTGGAGCTGCCAGAAAGCACCTTCGGCGGACGAAACGCCAGCGCAAACGGCGCAAACGACGCTAACGCGGCGTCCGATGGGTAGTACGAGTCCATCATGGACGGCTGCTGCGCTTCGCTCCTGTGCGGCGACGGATACATGGCGGAAAAGCCAAGGGCCAGAAGTTACGAAAATGTGACATTTCCGTCACATTTTCGTATACGGTTTTTTGGGGTAAAAAGGTGATGGATGAAAGTACCGAACTCACCGTCACTTCCAATGTGACGGCGATGTCACGGAAATGTCACGTAAAAGCTTCTCCCGCGTCCCAGCCACCGTCACTGCTCGGTCACATGCAAGTCACGCACCGGTCACCACTGGAACTTCTCGGTGGGGTGAATAACAAATGCCACAATTAGACGCAATCTTACGAGAACCTTACACGTGGCGACCATGACGTCAGCGTGACATACCGTCAGTTACAGTACTTGTACAATACAAAGCGACACGAACCATGGTCCTGTCCAACCAACTGCCTTCACGTGGACGACCACGATCAACCTGGAATTGCATCCACACCCTTTGTTGTCGTCCGATGTGACCAATGCCCATGATTTCCTCATATCCCCACTACGTGGATTCGTCCCACTACGTGGATTCGTCGGATGCCGTTGAATTAGGTACCAGGTGTACGGCTGTAACTATGTCTTGATCTATGCATGTGTAAGCTACCTGTGCATCTGACCGTACACGTACACACGCATCGACAATATATCGCAGTCTCGATCGCCAGCAGTATCTCACCATTGTTGACGTGTGATTACTCCCGTCCGTAAATGAAGGCCCACGTGGCCAAAGTACACGTTACACGGCGCCAACGATGCTGGTCCATATGTCCCGCCCTCGACCGTCTACCACACCAACATCCAACGGTACATATGCCTGCCGCTGCAGTCGCATCTACGGCTCCAGTAGGCATAGGCACGCACAGCCATACGATGTGGTGGGTTGGACCGTCCCGAGCCGAATCGCCACCACTATCTACCCGCATCCAACGGCACACATCCGACGCGCATTATGCGGTTGTGACCATTTCTTGCCGTGCGCAGTAGTGTCTGCCTCATTATGCAATCTGCAGTCTGGTTGACTGGTTATCTTCCTCGCATACTAATGAACACGTGTACGATAAATCTTCCAGGCTCTCTTGTTCCGTCAAAATAGATACGCACACAAACATTACGACGCTAGTATGCGAGGCCGAAGCCGGGCCACACCTCCTTGGCAATGGCCGCCTCACAATGCCCACCGTCGTTCCCTTACTCCACCACCACACATGCATTATATATATGGTTTATCCACAATTCTTCGCACCGGCATACGATGGCACGCATCGCCTCCTGTTGTTCCCCTGATTAGGCCTGCGGAGTACCGCGACTGACGCTTGCCTCTGCGGTCACTGCTTCGACGGCGGCGATGCCGTCGGCCGAGATGCGGAGACCATGGCGGCCCCACTCCCAGCTCTGGGACGCCTCGTCGTATGCTGGTCGGAAATCCGCAATGGCGGCCCTAACAGCAGCCTTGACAAGGACGTGGAGGCCGTCCACTATCTGCGCGTTGGTGCTCGCGGAGTTGGCGAAGCGACCCTGGCGCTCCTCCCAGTGATTGACCGCATCTGTCACCTGCGCACGGCAAACCACATACACGCGCACGTGAGGACACTCGCCCAGGTATTGTCGGTAGTCTAAATGACCACGGTGTTTGCGTACCACGTGCTCCAGCCATGCCACGTGGTAGAGCTTCAGTGTCACAGTCCCGTTGACCATCCTTGGCTTGAACACCGCACGCGCGCAGGCCGTAAACGCCCCAGACGCGAACGGCATCGCTTCACGGGAGCAACTCCAGCTAGACAGCCGCAGCTTTCCTGCCACGTAACGCATTAACACAGCGCCCATTAGATGACGGTTATCTATGCATATGTAAATCACTCCCTAATTCCCTTTTTGTTGTAGCACCCCCTTACCCGCCGGTACGTCGCCAAGGCCGAGCCTATCTCGGATCCGGGAGAGGGTGCGCCTCGCCTTGGTCGCCCATGGACTCTTCATGTCTCGTTCGTGGCGAAAAAGTCCAATCTTCGGCAGGCCGATGTCTCGGACTCTCCCTGCCGCCGCTGTCTTCCAGTCGCTGCACGACCTGTTCAGGTCGACCCGACGTGCCTTGCACGCCGCGAGAGCCACGCTTGCATAGCTTTCCGTCAGGTTATCCACGACTGCACAGATGGCCCAAGTTTTGGCGGCGCTGCTGGGGGTAGAACGTCAGCTGTGCGTTGGAGCGCCGAACGAACAGCTCGGTGCGCGCCTGCTCACATAATTCCTGCCATGTAAGACCATACATTACGTCAGCAACCGCCACACACGGTCCCCTCTGTATACGGCACACTCTCCCACACATGTTACCTTCCAGCCTTTGACGGTCGGGAGTAGGTCAAGCGCCTCCTGCATAATGGCAGATGGGGAGTGACGAAGGTGGCCCTCGTCCTCGTCGTCGAACCCCCCCTCCTCATCGGACGCCGTCTCTGACGTGGAGCATGCCCGCCGCGCCTTCCGGCGCTTTCCCTTGCCGGAGCCGCGCTTGCGCCTCCTCCTCTTCTTAGCACTGCCGTCTTCCTTGGGCTTCGCAATGAACGCTGTCTCCAACCTTGCAATCGCACGTGCCGTCTCCTCATGGAGCTCCCTCATGCTCTGCAGCTCCTCACGAGTGACCGGTGCGTTATTGGGATCACGCCTCGCGCCGGCGTCATCCTCTTCTGCGTCGGCATCAGCATTGTTCTCCGCTTCCGCACCATCTTCGTCTTGAGCGTAGACTGGGTTACGTCTGGGGAGAGCCACGTTTGGATCGTCGTCCGATGATGGCGCCGGAGGTGCGTCGGGTTCCCCGTCCACTCGTGCAGAGCCCTCTACCACGTCTTGAACAGGACGTTTGCGCCTGCGACCAGCCTTTCCGCTGGAAGCAGCTGTTCCGTCAACCTGCCGGCTTGACTGTGCAGATGAGGAACTACCTTCCGAAGTGCTCCCATGCGACATACGCGAGTCCGCCCGAGTCCCATGAGACGGTGGCACGGCTGCATCTCACACCAGTAAACAAACAACGGAGTTAAGTGACAACACACACACGTGCATGCTGCGGATAATCGAAAAAGGCCGGGAAACAACAGACGAAGCGGCAAACACATTGGCATTGCGTCTGGGGTTGATTACTCACGTGGCGGCGAGGGAGGACCCCTGGCTTGCTGCTCGTTGGCATGCTTCGAAACATCCAGGCGAGGCTTCTTCGTCACCTTACGCCTAACGTTCCCAGGCAGAAGGTAAGAGTTCCGTAGGTAGGCAGGTGGCTGTGACACGCGCTGACTCCTCCCCTCACGTGACGACACGGTGAAACTGTCCATTGTGTACGAAAGTTGTGGGCATGAATGACTTTGGCGGACACATTGTCCACTACTTACGCATTCTGAGTTCACGCCAATCGTGCGTCTGTGCGTTACCCCCCCATTACACGTGGCCATCAATTGTCGGACAGGCGGGTTTTGCCCACATGGCTCAACCCTGATGCAAAGTTATCCACATATCGCGTTATAGAGTCACGCCAATCGTACAAATGCAACACATTGTGTGAAGCTCGTAAAAGTCATCCGCGACTGTGTACTCAGACAATGGATAATGTTCATTATGCGCCAGCCTGCTTGATACTCACAGTGCGACATCAGCGCATAGTTGACTCCACACAACAGGAGACAGTACTACATCTAGCATCACAAGACACACATAGAACGATGCTTCCTATACAGGTCCAACGTCAGTAAGTCTGCCTCAAGCACAGCTAGCAGCCTCGTCCAGTTTATGTGCCAGTTCCAGTTCATGCCTCCGTGCCACTACATATACGTACTCCATGTCCGTTGCGCCTAATCGCACACCGTCTCCACACCATGACCCATCCTGTCTTGCACGTCTTCATCGCTGCTGCTGTTGTCCGGCGACCGAGTGCCACTGTTTTCCAGTGGGCATGGAGTACCAGGCTCGATGCCCAGCTCTGCCAGCGCTGTCCTCCACTGACGCCACCTCCACCACATCCGTGCCTTGACCAGATGACGCAAGTCGTCGCGAACACACTCCACCAGGCACTCCTTCTCCTCGTCCGTCAGCTCCTTCACGTGCTGGATGTGGTCATTACGCCTGATTACAAAGGCTGCCGCGGCATACGCATACGCCGCATCGAGCTCCACAGTATATGCGCCCAGCCGAATCTGCTGACCTGTGCCTGGGCCGCACACCATCTTGACACCCCACTTTCGGCCGCGTGCGCACCAGCTCACACCTGTCCAGCGGCTGGATGCAGGCCGCCCACCGTACACGGTAAGCATGCTGGTCTGACGCGCGGGCCGTCCTGCATTCTTGATCCCCGGACGGAGGCGATACCTGGCAGAGCGCGAGACCATCGGCTGTGGTGCCGGAGTCACGGGAGCGGCTGGGAGATCCTGCTTCTCCTTCTTGGGCCTGACATCAGCAGGTGTGGGCTCACCATTACTGGGTGACGCCCCCTCGAAATGCGCAGACGGGACTGATGGCTGCGGAAGCGGACATGGAGCCGGGTGGATGGACATGCCGAGCGTCCGCATAGATGCTGCGTGCTCCACGGGGTTCTTGGACGTGGACAGAGCCAGCAGAGGCGTCCCGTGTGCCTGAAGCTCGTGTGCCGCTCCACTCAGCATTTGTTCCTCCGAAATGCCTAGCGAACGTGCCAGGCCCATGACAGCCGCACACACAACGTAATGTTGAAATGTATTCGTATACATTTATAAATGCCTACAGTAGAGCCTAGTGTAGTTATATTAGTTTCCTGCTTGGTGGTGCACCATTTGCCCTTTTCCTTGACTATATCTTGTATGCCTTCCATTATTGAAACCCCTCTTTGGCTAAACTCTCTCGACATTGCACTTTCACCCCTAAACCCTAGTCCTAAGTTATCTTAGGCTTCTAACATGGTATTAAGAGCTACGTCGTCCTAAGACCTGTTTGTTTTTTTTCCCCATGGGCCCACCACGTATCCCCCCGCTCATGGCGCTCGTCACGCCCCCCGTCGCGGCCGTAATTACGACGGTTGCAACGATCGCGACCGTCGAAACGGTCTCGGCGGCGAGCTGCGCGACGGCGTCAGATGCGGCCTCGTCCCTGCCCGTCCCGTCCGTGGCGCCCTCCCGGTCGCGCCTGTTGCGCCCTGCTCGTCGCGCGCATCGCCTGCCCCTCCCCGTTCTGTTACGACCACAGCAGCAGCCGCGCGCAGCTGCGTACAGCCACGCATTGCTGCGCGCAGCCGCGTCCGACCATGCGCACCCGAGCACGGTCGTGTGCGCCAGCACCAGCGCCCGTCGCCAGCACCTGCGCAAGCGCCAGCGACGACGCCAGCGCCAGCAGCAGCTTACACCGCCCCCCCCTTCCCTTCCGCAGCTTCCGCTGTGTGGGGGGGGGAGTTGTGGGGGTGGCGGGTGTGAGTTGCGTGCAGCCCGTCCTTCCCCTCCCTTCAACGGGGTCCGCCGTGAGGGGGGGAAGAGGTTGCGGGGGGAGGGTGAGGGGAAAGGGAGAGAATGTGAGGGGGTGTCGAGAGAGATTCTGCCGAGCCAGCAGCTGCCCCTCCTCCTCTCTCTCCCACAGCCGCGCGTGCCGCTGTGGGGGGGAGGGTGAGGTGGTGGCGGAAGTCAGCCAGGCACCTGCAGATGCTGCCCGTTGCTACCGTGGCACCTTCTACTGCCGCCCCTGCCTCCATTTGCTGTTTCTTCTGTTGTCTACTGCTGTTGAGCGGCAGGTGCTGCCGTTGAGCCCTGCTGTGCCGCCGCACGTTGCCGCCGCATGCACTTGCTCTCCAGGCGACCTGCCGCCACATGCACCTGCTTCTGCTGCTTCTACCTTGGCTGAGGGGTTGGTGCAGCTGAATCTGCCACCACTGCACCGGTTGCCACTGCTCTTGCCCGCTGTTACTGCTTTCTCATCACTTGGTGTACCCCTGCAGGAGGTGTACTGCACACGGTTCTAGCTGTAGGCATTTAGGGGGTGTGTTGAAATGTATTCGTATACATTTATAAATGCCTACAGTAGAGCCTAGTGTAGTTATATTAGTTTCCTACTTGGTGGTGCACCATTTGCCCTTTTCCTTGACTATACTTGTATGCCTTCCATTATTGAAACCCCTCTTTGGCTAAACTCTCTCGACATTGCACTTTCACCCCTAAACCCTAGTCCTAAGTTATCTTAGGCTTCTAACACGTAACCCCCTATCTCCATACGGGCTATCATGCCTGACTGCCTCGCGAGGTCCGTGCGGACTTCGTCCTCCTTGGGAAAGACAAGGGCGCCGTGTTCTCCCACCTGGGGAAGAGGCTGCACGGGAACATCCACACCCTCCCCAAACAGCTTCACAATAAGGTCACCTGTGGCGTGGAGGGACACCTCCTCGCGGAGCTGGCGCCGGTATGCGTGGGACTTCGCGCCGTAGAACGTCATGAACTGTTTGAGGATTGAAAAGCCGGATGAAACCAGGGCGCGAAGATACATGCCAACATAAATCCCACAGTCTACCGCGTTCGACTGCTGTGGGTGGTCTTCCGGCTGCCAGGAAACACATTACATGAGAAGGCACACGTCAATTGACCGACGCGCCAGACAGTGCCCGCGACATGGATGCGACATGAAGTGCACTCACATGCATTACGTAGACTTCGGCATACTCCACATGGTCCTCCGCCTGCTTCCGGTCGGCAGTGGGCAGCTTAGCTTTGTGCAGAAGGAGCAGCATACTGCAAATGAAGCACGTTACCGGTGTTCGTTATATATCGCATCAACGGAATTTATCATGATTGGTCAGGGCACAAATATAAGATTCACCGCTCACCTCTTGACGCCCTCCATCACTTCTGGCTTATTAGTGTGCAACTGTGCACTATCGTAATGCACCAGCTCGACGCCGCCCTCGGCAGTCTCGGATAGCTTCCCGCTGACCATGGTGCGGAGGTTCGTCGCTATGACCAGCGAGTTGTGGCCCCTGACACATGTACGCATGTTGTATGTTAGGGAACGCGTTTCGACATCGACTGATCTGGAACGCGGCAACTAACAACAGCATGATCTCTTGGAGGAATATGCCTTACTCGTAGTACACTGGGATGGCGAGGTAGTCCTGTGCGAAAATACACAGCGCATGTCCAAGGGGCCATGCCCTGTTCAGGTCTTTCGCGAACGTAAACGCCTTCGTGTCCATAGGAAACCATGTTTTGCCGCCTTCCAGCTTCGGGTACCTTATGTTAAGTAGTCTGTAACACACATATGCAAGATATAGTTCGTCATAATATATATGAAGACAGGACATACAGCATGTATAAGGCACACCGTTCCCCGGTGCTTACATGTTGTGGAAGTCCACCACTGTGTCCGCCAGACACTGTCCGTCGGCGAGCGTCAGGACGTCCTGTGCTGGCAGTTGACACCCCACTCCATGGGGTCCGTAAAGCGCCAACGGCTGGAAATCGCACTGATAGCTGGGCCTTTGAAGACGGGCAATCACATCGTCGCTTGGCGGAGGCGGCACCTCTCCTGCGCCCCTCACACCTCTGCCCGCCGATGTCACCTTACGGGGGCGGGGCAACTCCTGCTTCACCTTGCGCTTACGGCGATCCTGCTCCGTAGACAGAGTGGTCAGGGCACTGGCCGCGCAGGACACGCTGTCCCGCTGCACAAGCATGCGTTGGATGTTCATGGTGGGCACTAAGTAGACTCAGTCGCGTACTGTGGTGGTAGCCAGTAATACATGTTACAGGGATTCTAGCGTCCAAAACCGTGTCTGCAGTAATGGCCGCTCATCGGACGAATATATTAGGCAGAACACAAAGAAGCTTTGCGGAGTCGTTTGATGTTCAGAGACCTACAGACTGGAACAAGGAACCCCGTGATAACCATAGCGCGCCAGAACCATAGCGCGCCAGATCCAGCTGTGTCGGAATAGGCGCCGAACGGTGAATATGCATGACGGGCACACGTGTCATGATTTCGCATCATGCATGAAGTCCTCGGTGGGGAATTGGGGTTTACTTTGCATGTGGCTGCGAGGTTGCAAGAGTGGTTGGGTGTGATTCATACTCGCTAATGTTCGGTTTTCACTAAACACTCAGCTTTATTCTCGTTACGAATAAAACATTCCACAAACATGCCACACTCGCGGGAAGCATGGACTACCACCACGTGGCGTTGGTTCGTTTCGCACATCCGAGGTGGCAATCAAACCCTATCTACATGCTCTCGATTTACACTGTTTCGCAAGAACATAATAGACATTACATCCAATACCATAGTTGCTCTGATGCATATGACACCCCGTAGCACGTCACTCTCCAGCGGACGTCACAGACGGCCGTTGACACTCCTACAAACCAGACTCTAGACCCCCTCGCACCATTACTCCGAGATCAGCTGGCCTCAATCCGTGGTCGCTGCACATCAGATAACAGTTACAGTTGAGGGACGGGGACGCTTGGTTGGCGTCCGACGCAGACGACTGACGACCAGATCGTTAGACGCGCCAAACCGCTCGGGCGCGTCCCGCACATCAATGCCGAGCTTTAGTGCCTGACGGACAAGGTATTCAGTGACGACGCGCGCCACCCGCCTGCGACAACGATGGCCATTCAGTAGCGGCCCTGGCTGCGTGTGCAGTGCTATCTCGCAGCCGTCTTCGGCGCGGGCTGTCGTTCATTGTGCGCTGCACGCGTGGCGGGAGAAGGGTCAGCTCGCAGTGCGCATAATCAGTGGCATGCATGAGCGTGTGGCCTGGCCGTGCGAACTCGTCTATGATGTACTGCAGTTGTCCCAGTTCCTGAACAAGAGGCTCGGACAGGACACAGAGAACGGGGTTTTTGAACTCTCTCACAGACGACCGCCGTGATGCCGGCACACAGCCGGCGCGCCACCAGCTGAGATGGACCGAAACCGGAGTCAAGTCCCTCCACCTTGTACCCATCCAGTCCACAATGATGGACAGGGGAGGGGCGTATCGGAACAATGCCCCGTCGCGCCACGCTTGTGACATCATCAGATGGCGAAGGTATGAGGCACGGTACAGCGTCTTCCACAGCTCTACCACCCCGCACACGCCGGGATGGATGCACCCAGGCGCTTTAGGACCCTGCATGTGGATGATTCGGAGGTTTCTCAGATTTTGAACGCGGTAACCGTACTCCGTCGTTTCCATAACAGCTGGATCCGTTGACGAGTGGGCGTCCGAAGTCACGAGAACGATTACATGGTCGTCCGTAGAGTACAACCGTCCGTTCAACGCTTCCAGGTACTCGCTGAATATCTGGCAAGAGAAGCACGCGATGACGGGGCAGTCGTGTTAGCATATGGAATTGCATGATTATAATGCAACGGCATTCCACAAACTAGGCCGGGTACGAGCAGACGATCTCGCACCTCGGGCGTGACGAACCCGTCCACGGTGTGACGCACGAACACGGTAAAATCCTGGGGTGTTTCAAGGCCTTGTGCCCGCGCGTCGTCCGCGCGGAATATCAGAAGAGGCGGACACATGATTGTCCCCGTTGCATTGAACAGGAAGCAGACATTGATGCGCCAGCCGGGCAGCGGATCATCGTGTCCATTCTCGGAGTGAAGGAAGGGGAGCCTGGTGGGTAAGAGAGGCTCCTCAACGAAGCAGTACACGTCGTCTGGATGAGCCTTTATCTGAGCCAGTAGCATGGCCATTTCAGCCATGGTTGAGAGATGGAGTACACCAACTGACTTAGTGCCGCGAATACAAGCTCTAATAGCTTACTCTGGATGGACGCTGGAATGACTGAGAGCGTCATTGTACACGGACATTATCCGCCACGTAAGCACATCCTTCCGCACTCCTGCCCACACACGTTAGAGGTGTAGACACATGTAGTAACGTCATTCGGACGTTGTGCGCCACCAAACATCCGCACAGTGGCGATAACGTGTAAGATCAGTGGCCAGGTTGGTGCCAGTGTACAGTGAAGTGTTGGGGGGTCGTTCGGGTGCGGTCATGTTGGATAGGTTGAGCTGTACATTGAGCCCAGTGGCAGAGCGATGATATGATGGGGAAGAGCTTTCGGTGTGAAGGGCCAATTCAACCGTCCAAAACCGATGATATCTCATGCTTGATAAGTTAGATGCAATGATACAAAAAAATGGGTACACATTCACCGTATTACACCGTGAACTTTGTCAGCGTCACCGATTCGGGTGGTCGTACTATGACAGAGGTGTTTGCTGGTACATTAGAGGTTCTGACAGAGTGGCAGTGTTTATCGGTAATTTGCAATTAGGGTTCGCGCCACCTCTTGCGATGCTGGGTAACGCATGCGAGGCAAGCGGTTTGGAGCACGTAGACGACAACACGCTCCAGTCGCATGTGTCTAAGAATGTCAAGTGCAGGAGGAAGATACAACACTCTCGTGCCCAGCGGCTGGTGGAGGCGTATCGGGACGCGCTGCGTGCTCGGCGCGCAGCAAGGCCCCGTTCACCCGCGCGTTCTCGTCGCAGCTATGGAGGCGACGCTGCTGAGAGGGCCGCAGTGGAACCGGCTGCAGTTACCGATCAACCCGACCCTCCCGACGGCGTAGAAGAGGATAGCGACGGCGATGAGAGTGTTATGTCAGTGATTGACGACGGCTTCAACACTCTAATCGAGATGTAGATCTTCTTCCGCGAGGCAGGTCTGTCCAGAAGGGAGGTGAACAGACTGCTCACCATTTTTCAGAACCCTAATTTCTCGCTGAGAGACGTGAGGCGGTGGCTCAATTTCGTGGACGTGAGACGCTTTGGGCGCGACAAGGCGCCGCGTGATCAGGTTCCATGGATGACGAAGGACATCAAGTGCTACGGCCCCAGAGGCAGGATGTGTACGCTACTGCTGCACTACCGGGATACTGAGCTTGTGAGTACATGGGTACATGCGATTGGAATCTGGGCGACTGCATGATGGTTTGTCTCCCCGCGGAAATGGGCAGACCAGTGACCACTCGTGTGCATGCTTGTGGCAGCTCGTGAAAAAACTGCTACGCGCATTCCACCACATCGCGGGATTTGTGACAAAGCCTCGGAAGGACGAGGAAGACACGAAGGAAGTGCGGCATTACAACACTCCCGACACGGGGAAGTGGCTGGAAGAAGCACGGGTATGTAGTACCAATCGTATGGGTGGGTGATGATGGGCAGCTCGCGCGTCACTGACGGCTGGGTCCAGCGTGTGTGCAGGCCGCGATTGGAGAGGAGGACTGCATTGTGCTGGGTGTGATTGTGTACAGCGACAGCACGCACGCCTCGAGGAATGGCAGACTGGCGGCATGGCCTGTCCTGATCAGCTTGTTCAACATCCCAGAAGCGCTCCGATGGCAGGAGCCGGGCCACGTACTGGCTGGTGTGCTGCCGTTCCCGCCAGAGTGGGCCTCATCCACCGAGAAGACGCGCATCTTCCAGCAGTGCATGGAGGTCATATTCGAGCCCCTACTCCGCGCACACAGAGGGTGAGCGGGCCTAGAAGCGGAGCTTGACAGCCATGATATGACTTACAAGTGTACAACTTCCAATGTCGCCGTGTGCAGGGCCGAATTGTGATGGTTTTATGTGACGGACGCGACGGGCAAGGTGGTGAAGGCCTTTCCCTGCTTTTCGGGCAGCTGGGGGACTTCCCAGAGTCGTCTCGATCTACAGCGACTCTGCAGCAAGGGTCACATCGGCCGTGTTCTACCTGCTACATGAAGGAGACACATCTGGCAAACCTGTCGCATAAGTCGGTGACGCGGACGGTGGAGCTACAGAGACGGGTCGTGGAAGCAATTCAGTCGGCAACCGACAGCAAGGTGGCGGAGAAAATCAAGAAACAATGGTCAACACACCCGGTGCAGGTGGGGGTTTCCTATGCATAATGTGTTCGTGCTTCCTCATGTGAATGTGCACACGGGGGGGCGAAGTAGCGCCTGGTCACATTCGGGTCGTCTTTGCGTGTGGCAGTGCTACTTGGAAAGATGGAACTTCGCCGAGACCACGTGGGGAAACGTGTTTCTCGCATGCGCGGCAGACCTTCTACACGTCCTGGACGGGGGGATGCTACCACGCATGGGCAAGTGCTTCATGGCTGGGAAGAGCAAGCCGGAGAGGCACGAGTTTGAGAGGTGGGTATGCATGGAAATGGCGACACTGTTGTTGTCTAACCGAGTGCGTTGCTAACACTCCTACCCAACCATGGCAGGCGGCGCAAGGAACAGAAGAAGGACACGCGCGCAAGCGTATTGCGCATCCTGGGGGGGACCACATGGTTCAGCACAGGGGCGAACTACGCCGCTTTCGAGCACAGGGGAATGATGCAGGTGATGCCCCTGCTTATCGCAGACAACATGGAGAAGAGCAAGCAGCCGGCTAAGGCGAAACGGGAACGGGAGGTGGCGGCGTTTGTGGCGTACGCCAGCTTCTACAAGGCGCTGGTGGGCGTGACAAAGCATACCGAGAAGTCCCTGGACGACGTCCGGGAGATGGCCGTGAAGTACGTACAATCCGGTTGCTCCTATTAGGTGTGTGGCGCATCAAGTGTGCCTGGGGTGCCTAATCATGCCTCCTATGCGCCCGCGCAGGATGGTGGCGGCGATCAAGGCCGCATTCCCTGACCAGACGTCGGACTGGAACATCCCTAAGGTGCACCAGATTGTGCACCTGATTGACGGCATACCACTGCGTGGTATGCCGAACGAGACATCCACCAACCTGTGGGAGCACACGCACAAGGGGACCGTGAAGGTGCCGGTCCGTGGCAGCAACTGGCACGACATCCCGCGCCGAATTGTCGAGGAGGAGGTGCAGCGCGAGATTGCACGGGAGGTGGCGGCGGAAGCGGGTGGAAACAGGCAGTATGTGACGGCGCTGCACGAGGTGAGCGTACAGGGTTGTGTACCAGGGCCACGATGTGCTGTATAAAGGAGATTGCCCTCTGAACCCGGGTTCTCACACGTTGCTCGCATGTTGTTGCGTGCACACAGGCAGTGCGGCGCATGAAGCCAGTCCTGACGAAGACTTCAAAGAGGGCGCACGTGGACGAAGACTTGGACGCGGTGATGTGGGCGTACCGCGCAGCTCACGGGTCAGACATGGACGCACTTGCCAGATGCATGGTGGCGGCAGGCATCCACACCACCACCATAGAGGTGGGAAATGTCGTTCGAGAAGGTGGCTGGGTGATGGGAGCACACGCACAAGGGGACCGTGAAGGTGCCGGTCCGTGGCAGCAACTGGCACGACATCCCGCGCCGAATTGTCGAGGAGGAGGTGCAGCGCGAGATTGCACGGGAGGTGGCGGCGGAAGCGGGTGGAAACAGGCAGTATGTGACGGCGCTGCACGAGGTGAGCGTACAGGGTTGTGTACCAGGGCCACGATGTGCTGTATAAAGGAGATTGCCCTCTGAACCCGGGTTCTCACACGTTGCTCGCATGTTGTTGCGTGCACACAGGCAGTGCGGCGCATGAAGCCAGTCCTGACGAAGACTTCAAAGAGGGCGCACGTGGACGAAGACTTGGACGCGGTGATGTGGGCGTACCGCGCAGCTCACGGGTCAGACATGGACGCACTCGCCAGGTGCATGGTGGCGGCAGGCATCCACACCACCACCATAGAGGTGGGAAATGTCGTTCGAGAAGGTGGCTGGGTGATGGTTAATAGTAGGTGAAGGTAATAGCAGGTGTGAAGTCTGGGCCACGGCCTTGTGTCACCATCACACCGCATCCACTGTACTCTGTCTGTGTCCCGGCGTACGCAGGTGCACACAGCCGTGGCGATCCCCCGAACGCGGGGGGGGGTGCTTGTGCCCAATGGCACATTTGTGAAGGCCAGTCCTTCTGAGCAGTGGTTTTCAGACATCGCAGTGTACCGGTCCGACAATGAGGAGTGGTATGCCAGGTGCCTCTGCATCTTCCGCGCAGAGGGGGCGGATGGGGAGATGGGGCGACACGTGTACGTTAAGTACTACGAGGCAGAGGGCACGTGCCCGATGACGTCATGCCTGCAGCTGTCTCCCGGCCGTGTGAGAACAAGATAAGCGGTGGTTCCTGTGGAGTGCATCCAGAGGGTGGTGCACGTGTGCAAGTCCTATGTGAACAAGCGTGTCATGCTCCTGAACAAGTTCCTGCTGACGGAATGAGTGTGGTGGGCTGTTCCATTGCCGTGACAGGTGGGCCAAGTGAGGCCATGTGCGCTGATATGGACGCAATAGACGCTAATTCAGTAGACACATGGGGTGGCCCCTTAAATGGTTTTTCTTCTTATGATCAGATGTGTCGGTTGGTTGGGTGGATCTTGCATACCGTTTAACATAATCAGTGGTGTCCACCAGGTGTAGATGTTGGCAAGTTGTTTGAAAAGGTTAATGTGTTTAGGCAGTGCATCTGGTGTAGAGCGGGTTTGACAGAGATGCGTTCTCATTGTACGATGATGCGCGAGCGCCAAATGTGCGACTCGAGAGGTGATGCGCCTCGAATGGAAAAATGTGCGCCTCGATTTTCACGGGCCCGTGTTGAATCGGGTGGGTGAGCCCTAAAGTTACATTTGCGTCACATGTGTCTTGTGTTAGGCCCGCTGGCCTAAGTCCGCTAAAGAATTAGCGGGGTCGACTAAGTCGAGGATGAAGCGCGGCGGAAGACTTTGGCGAAAGAACTACTAGCGAAATAGGCGAAGGAGTTACTGAGTAATTGAAGAAGAGTTGAATGAGAATTGGTTGATATGAGGGAATACAAGCAAGGTTTATATAGCATGCAAGAAACAAGGTTGGAAAGTGGATTGTGGGACCAAGAATTGTAGTGCAAGAAAAGTAGAGTGCCACGTGGCACTAGAGAATCTGAGAAGATAAGGATAAGGGTGACTTGGATGGGTTGGGAAAGTACTGTTCAAAGGGAACAGTAAATCCCCCTTTAACACTACCCCCCTCCCAAGGAGGCGACGTCCGCGGCGCCTGCAGACTGAAGGTACGCTCGGAGACAAGCGTTGTCGGGAGACAGCGAGGACGAAGGAACCCAGCTGTCGTCGGCTGCATCGTAACCACGCCAACGAACCAAGAAGTCGATGAAAGAGACACCTCCCTGCAGACGGCGACGGTGCCTGAGGATGCGCTGGATCTGGTAGTCGGGCTCGTCGGTGTCAACAGCTACCGGCAGTGGAGTGCGATCACGGCCCGAGAAGGTGGTGTTGGGATCAGTGTAAGGCCGAAGGAGAGACACGTGGAATGATGGGTGCATGCGGAAATGAGCGGGAAGGCGGAGGCGGTATGCGACTGGACCAAGTGCGCGCTCAATGACAAATGGACCAATGAAACGTGGACGAAGCTTGCTGTCCTGTGGCAGTCGGAGGTTGCGGCTATCGAGAAGGACACGGTCACCAACTGAAAACGACACCTCACGACGACTGCGGTTGGTGGTGCGTGCCATGCGTGCATTTGCGAGCTCAAGGTGCTTCCTCACGTGATCATGAATGAAAGTGAGATGCTGGTGGAAGTTGTCCGCACGAGGGACGGTGGGTGTGAGATCGACACGAGTGGGGACATTGGGGTGCTGACCGTACAGTGCAAAGAACGGTGACATGCCTGTGGCGGAATGATGCGTGTTGTTGTAGGCGAACTCAGCCATGCTCAGCTTCTTGTCCCATGCGGCTGCGTCGTGCATCGTGATGCTGCGAAGGATCTGCTCCAAAGTCTGGTTCACGCGCTCGTTCTGTCCGTCTGTCTCTGGATGGTACGCAGACGACATGGCTAAGCGAGTCCCAAACAGTGCGAAAAGCTGCTTCCAGAACTTTGAGGTGAATCGAGGGTCGCGGTCGGAAATGATCGAATCTGGAACCCCGTGCAGTCGAACTACGTTATCTACAAACAGCGTCGCGGCTTCCTCTGCTGTGACCTGGCCGTGCGTGGGGATGAAGTGCGCTGCTCGAGAAAACTTGTCGACTACAACGAAGATGGCGTCGTGACCCCTAACTGTGCGCGGTAATGCCATGATGAAATCCATGGTAACTACCTGCCAAGGGCGGTCGGGCGGTGGAATCGGCTGCAAAAGTCCTGCCTTGCGCTGTCGCGAGGACTTCGTACGCTGACACGTGTCACACGAGCGAATGTAATCCTCTACGTCTGCTGCAAGCCCTGGCCAGTAGTACGTGCGACTAAGCGTCTTAGCCGTCTTGTCTGCTCCGAAGTGACCTGCACTAACTACGTCGTGCGCCTCTGAGAGAAGGAGCTGTCGAAGAGGGCGGTAGGCTGGAACCCAAATCCGTGCTGTACCCTTCCGTATGTAAACACTACCCTGCACCTCTGCTCCTGCGGGCGGCTGCGGTGTGAAGTCGGGATCTACAGTGTAACCGTGCTCGAAGAGTGCTGTGAGAAGTGGATGGCCGGCAGTGACTGTGAGGCTAGCGAGCTGGCAACTAGGGCGAGTGAGCGGATCTGCTGGGTTGCGCACGCCTGGCTTGTACTCTATCCTGTAAATGAAAGCTCCCTTCCATAAACTCCATCCATCTAGCCTGGCGACGACTCAGCTGCGGCTGCGACTTGAGAAAGCGAAGCGAGCAGTGGTCCGTGCGTATAACACTGTCTGCCCCCTCTAGGTAGCACCTCCATACCTTCTACGCGTGGATGATCGCGAGCGCCTCCTTGTCGTGTATGGGATAGTTCAACTCCGCTCCCCTCAGCTTACGCGACTCGTACGCGATCGGCTGCAACCCGCATCCCTGGTCCTGAAGAAGTACAGCTCCAATGGCCTGATCTGAAGCGTCGGTCACTACAACGTACGGGCGAGTGGGATCAGGGTACGACAGTGTCGGTGAAGACGTGAGCGACTGCTTCATCTGCTCGAACGCCTGCTGCTGCGCTGGACCCCAAACGTACTCTACGCCTTTCCGAAGTAGGTCGGTGAGTGGACTAGCGATGGAAGCGTAACCCTGAACGAAACGGCGGTAGTAATTTGCGAATCCGAGAAAGCTCTGCAACTCCTTGACTGAGGTCGGTGCTACCCAATCCTGTACTGCTGCGATCTTCTTCGGGTCGGTCCTAACGCCACTAGCGGATACGACGTGTCCTAGGAACTCGACCTCGGGGAGAAAGAACTCGCACTTCGACTGCTTCGCGTACAGCTTCTCCCTCCGCAAGACCTCAAAGACCCTCTGCAAGTGCTGCACGTGCTCCTCTTTCGACTTGGAAAAGATGAGTATGTCGTCTAGGTAAACGACAACGAACGAACCTAGGAACTCGGAGAGGACGGTGTTCATAAGCGTCTGGAACGTCGCTGGGGCGTTGGTCAGTCCGAACGGTAGAACCCTAAACTCGTACAACCCCTGCTTCGTACGAAACGCCGTCTTGTGCTGGTCCTCTGGAACTACACGAATCTGGTGGTAACCCGAACGAAGGTCGATCTTAGAAAAGACTCTAGCGCCCTGCACTGCATCTAGAAGATCCTCTACTCTCGGCACCGGGAATCTATTCTTGACGGTGGCGGCGTTCAGTGCGCGGTAATCTATGCACATCCGTAACCCTCCGTCTTTCTTAGGCGCGAAAAGGATCGGTGCGGCCCAAGGCGATCTAGATGGCTGTATGAACCCCTGTGCGAGAAAGTGCCTAACCTGCTGCGTCATCTCCTCTGTCTCTGCTGGACTCAACCTCCACTGCGGCTTCGCTACTGGCCTGCTTCCCGGCTCCAACTCTATTCGATGGTCTACTGCTCGGCTGGGAGGTAACCCTGGGGGCAACTCGTCGGGGAAGACGTCTGCAAACTCTGCTAACAGTGCACTCACCTCAGCAGGAAGAGTCGCCTTCTCACTAACTGCTGCGCTCCCTCCTTTCCCCTCCTCAGCTTCCACCTCCTCAAGGAAAACCGCGAAGATCCGTGCCGCTCGCTTCACCAGCTGTCGCACACGAACAGCATTGATGATCGCTGTGGATGATGTGGCCCCATCGCTCCACTGTGGCAGCTCCCGGAACTCGCCATCTACCTTGACGCTGCAGCTTCCCTGAGCCCAATCGAACTGAGTACTAACCGTCCGTAGCCAATCTCTCCCGAAGATGAAATCGTAACCGTCCAACGTCGCCGAGTCGAAGTCACGCCTAACTGTGATCGGTCCTAGCACTACGCGCAACTTGCGAATGACTGGTCCTATGTGGAGAGGCGTCCCATCTATCATGCGAGCGTCCTTGAAGTTGACTGAGGAATCTGCTTCAAGATGGAGACGGCTAACTAATGAAGACGAAACGAACGAGTGGCTAGCTCCACTGTCGACGAGAATCTTAACAGTAACTCCGTGCGTAGATGACTGCTGCGAGGCCGTCTCCTCTACGTTGGTAGACCTGGCGGGTACGGGAACCTCCACACCAGCTAGCGACCCGCTATCTACTGGCGGTTTCCGTTTCCCTGCTGTCGCTCCTTGAACTGTGGGCAGTCCCGCTTCATGTGTCCCGGCTTTTTGCAGTAGTGACAGTTCCCCCTAAATCCGTTGCGCTGTGAGCCGTCACTGTTAACTACATCAATCTCCATGGGCGACGGTCCGTCCCTCGATCGAGCGTCGTTGATCGGTCTGTTGTATCCCCTATCGCGATCGTCACGACCCCGTCGGCTTCGTACTGCGTCGACGCGTTCTGCTGCTGCGACTACTGACTCGAAGGTGGACAACCCGTGAATCGCAATAATCTCCGCTATGTCCGGCTTCAACCCTTCGAGGTAGCGATCGCGCATCTCTGCTTCTATGATGTCGTCTATTTCGTTGCAGATGCTCAAGAACCGTCGTGTGTACTCCTGGACGTTTCCTATCTGTCGGAAATGACGCAGACGCTTCCTAGCAGCTTCGGAGGCATTCACCAAATCGAACCTACTTTTCAGCGCCGCTTCAAATCCTTCCCATGTCGTCGGAACCGTGGTAACACCCAAAGCTAAACTCCCTAAGCTCGAAGTTGCAGCTGCATGCCCCACGCCCTGTTGATGCCCGTCTAACTGAGCCCTCCGTACAGCAGTCTGCGTAAGTTGGCGCCACCACTCCAAGGCCGGGCCCCTCAGCAGCGTTACGGCGTACTCGATCCGCTGCTGCGCGTCCGCCTCTTGCACCCCGCTCGCGGCGAAGTAATTGTTGAGCATGAAGAGCCACGTCCGCACGTTCGCGTCGCGTTGACTTGGGTCGAACGACTCGGGCTTCTGCGGCTTGAGCGCGCTTCGACGTTCCGGCAGCGCTTCCGCGCCAGTCGACGTGGTGGGTGCAGGAGTTGGTGCGGCAAGGCCATGGGGGTTAGAAGCCAAATTGCGAAGTTGTTGCATTTCGGCTCGTACCTGACGATTTTCGAACGTCAATTCTTCGAGTTGACGCATGAGCTCGGCAAGCGTGTTGCCCATGTCGTGGGGGAAAGCGTTCATGGATTCGTCCATGTTCGCTCGACGACTCCAAGTCTGCAAGTCGGCACCGCGGGACGATGACGGCGTAGTCTCGTCGTCGACGGTCGCTCGTTGGAAGTCGCTCCCCGCGAAGGCTCTTGATACCAAGTGTTAGGCCCGCTGGCCTAAGTCCGCTAAAGAATTAGCGGGGTCGACTAAGTCGAGGATGAAGCGCGGCGGAAGACTTTGGCGAAAGAACTACTAGCGAAATAGGCGAAGGAGTTACTGAGTAATTGAAGAAGAGTTGAATGAGAATTGGTTGATATGAGGGAATACAAGCAAGGTTTATATAGCATGCAAGAAACAAGGTTGGAAAGTGGATTGTGGGACCAAGAATTGTAGTGCAAGAAAAGTAGAGTGCCACGTGGCACTAGAGAATCTGAGAAGATAAGGATAAGGGTGACTTGGATGGGTTGGGAAAGTACTGTTCAAAGGGAACAATAAATCCCCCTTTAACACTTGGGACGTTTTGGGTAGTCGCTGGGACTTTTTGTGAGCTTTTCCGTAGAAAAACCCACTCACATGAAAAATGTGCTCTTAACTTTTCCGCGATGTAGAGATCACGAAGCTCCACGAGTGGATGGCACGTGGCGGCTCGCGAAGTTGTAGTAGGAGGGTAGTAACGCTGGGGGCGGCTGGGCATTACGCGATAGGAACGAGGCAGAAATCGCACGTAGTAGAAACGAAATGGACTGCCTTATATGATGGCTCGATTCACTGCGAGGCTTCGAGTGGGATTTCCCTTCCCTTGCTTCTCTCGAGAGTTTCCCGGCCCTCGCTTCCTCCTCTGTGATCTGTCCGCCGAGAGATGCGCGCGACGCTCGCCATTGGAGGAGTGGTGACCAATGGGAGTGATGGCATCAGGCCAACGCGGTGAGTCGACCCCAAGGGGCAGACGAGATCCGCCGCCATAGCGGGGGAAATCAAGCTAAAGCTGATAACGTATTCGCTTGATTCTTTAGGAAATCTAGATGTACGATTGCAAGTGGAAGACTAGGGAATCTCCCGAGAGCATCACCGCCTTCCACGTCGGATCGATATGGTTGCGGTGGTGTAAAATATCGATTTCGAGAATTTAGCACGTGAACGGTTTTAGCGGAAAATCTATCGACGGAATTGTGTGACGCAAGCTGAAGAAAATCTAAGCACCGCCTTCTACTGTTTCGCGGTGCAGTGCTAAGCACGGAAGGAAGGAACACGGAAATGACCACTATGAGAGCGAGTGGCACGTGAAGAGGATCAAGAGCCAGATAAGGCTTCAGTAGAAGTGCCGTGCGGTGCGGCCATGGCTGATTTGATTGGGAAGTGGAAACGTTTCCCTCACAAGGCAACAAAAACAAACCGACCTCGTAAAAACAAACCGTAACAAAATGTATTACACCGGAATGGAAAGCTTGAAATTGCACTGCATATCTTATTCGATCATGATGTGGCAGGGTAGTAGAGCACCTCCAGCGGGAGTTTGTGTTGAAAGCAGGCCTGTCGAAGTGTTTGGGACCAACAATTTGAGTTCTCAGCTGCTCCGATTCTAGCCCTGATTTTCACGGGCGCAGGCCAAAATCAAAACTTAAATCCGGACTTCTTTAAAATAAGGTTTGTGTCCTTGGCCCTCATATAACAAGGTTTGTGTTCCTATTACTTAGCAGCAGCAAGGGGCACACCAACTACCGCCTCTACATCGTAGGCAGAAGTATCGCAGGCAAAAACATCTGGGGGAGGCAGGGGAGGGAGGCAGGTATTAGGATGGGGAGTTCTTCGAACCAGAAACCTAAACTAGGATTCCGGGGAAGGCCCGAACGGAGCCCTTAACTGTCACGGGTGCCTTGCCAATCTGTTACTTGAATCGGTCTAGCTGCCCTGAACGTAGACTAGAATGTTCAGGGCATTAAGGGCAAATGCCCTTACTTCGACAACCCTGGTTGAAAGATCAGTCCCGCGCCCACCCGGACGAGGGGTGCTGTGTGGGCCTTTTGTGGCTCCTCGTACAGTACTTCTCGATTAAAGCACAACATATACGTACCTTGCCAAGATGGCTAGAATCTAGCAACAAATGTTCTTGTTTACAATCCGATTAAAAAACAACAGGCTGGCACAGAGAGAGAGAGAGAGAGAGAGAGAGAGAGAGAGAGAGAGAGAGAGAGAGAGAGAGAGAGAGAGAGAGAGAGAGAGAGAGAGAGAGAGAGAGAGAGAGAGAGAGAGAGAGAGAGAGAGAGAGAGAGAGAGAGAGAGAGAGAGAGAGAGAGAGAGAGAGAGAGAGAGAGAGAGAGAGAGAGAGAGAGAGAGAGTCGAG
>CANIUD010000350.1:230000-372123 GCA_947470075.1 Closterium sp. Yama58-4 | reverse complement strand
GAGAGAGAGAGAGAGGGAGAGAGGGAGAAGTGGCCAACCGTAAAGGAAATACGGCGGGAGAAGTCATGGGACCGAGTGAGGCACATGCGTCGCGCTCTTCGTGAGGCGATTCCAAAAAAAAAAAACAACAACAACAACAACATCACCGCACACACACTCAAGCCACAACCTAGACAAAGGTTTTATGGCTGACTTGTGGCAAAAAGAGGTGTAAAAAAAAAAACAAAACAAAACAAAACAAAACAAATGAGAGGGGGAGGAGGTGGGGGGAAGGAGGGTGACATAGTTGCCCTACACATCGCCCCGCCGGATCCGCGTTTAATCCACCTCGTCATTTTCCCTCTATACAACCTTGGTTGCCCGCCACTTGCAGAAGCTGGCAGCGAGTGGCAACATGTCAGTTGGGACCCATACACGCACGCAATAACGGACAACATGGTGTCCGTCATGCGAAGGCGACTGCGCAATAGCCTGCACTGGTGGCTATCTTGGTGCGACAGCAGCTTCATCCTTTCCATCATTGCAAGAGGGTATTGGTTACGATGCAAGGGCGAGGAGCCCATCCCTTTCGAGGCCCCCAATCACGCAGGAGTGCAAGCACATATGACCTTCACCCAAGGTGCTGTCCGCGACCTTATCACTTCGGGTGCCGCACTCAAAGTCTTGTCAAAGGCCACATTGGCATGCATCAGCCCGCTCAATGTAGTGGAGCAACGGGACAAATGCCGTCTCATACTTGACCTGCGGAAGGTCAACTCCCACCTTCAAGTGCCCAAGTTCAAGCACGAAGGCTTAGCCCGGGTTGTAGAAATTATCCGCCCGAACGACTGGCTATTCACAATTGATTCGAAGTCAGGCTACCACCATGTTGACATTCACCCATCCTGGTTGAAGTTCTAGGGTTTTCAATTTGAGGGAGAGTTCTATTGCTTCACCTCCCTGCCTTTCGGCCTGGTGACATCACTGTTTGTCTTTACGCAGTTAATTAAGCAAATAGCTAAGAGATGGCACACGCGCGGAGTTCGCGTGATCCCATATGTGGACGACTTACTTTTCCTCTGCAACTCCGAGATCCAAGCACGCTCGACGTGCACGGAAGTCCTCCGAGACTTGATTCGTGATCAACGCCAAGAAATCAAACCTGCATCCCACGCACCAATTGCGCTTCTTGGGGATGGAGCTCGAAACTGTACGAGGAATGTTTCTCGTCGGGGAGGATCGGCGTGAGCAACTACTGCGTGAGCACCATCGGAAAAAGCCAGTCAGGCCGACAAGTGCCGATCCGCCAGGTCGCCCGGATCACTGGATTCCTTAGCTCCATGTCGCTCGCGCTAGGCACGACGGCACGATGTCGTTCTTTCAGCACGCGAATCTGCGCTTTCTGTTTATTACCAACGCCTCAGTGCTTTTAGATCCCCTACTGTCGCATCTCTCTAACCCTTGACGCTCAACATTCAGACCAAGTCCATATTTGCATGAGGCAGATTTATCCATTTCCTTATACAATTTGAAAACCGTTCTTCTAGCCGGGCAAAAACTTACAATGCGATTCTTGTAATGTCCAACACTTGATGTTGTTTATATTCGGATTTTGTAAAAATGTGTGTTTGTACTCGGTCAATATTATAATATTTTTTACATTTTGCAAGCAAGAATTCTAATACTATATATTGACGAGAGTAGAAATGATATTTCGGTGCTTCCAGAATGCTGGTTGACCAGTTCTTCCATTCTACAAACTGAGTAAATCTCCCCCATTCATATGCATTTTTCATGCCTTTTGGCTAGAAGCTAACAGCCTGTCATATTCGCGCCACAGCCTGATCAACACAGCCACGACACGGAAGTTGAAAATGCCACTGGGCAGGTGTTTACCTGAGATTGATGCAAGACTAGTCGACGGCACGCCACTGGTGATACGGGAACGCGTAGACCAAGTTCGGATTCGATGCGGGGGTAACTTCACGTTTAGCCAGGAAATGCTCACAACAACCCTCAAAGGGGACCGACATTTTACTCGGCCGTGATTGGCTGCGACGACACAATCCGCGAATGGGCTGGACGACGGGTGACTGCACCGTGCGAGTGAACGGTAACAACATCGCCTTACCTCGCTGGGGCTCGCCTGAGTCTTCGTCGGTGCGTGTCAACGCGATCACGATGAAACACGCCATAGCGGCAGGAGCTGAAGTGTACGCGGTTGACATTCGGGAAGCCGAGGCAGCAGACAAGGGGAGCGACATAGAGAAACTGCTAGCCAACGTACCGGATGACCTGGCAGCGTTACTAAAGCAATACAGTGGGATTTTCCCGGATGATCTGAAGACAGGACTGCCACCTCAGCGACCGCACGACCATAGGATAGTGTCAGAATTGGGGGCACAGCCGACAGTACAACGACCGTTCCGACTGACCCAACCCAAACTGGACAAACTGCGGAAGCAGCTGGGTTACCTGCTCGAAAAAGAGTTCATTTGCCCGAGTTCGTCACCGTTCGCCGCACCGATACTGTTCACACCGAAGAAAGACGGGGCATTTTGTATGTGCATAGATTACCGAGCACTGAAAAGAGTTACCATCAAGTCCCATGACCACATCCCACGAGCTGACAATCGATCAACTGTGCACAGCTCGGGTATTCTCGAAAATAGACCTTCAAGGAGGCTACCACCAGATCCGCGTCAATCCACCTGACTGCCCGAAAACAACTTTCCCTGTCAGAATCACTAGGCAAGAATGAATGAACTAGCAGAAGTTTGGGTACAAATATGAAACCCTAGTTGGGGTTGTACCCCATATTGGCTACCCCACTACAGCCTACAAGCATAATACAGTTTAACACACCCCCATAGGCAAAGTGGGGGAGAACAAAAGGTCACAAGACCAGTCCAGCAAAGCAAAGCAAAGCCCAGGGTGGATCACAACGTCACCACACTCCGAGCACAAGTAAAGGCCACAAGGCCAGTTCACATGCAGTGCTAGATATAGTACAAGACAAGCAACACAGTGATCAAAACCTAGCAGGCAAGCAACAAGATATATATAAAGTACAGTACAAAGAATGTCAAGCAGTGAGCAAGTGAGGAAACGTGGACACAAGGCCTAAAGAAGTACAGTGCCGCTGATGATCACTAGGCGGGAGCGCCTTGGTGAAGATATCAGCAGTGTTGGCCTTCGAGTCCACGTACACAAGCCGAAGCTGACCGCGCTGCTGAAGCTCTCGAGCAAGAAAGTAGCGAAGAGCAATGTGCTTCGTCCTGTGCTCCAGTCTGTGCTCCTGACACAAGGCAAGAGCCGCCTTGTTGTCACCGTACAGAACTGGAGGAGAACTAGGCCGCTCTCCCAAGTCAGTCAGCAGGTAGGTGAGCCAGCGTAACTCCTGTGCAGCCATGGCTGTGGCGTAGATCTCAGCCTCACAACTAGAGCCGAGAACAGAGGAAGAGCGGGTGGACCGCCACGAGACAGAACCTGAGCCAAGGCTGAAGGTGTAACCCTGTGACGACCGCTGCGTAGCCAGGTCGTCCACCCAAGAGGCGTCCGAGTGACCAGTGAGGACAACTCTGTCGCGTCCTCCAAGCACCAGCCCCATGCCTGATGTACTGCACAGGTAACGCAGCACCCTCTTAGCAGCCTCCCAGTGCTCTCGCCTGTGTCTCCCAGGTGCAACGTAACGAGCAAGGATGCTAAGAGGGTACGCGAGGTCAGGTCGCGTGCAAGTCATCAGGTACATGAGGCAGCCTACAAGCTCTGGGTACGGGCCACTCGGCTCTACGGACTCGTCCGAAGGTGGAGCTGAGAGCGAGTGGCTGGTAGCCAGAGGTGTGGCCTGTGGTGAGGAGAACTGGAAGCCGAAGCGCTGAAGGACCTGCTGCACCATGTGTGACTGAGTCAGGGTGATGGTGCGGCGAGCTCTGTCCCGGGTGATCTGCAAGCCAAGGTAGCTACGCAGTTCACCCAGGTCAGTGCAGGTGTGTCTCTTCTGCAGCTCCGACTTCACACGAGCGAGTGCCTCAGTGTCAGCAGTAGCAAAGACCAAGTCGTCGACGTACACGAGAATGTAGAACGGCGGCAGCGACGTGTCTGTGCGCAGAAACAGCGACGGGTCAGCAGTAGACGGCGCGAACCCAAGAGCCGCAAGAGTAGTCCTCAGTGTGTCGTGCCACTCACGTGGCGCCTGGCGGAGACCGTAGACTGGCCGGCGGAGACTCCACTGGGTACCAGGGGGAAACGACCCAGTAAAGCCAGGTGGGCGGCGCAGCCAGATCTCCTCGTGCAGGCTGCCCTGCAGGAACGCTGTGCTGAAGTCCAGAGAGTGAAGCTCGTAGTCACGCTGAGCAGCAACGTGCAGCAGAACCCGAAGAGTGGTCATCTTCGGGGTGGGGGAGAAGGTCTGGAAGAAGTCGACCCCCTGACGCTGACTGAAGCCTCTAGCAACGTAACGAGCCTTGAAGACAGGCGGAGAACCTGGCGGCCGCTTCACCCTGAAAATCCACATGCCATCGACGATGTTCGCCCCAGGAGGGGGAACCTCGTCGACGTAGGTGCCTGTGGACTTCCAGGATGCCATCTCTGCGTCCATGGCTGTCTGCCACTGAGAGGAGTAGGGACCCGAGATCGCCTCTGCGTAAGTGCGCGGAGTGGGGATGTCTAGTGCATCCGGGTCTCCCTCAGGGGCAAGCAACGAGGCCACGAGATGAGGTACAGCAGCCGCAAGAGAGTCAAAGTCCTCCTGCCTGTCCTCAAGGACGTCCGTGCCAAGAGCACACTCACCCCCGACGGACGGAGGACAGACAGACGCAGACTCTGACTCAGCAACAAGGCTAGCAGCGTAGTCTAGACGACAGGCAGCAGCAAAGTCAACCAACTCAGCGACCAGAGCAGACGCAGCCGAGGACTCAAAGGTAGGGTCAGTGACAACAGTAGCGAGGAGACGCGTGACTGTAGGGTGCTCAGCGCGATACCGGTCAGACTCAGGGTCCGGAACGGCAGGCAAAGAGGACGCAGGAGGAGACGGTAGAGGGACACGCCGAGGAGCAGTAGAGGGACGCAGAGTCATGTAGTGAGTGCCTGGGACAGGAGGAGGACGCTCACGACGGACACGACTACCAGTGCGAGCAGGACGAACAGGCGACGCAGGACGAGACTCAGGCTCACGACGCTCTGTAAGACCTCCTGTGGGACCAGTATAAGGAGAGGGAGCAGGGAGAAGCGAGGCAGGCGGTAACTGTGACTGCGGCTGGACAGGCGGAGGACACTCTACGGAGGGAGGAGGACAAGGAGGAGGAGCCTGCCCAAGAACCTGCTGAAGGAGCGGTACGAAGTACGGTCGCGGCCGCGCAGCGTCTCCAGAAGCAGAAGGGACTCCAGCGGCCGGGTCCTCAGCACCAGTAGGAGCTCCAGCGTCCGGGTCCACAGCACCAGCAGCAGCTCCACCGGCCGGGTCCCCAGCTCCAGCAGCAGCTCCACCGTCCGACTCCTCAGCACCAGCAGCAGCTCCACCAGGTGGGTCCGCAGCACCAGCAGCAGCGCCACCCCCAGAGTCGGCAGCTCCAACTCCGCTAGCACCGCCAGCGCCAGAGTCCCCAGCTCCAGCAGCTCCAGTCGCAGTGCTCCCAGAACAGCCAGTCCCGGCAGCTCCAGTACCCCCAGTACGAGCACCCCCAGGACGAGCAGCTCCAGCACCCCAAACTCCAGCCGAGCCACTAGGACGGCGAAAGCGTCGGACGTACCAGTCACGAAGCTGCTGCGGTGTGAGAGACTGCTCAGCACCCCGAACCGGAGCACCCCCAGACACAGTAACCCGAGGCTCCGTAGGCTCAGTAGCAGCACCCCCAGGCTCAGTACCCGCAGGCTCAGTACCCGCAGGCTCAGCACCCCCAGTCGCAGCACCCCCAGGCTCAGCACCCCCAGGCCTCGCACCCGCAGGCTCAGCACCCCTAGGCGCAGCACCCCCAGGCTCCGTACTCTCAGGCACCGTACCCTCAGCTCCAGCACCCTCAGTCCCAGCACCTGCAGCCCCAGCACCCCCAGGCCCAGCACCCCCAGGCTCAGCACCCCCAGGCTCAGCACTCCCAGCAGCACCACCCGCAGCAGCACCTGAGTCACCTGTGACCTCGACAGGCTCAGCGACGGGAGGAGGGTCTACCTGAGAGACACCTGAAGGAGCAGGACCCTGAGGGGGAAGGGGGTCTACCGGAGGGGGACCAGGAGCAAGGAAAAGTGGCGGGGGAGGGAGGGGGGCAGTGCGGTAGGGGAAGAGACGGTAAAAGGGGACCGACTCGTCAAAGGTGACATCCTGAGAGGCGAAGACCCGGCGCGAGGTGGGGTGGTAAAACTGCCAGCCAGGCGCGTCAGGGACAAAGCCAAGGAAGACACAGGGAAGCGTGCGGGAGGAGAGCTTGTCCGCAGACGTATCGCGGACAAGGGCACGAGCACCCCACACCCGGAAGCGCGACGCATCGCCAACCTCCCCCGTCCAACGCAGTGTGGGCGAGGTCTCCGGCAAGGAGACACGGGGCCAGAGGTTGAGCTGATGCGCGGCGTACCGGACAGCAAACGACCTGGGAAGACCGGACACAAGGAGGCGACGGTGCATGCCACGAAGGCGTGGCAAGGAGGGGTGACCCAGGCGGTGGTGCCAGAGAAGAGTCTGGTGCGACAGGGAACGACACTCACAGGCGTGGGCCACCAGACCTGACGCAGACACCTGACCGACAGCAGCTACCTGGGGAGACGCAGTGGTCAGTGTGTAGAGACTCGACCCCGGCCGACGGGTGAACGTAGCCAGGTGACGGCCAGTCCTGGAGCACGTGCAGATCGCCACACGCTGTCCGCCAGGGGTAAAGGTGTCAACCCACTGATCCGAGAGGACAGCGTTGCTCACCAGGTTCGTCGAGAACGAGGGGAGGTGGAAACCCGACAACGAGCCAGACGGAACCGCCGGACAAGGGAGGACAGTGGTGGACTGGGCAAGGACTGGGCCCCCAGAGGGGTCAGCCAAGGAGACTGGGACCGGTGCAGGAAGCGGTGTGAGCTCAGTACTGTCACGAAAGAAGCAACGGGAAGCACCTGAGTCAAGGGTGAAGGTGTGACAGGCCTCAGCCGGTGCGGTACCTGAGAGAGCAGTCTCTGTGGGTGCTGTACCTGAGAGAGCAGACTCGAAACCAGTCGGGACAGCACTGGAGGGAGCAAGTACAGGGGGCACCATACCAGAGAGAGCAGACTCACTAGTACCCAGGGCAGCGGGCTCTATACCTGGGTCAGGCGGCACACACAAGTAACAGTCTCCCTCGGCACTAACAGTCAATGCATACATGGCAGCAATAATAGCATCATAGTCAAGAGCAAAGACATCAACACCAGCCCTCATGAGCTCAGCCCAGCGGGGGCGCTCAACATCCGCACCCATCTCCTCACGCCAAGCGTCGTCAAGGCGGGAGAAGCAGCGGTACGGGGTGTGGAACCTCCCACACGTCTGTCCCTTGCGGTCACCTGTGCGAATGACATAAGAACAGCGGGCACTGGCCCCCGACGTCCCACGCTGAGCAAGCCACTCACGAAGCTGCTGGGTCGTCTGGGGACGCTGCTGCTGCTGGGAGCTCTGGCCAGAGCCAGTGCCTCCACTCCGACCTCCGCCGCCACCACTACCACCGCTCCGACCGCCACCGCCACCACCGCCACCACCGCCACCGCCGCCACCGCCGCCGCCGCCACTACTGCCACTGCTCCCTCCGCCGCCCCCGTCTCCACCACCGACCCCACTCCCACCAGCGCTCCCGCCACCGCTCCCTCCAGCACCGCCTCCCCCCCCACCTCCCCCACCTCCTCCCCCCCCAGCGCCACCACCACCACCCTTGCCCCCCTTGCCCTTGCCGGTGCGGCGCCTCCCACCAGGAGTAGAAGCAGCGCCAACAGACTCAGCACCAAGGAAGTCAACAGCAGCAGCAGCAGCGTAGGAGGGAGCGAGGGGAGAGGGAGAACACCCCTCAAAGATGGGGGTGCGAGGAGCGCCACGAGCAGCACCGACAGCTACAATGCTCTTTTCGGCCGCGAGCAGGTGCTCCTCTAGGAGGGCGACTGTGAGCTCAGTGGGACAGCGAGCAAGGAAGTGGTCTCGAACTGAGCGGAGGGTGTCAGGGAGACGGGTGACTATGAAGTGGAGTGTCCAGTACAGTGGAGGGGGGTTCTTAGCGCAGAACTCGGTGGGAAGGGCGGCACGCAGGCGAGCATCACTAGTGCGAAGGTGGGTGATAAGATCGGCGACTGTAGTAAAGGTGGACAGATCGGGGAACAGGTACGGCAGCATGAGGCGGCTAAGCTCGGCTGTGGCAGGCGAGGAGTAGCGAGCGACGACAGCGTCGTACAGGGCCTTAGCGGATTTGCAGTCGCCAAAATGCTCTAGCTCAGCTAACGGCAGGTGACTGCGAATGGCTAGGCGAGCAGCTGCGTCACGAGTCTGCCAGTGGGAACGAACACTAAGCTCAGCTGTGGCAGGAGGGGCAGGCGCAGCACCAGACGCGTAGTCATAGAGCGACACATGCTCCTTGCTATCGCTCAGGAGAAACAGCTGCAGGTCATCTAGCCAAGCGGTGAAACGCACAGGGCGGCCCTCAGCATCGAACGACAGCACGCGAATGGAAGCCATAGCGACAGTGTGACAGAGTAACGCAAGCTGCCGCAGCAGGGGAAGACGACTGTGCACGGATAGAGAGCAGCGGGCGAGGCTGGCGCTACGGGCAGGCGGCGCTGCAAGCGGTCAGTGCGACGGGAGGGCGACGCTGCGAGTGGGCAGCGCGGCGGACGGGCCGGGAAGCGGGCAGCGCGGCGGGCAGGCGGCGCTGCAAGCGGGCAGCACGGTGGGCGGGCGACGCTGCGAGGCGGGCGGGCCGCAAAGCGGGCAGCGGGCGGGCGGGCGGGCTGCGAAGCGGGCAGCGGGGCGAGCGGGCTGCGATGCGAGCGGGCCGCGAAGTGGGCAGCGAGCGGGCGGGCGGGCTGCGAAGTGGGCGGGCCGCGAAGCGGGCAGCGGGGCGAGCGGGCTGCGAGGCGGGCGGGCCGCGAAGCGGGCAGCGAGCGGGCGGGCGGGCTGCGAAGTGGCGGGCCGCGAAGCGGGCAGCGAGCGAGCGGGCTGCGAAGCGGGCGGGCCGCGAAGCGGGCAGCGAGCGAGCGGGCTGCGAAGCGGGCGGGCCGCGAAGCGGGCAGCGAGCGGGCGGGCGGGCTGCGTAGCGAGCGGGCCGCGAAGCGGGCAGCGAGCGGGCGGGCGGGCTGCGAGCGGGCGGCTCGGCGAGGGGCGCGCGAGGGCGCTAGTGAGGGGCGCGCGAGGGCGCTAGCAAGGGGCGCGCGAGGGCGCTAGCAAAGGGGCGCGCGAGGGCGCTAACGAAGGGGCGCGCGAGGGCGCTGACGTGGGTGCGCGCGAGGGCGCTAACGAGGGTGCGCGCGAGGGCGCTAACGAGGGCGCACGAGGGCGCTACGAGGCTAGGGAACGGGGTAGCGTGGTAAGCAGCTGGGTTACCTGCTCGAAAAAGAGTTCATTTGCCCGAGTTCGTCACCTTTCGCCGCACCGATACTATTCACACCGAAGAAAGACGGGGCATTTTGTATGTGCATAGATTACCGAGCACTGAAAAGAGTTACCATCAAGTCCCATGACCACATCCCACGAGCTGACAATCGATCAACTGTGCACAGCTCGGGTATTCTCGAAAATAGACCTTCAAGGAGGCTACCACCAGATCCGCGTCAATCCACCTGACTGCCCGAAAACAACTTTCCCAACACACTACGGATCATTCAAATACATGGTAATGCCCTTCGGACTGACCGACGCCCCCGCAACCTTCTAAATGACCATGAACGAAGCCTTCCGCCCGCTTTTAGATAAGTGCGTCATCGTTTACCTCGACGGCATACTGATTTACAGCCCAGACAGACCACAATACCTACAGGACATCGAAGCAGTTTTTAAAATACTGAGTGAGAACCGCCTACTGACCAAAGCCTCTAAGTGTGAGTTTCTACAGGACAAACAGGAGTTTTTAGGGCACATGATTTCAACCGATGGAGTGGAAATAGACCCGAAAAAGATCGCGACAATTCAAGCATGGCACGCGCCGACCAACCTGAATGAGCTCTAGAGTTTTTTGGGGTTCGTCAACTACGTGCGCCGGTTCGTCCCCGACATGGCGAAGCTGATCGCCCCGCTGACTAATCTGCTGAGGAAGGGGGTTGAGTACACGTGGGGGGAGAAAGAGCAAGCTGCCTTTTAATGCACATCACTGACCCACACCACCCGTTCGAACTGGTCACTGACAGAAGCGACATCGCCGTCGGAGCAGTACTGTTGCAGGACTTTGCGAACGACCTTCAGCCAATCGCGTATGAGTCTCACAAGCTCCACCCGCCCGAACGCAACTACCCGATACACGACCGCGAGATGCTGGCGATCATGCACGTGTTCAAAGTGTGGCGATGCTACCTGACAGGAGCCGACGTGATAGTACGGACAGACTACAAATAACTACAGTACTTCCGCACCCAACCGAACCTCAATCTGCGACAGATTCGCTGGTTGGACTATCTGGAGTCCAACTTCCACTACGTCGTCACATACAAAAAGGGAGCATTGAATATCGCCGACGCACTCACCCACTCCACTGCCCAACTTCACGCCATCCTACTCGCCCAAACCAACCCACTGTTTACAGGCCTATTTACCCACGGATACAGCACTGACCCGTTTTTCACGACCGGAAATTCACAGCAACTGACAGGCACCAACCGCATTTGGGTACCCGCGTACTCACTACTGAGGGAACTGCTACTGCAGGAGGCACACGACGGGGTTACCTCGGGTCATTTCGGGGTAGAAAATTTGCGACAGCAACTACAGCGGTACTATTACTGGCCGAAGCTGTTGACTGACGTATAGCACCACGTGGGGTCGTGTCCTACGTGTCAGGTGATGAAGAGCTCGCGAAAACGAAAGGCGGGTCAGTTGCAGCCGATACCACCGCCCGAGCGCGCCTGGCAGCAGGTTACCATGGATTTCGTCACGGGGTTACCTTCGAGCCCTGGGGGTAACGATGCGGTTATGGTCGTCGTTGACAGACTGACAAAAATGGCTCACTTCGTTGCATGCAGAAAATCGATCGCAGCCGAAGAAACCGCTCGCCAATTCATTGCAACCGTCGTTCGACTGCACGGGATACCAGCCGCGATAATTAGCGACCGTGATACGAAGTTTACCAGGAACCTCTGGAAGAACCTTTGGGAGCAGTTCGGGACCAGGCTACAGTTCAGCTCGTCGTACCACCCCAAGACCGACGGTCAAACGGAGCATACAAACCAGACGATGGAGCAGTTGATTCGTGCCACGTGCGACGACCCGACAACATGGGAGCAGCAGCTGCCGCTGATCGAGTTCGCGTACAACAACGCCACGTCAGCGACGACGCAGCAGTCCTCTTTCTACCTGAACTACGGGCAGCACCCAACCGTGGCCATGACGCCGAGTCCGGACAACCCAACGCCGCTTGCGCAGCAATTTGCCGAGATTCTGCAAGCTGCTCGAACCAGAGGCGCAGAAGCAATAAAAATAGCCAGCGTCATCGGAAAGAGAAATGCTGACCGCTACCGTCGCCCAGTCACATACCAGTCAGGGGACTACGTACTGCTCGACACACAGAACTTAAGACTGTCCGTCGTACCGAAACTTCGACCGCGCTACTGTGGCCCATTCCAAATCAGCCAGATGACCACCCCAGTTACCGCCCATTTACTGTTGCCAACAGACTAGTACATCAGCCCGTCATTCCACGTCAGCCTGCTTCGCCCTTACATCCCGACCACAAGCCAACTGCCTCGTCACCGCCCGCCATCCATGACTCGCCCTGCATCGGAGCCGATCATTGAGCCCGAGAAGATTTTGAGCGATCGGATTCGACACCCCACATGCATCAAAAGGATCAAGTTCCTCATTCATTGGAAGGACCGCACGCCAACTGAGGATAGCTGGGTGCCCCTGGCCAACATAAAAAATCACCCTGCCCTACAAGTGTACCTGAGGAGCCGGGGTTTCCGCGATATACACGCACTCGCGTAGCGGAGGGGGCTTCTTGAGGGGGGGGGGGGGGGGGTAGTGTAAGGATTTCTCTCGACATTCCTTACTGCGTCCGTCAACATCACGTACAACAGCAGCCGTTGTTCGCCCGTTACTGCTAACGGGGCTTCGCCAACTTCGCGCGCACTGTTTCACCAAACCATGCACCGCTGGCCCGGCCGAGTCGGCCTACGCTTTGGGACTAGCCCGAACCTCGATGCCAGCCTAGCACTAGCTAGCTCGCACGCACCGCGTAACCGTTGCATGTTTCGCACATAAGTATTCGCTCATGCTTTCGATCAGGGCGTATTCTTGGCTTCGTGTCAAGAATGAATTTGTGTCAACCTAGAACTTTGGAATGCACGTGATTGGTCCGTTGTGATTTTTGAACCAATTGCGTGAGTTCCAAGGTTCTAGGTTGACACCAACCGAACTTGACACGAAGCTAGGAATACGCCCTCAGGGCGTATCCCTGGGTGGTGGCAGGGCCACTGTAGCTGGCACTGTTGGTGGCATGCGCATTTTCCGCCCCTTTGTGTTTTTGGGAAAGTTGCCACCAACCCTGCTAGTGGCCCTGCCACCAGCCAGGGATACGCCCTCATATTTGTACTCGTTTGACACCTAGTGCAATCCTCGCTATCTCGTTCCATTGCACCCGTAACAGCATTACAGGATCGAACTCGAGTGTCAAAATAGATTTAGCTAAGCGAGTCGTTCGTTCGCTAGGGCTTTCGAACCTACCAAATCAACATTTCCCAATCTAAACGCGATGCGCCTGATCAAGGCGATCAATCGGGACTGATGGTGGCCCTGATCTTAATCAAGTGTTCGCTCCTGATCATCCCAAAAACTATCCTTAGCTTCCAAGAAATCGTTGATAACCATAGGCCGAGGCAATCCTGCACAATCGCATGCGAACTATATCGCGTCCTCAGTTTAGCTTTGCATGAAGGATTGCATGCCTTTTGGGATCGCAGTTCAGCATAGCAGACGCAGGACGCAAACAACGCAGGCTGCCTTCTGGTCCTTTCACCGCGCGCGCTGCTTCCCTTGCAATCACGCCGTTCCAATCGCAGTGCCCGCCGTCGCCCCGCTGCTACGACCTGCTTCCAGCCAGCTACTGCCAGCTCACAGCCATCTTACTGCCAGCTCACAGCCATCTTACTGCCAGCTCACCGCCATGTAACTGCTTACTGCGCGCTGCTCGAAATCGGATTTGATTAGATTCAATTTTTTAGTTCTGGGGCGGCAGGAGTGAGGAGCGCACGGCATGGCGGAGGCGGTGGCGCGGTCGGAGGTGGAGACGATGGTGCAGCTGCTGGGCGCGGACAAGGCCAGGCAGCGCGAGGTGCGGCGGGTAGTTGGGGGGGTGTGACAGGGACCATTGTGGGGTGTCTTGAAAATGCTCACAAGGCGATGGTGCAGCTGCTGGCCGCGGACAGGGCCACGCAGCGCGAGGTACGGCTACGGGTAGTGGGGGCTAGTGGGGCGTCAACAGTTGAGCGGAAGGGGCTTTTCATATGCCTCAAGAGGCGATGGTGCAGCTGCTGGGCGCGGACAGGGCCAGGCAGCGCGAGGTAAGGCGGGTAGTGAGGGGGTGTGCTGGGAGGGTTGTGATGATAGGGGCTGTGCAAAGTGTTGTGATGGGAAGTTGGGTTCTGGGGACATCTCATGAGGCGATGGATGGTGTCAGCTGCTGGCCGCGGACAGGGCCAAGCCGCGCGAGGTACGGCTGCGGGTAGGGGGGGGCTAGTGGGGCGTCTCAAGAGTTGTGCGGAAGGAGCTTTTCATATGCCTCAAGAGGCGATGGCGCAACTGCTAAACGCGGACAGGACCAAGCCGCCCGACTCGCGATTAGGCCAGTACCTCGGAGGTACGGCGGCAGCCTGCAGGTAGTAACGGGAGGTGCTGCCAGCCAGGAGTTGTGATGCGTGGTAATGGGGCGCCTCAGAAGGCGGTGGTTCAACCAGTGGGGGCGGAGAAGAGCCAAGCAGCACCGGGTACGGCTGGTGACAGGGGGCTCAACCTGGCGTTGTCACGGGGGGCTATGCTGTGCGATGGATATGGTGTGATATGAGCAGCCCCGATGCTGTTCTTTGAGTTCATGCTCTTCTACCAAACCTTTCTTCTGTGTTGTTATTTGTATACTGTGCTTCCCATGTTGTGCTTCCCATGCCGTCCTTCTCGTGTCGTGCTTCCGCACGCTGTGATGGCAGGAGGGCTTTAAGAGGCTGCATCGCTACATGCACGACTCGTGCATGCTGTCCTTCTGCACCGCTCTGGACCGAGGTACTGGCAAGAGGGTACTGCCTTGTTGCCCCCTTGCCCCATTGCGCCATTGCCGCACTCCCCTATCCCGTACCTCCATCCTCCCATTCCTCCATTGATCAGTCGCCAAGTTCCCCCATTCCCCCATCTCCCTTTATCCCACTGCACTAGTGCCCCTGTCGCATCGTTGTTGCATGAGATGAGCTCTGGTACTCCCCAAACCTTCAGCTGCTAATACTCGACCTCTACTCCTCATGCTCGTCGCCTCGTCAGCCACTTACCCTGCTGCTGCCTTTCTTACTCCACGTACTCATCGGCCAGCACGGCCTCATCCTCCTCCTCCTCCTCCTCCTCCTCCCCTTCCTCCTCCTCCTTGTATCCCTCCGGCAGAGGGGGAGCAGGGATGTTGCCCGGAAGCACCGCCAGTGACTCACCCAGCTTGTGGTACTTGTGGACCACCGGCCAGTTGTGGGCCACATAAACTAGGTCCCGGAGTTTCTCCGAGCCTAGCTTGTTGCGGCGGGCAGTATGCACCGACTCCCACGATGCCCACCCGCGCTCACACGGCGACGCCGACACCGGCTGTGTCAGGGCACGGCACGCAAGGCTGGCCAGGTGGGGGTGGTCAGTCCCGTGCCATCCCCACCACGCCACCATCGACAGCTTGCCTGCCTTCACGGCCTCTCTGTCGGCAATTGCCTCTGGAAGGCCGAAGGAACCTTCAAGGGTGAGGAAGGCCGTGAGCCCCTCCTGCAAAACAAGAGAGGCACGCCTCTCCTCACCGTCCTTGTTGGTGAAGGTCTTGCCGCCGTAGTGGCGCGCGATGAAGGCCTTGAAGATGCGGGTACATTCCACATCGTTGCGGAATATACCCTCTTCCTGATTTGCGGGGTTCAGGATCCGGCCAACGACGTGAAGCGCGCAAGCGAGGCTCTCATCCCAACGGCTCTTAACAATCTTTCCTATCTTATCCGCATCCGCCCGCGTCAGAATCTTGTCCCCCGCATCCACCTTGGCGTTCATGTCCTCGGTCAGCTGGAGCATGAGGTCATAGATGGTGCCCATCATGCCCTTAGCGCTGCTATCCGTGGCCCGCATCACCTTGAACGGAAGCGCCAAGAGCTCCACGAGGTAAGTTGCTTTCTTCCACCACTCGTCGTCCATGACTTGGCTGCGGAAATTATCTGCCGTCTGCTTCCTTGCCCCGCTCCCCCAGTTGCCGTACTCCTCGCTCAGCACCATGGTCGACAACGAAGACCGCAGCTCGCACAGCCTTGAGAGGGCGATGAAGTTGGTGCCGAACCTGGTCCCCGCCGGCTTCACAAGCTGCTTCCCCTTTCCTCCCTTTACCGCCCCACTCCTCAGGTAATTGCGGGTGAAATGGTGGTTACGAACGTAACTCACCATGTCCCCGCACCGATCCACAATCTCCTTCGCCCACGTGATCTTCCCAACGTCCTCCATGAGGAGGTCGAGCACGTGCGTAGCGCACGGCACGTACTCGATGTGCGGCCATTCCGCCATAAGCTCCTTGCAGGCGGCCCCGTAGTTGGAGCCCCCGTCCATGCAAAGAGCGACCACGTTTTCGGGCCCCACTTTCTCGATGATGGGGCGGAGAATGGAAGCGATGTAGCCGCCGGTTTTTGACTCCATGTTGCAGTCAATAGTCTCGACGAACACTGCTCCGGAGTCGTTGATGAGCATGACGTTCGCCTGCGGCCTCCCGCACCGATCGGTCATCAAGTCGGAGGAGACGGTGACGCCATCCCTCTTCCAGCTCGCGGCGATTGGCTGAAGCCCCCTCTCGATGCCCGTGCGGCAAAGCTTGAGGCCAGCCCCTCCCACGTAGTTACGGCGCGGCGCGACATAACGGGGGCATGCGTTGTTAAAGGCCCGCACCATGTTGCGCCACAATGGGTTGTCGGCGTGGTGTGCGGGAATGCGGCAGCCGGCGAAGGACAAGCAGCCGGAGTTGTTCGCCTCTGCGTTCTTGCATTTCTGCTCGTCGCCAATGAAGTCGGTGATGCGGCCTTTCTTAGAACCTCCCACGACAGCTTGGAGTGCAGCCTCCTCGGCCCTCCTCTTTTCGTCGCGGCCGGATGATTTTTTCTCGTAATGCGCACGCACCGCCGCTCGCACGTCAGACGGAGCCTTCGCGCACAGGCGGACATCGCGCGTTTTCTGTCCGTTCCATTTCGCGAGATGCTGAGCGCATCGAAACGCACCACCCTTGAACTCGATGGAGCAATACTTGCAAACGCGGACAGTGCCGACGGTGTCGGGGCGGATCGGAACCATGAAATGCTTGAAAACGATGTGCTTACTATCCTCTTCCTGCCATTGTGCCTCAGAGGTCGAGGCTGACGGATCAGTAGTCTGAGCGCTGGGAGATGGGTCTGGAGTAGCCATAAACAGAGAACAAACGAGAGGGAGGCTAGACAGAAAAGAAAGAAGTGGATGAGAGTTGTGTTGAGGTGGGGTGAAATATACTTACCACGTATTGGTTGTGGGGAGGGGGACGTGCTGTGGTTGGTCACAACTTGTTGGGGGTGAGTGGGCAATGTTGATGTACGTGGGGTGAACGTGGCGACTCGGGGTTGCACGTCCCTTGGTTGAAAAAAACGCGATTCGAAATGTCGGTATACGTGCGTACGCAAAGTGCGCGAATATTTTTTTTTGCTCCAATTTTTTTCCCCTGCCCGGCTTTCCGTATCGCGTATTTGTCCCCGTTTCACGTATTTGCGTTTATACGTGAACGCATAAACGTGAAACGTAAAACACCCTGAGCGTATAGTGCAACATAGCCTGTTTCCCTGTTGTCCACCCACACACACACCAGAGGAGCTGTGGTGCGCCGTGGTGGCAGCGCTGTGCACGGCACGGCCATCAACAGGGACGAGCTCGCCACAAATGCCCTTCTCACCACCCTTTGCCCTCTTGCCCTCTTCCCCTCTCTCCCTCTCGCCCTTCCCTGTCTGTCCTCAACCTCTTTCCCTGTTTCCCCCCCACACACACATGCAACAGAGGAGCTGTGGTGCACGGTGGTGGCAGCGCTATGCACGGCCATCAACAGGGACGTGGTCGCCACAAACGCCACGCGCACGCGCCGCACACACAGGCAGGAAGCAGCGAGGGAGTTGAGGAGGCTGGTAGAGGCCGCAGATGAGAGAGGTGCGACGAGGGGTGGGCAGGGGGAGGGGGTGTGTGGTGGAGGGGATTGGGTGTGGAGGGGTTTGGGAATCAGAATGCTTCTGTCAGGGATGCAGTGAGTGACGTGCGCACAGCTGCCCGTTTCACTGCCTCCATCCCCCCGCTCTTCCCCTCCCCTCCCCTGCCTGCCTAGCCAACAGGGTGGGCACGGAGTGTCAGCACGTAGCGTCCGCGCTACCCGACTCACTGCCTCCACATCCCCCCTCTCGTCCCTTCCCTTTCCCTGCCTTCCCAGTCCCCCCACCCCCACTGGGTGCACATCCCTTGCGCCTAGCCAACAGGGTGCGCACGTTGTGTCAGCACATATCAGCCACGCTGCCCCAGGCGCCCACCTTTCTCACCGACTACTGCCACACTCTGCTTGCGCTGCTCACCGTGCCAGACTATGCTCTCAGCATCGCCAACACCAAAACACTGCGAGGTGAGACGGGGTGCGCACGGTGTGTCAGCCCATAGCAGCAATGCTGCCCTGCCTGTGGCGCCCTCCTTTCTCACCGACTACTGCCATGCGCTGCTCGCGCTGCTAGCTGTACCAGACTATGCGCTCTGCATTGCCAACACCAAAACGATGCGAGGTGAGATGAGTGCGGTGCTGCGCGGTGGGATGAGTTGAGAGGCAGTGATGTGAGATGAATTCTGCGCTTTGGGATGAGGTGCTGAGAGGTGAGATGGGTGCTGCGCTGCAAGGCAAACTCTAAACCTTTTCTTTTGAGCGTGCGCTACTGTCTAGTCTGAGAGGGCAACCTTGCAAAACATATCACAGACTCTTCCCCACTCACCTTTGTGCCTCGCCCCTTGTGCCCCGCCCCTTGTGCCCCGCCCCTTGTGCCCCGCCCCTTGTGCCCCGCCCCTTGTGTCCCGTATGCTCTGTGTGTGTGCTCTGTGTGTGTGCTCTGTGTGTGTGCTGCAGAGCTCATCACATTCTTTATGAGCCGCCTGGAGCTGGCAGCTGGTGTACCTACAACCACCACAACACCAGGGGCGCTCCTCCCTCCTGCATCAGCATCCGCTACAGTGTCCAGTCTGGAGGCCGCTTCCGCCGTGCTGGCGCTGACTCGCTGTGCAGCGGGTGGAGCCTCCCTGAAGGTGCAGCAGCAGTGCGACATGGCGGCCAGCTTCACCCGCATCTTCACTCACCTCAGGTGCTGCCCTTGACTCACCTCAGGTGCTGCCCTTCACTCACCTCAGGTGCTGCCCTTCACTCACCTCAGGTGCTGCCCTTCACTCACCTCAGGTGCTGCCCTTCACTCACCTCAGGTGCTGCCCTTCACTCACCTCAGGTGCTGCCCTTCACTCACCTCAGGTGCTGCCCTTCACTCACCTCAGGTGCTGCCCTTCACTCACCTCAGGTGCTGCCCTTCACTCACCTCAGGTGCTGCCCTTCACTCACCTCAGGTGCTGCCCTTCACTCACCTCAGGTGCTTGTGCTCGTGCCCCCATTCTCTCTACTTCTATGCACCTATCCTAGTGCCCACCATCCATGCTGCTGTGCGCGCATGCAAGGTGCGCGCAACGGTGTGCAAGTACCCGCCACAGGGGAGAAATGGTTTGCACGCGCTAGCAGCAGTGCCATGTGTGGATGTTATTTGCAAACTCACTCTCACACAATGTTGAAGGGAAACGGCACCCCTGCTCCTTGCCATTTCCCCCGGTCCCAGTGACGACGGTCGGCTGGCACGCAAAGCTGCTGGCGTGTGTGGCAGCCTTCCTCGCAGCGTGCGGGGCGGGCCTTGCTGCAGCGGGGGAACTGGCGAGGCTGCTGGGCGCACTCAGAGGCTTTGTGCCTTGTGGTGTGCCTTGTGGTGTGCCTTGTGGTGTGCCTTGTGGTGTGCCTTGTGGTGTGCTTTGCGGTGTGCTTTGCGGCATGCATGCATTCATTCTCCTCTCGGACTCTCCACCTGCCCCCCGCCCCGGCCCCCTCGTTCCTGGCTTCCTTGCCACGAATGACACCGCAGTGACGACGGCCGGCTGGCACGCAAGCTACTGGCGTGTGGGGCGACGTTCCTCGCAGTCTGTGGGGTGGGCCTCGCCGCTTCGGGCGAGCTGACGGGGCTGCTGGGCGCACTAAGGGGCTTCGTGGTGCGCACGTGGCACTGCACTCGCGATGGAAATGTGATGGTGGGTTCAGATAGTAGTAGTGTATGTGGGCGCTCGACTAATAGTGGTGGCCACCTCGTTCAGGGGGACCGTCCTCCCTGCGCGTGGCCGCTGGACTTACTCAGGGGCTTTGTGGTCACGCGTGGACGTACATGGGATGAGCAGTACGTGATGGTGGGTCACTGGGTTCACTGCTGCTGCAACACTTGACATGTGATGGTTTCTCACACTCTGCCGCCTCTCGCCCCTCACCGCTTGCGCGTCGCCCCTCACCTCTCGCCCCTTTCGCATTTCCCGTCCCCCCTCGCCCCTCAGGAGGGCCTTGTTCTCTCTGCGCGCATGCTCGTGCGCCTCACAGTGGGAGGGCAGCTGCATGACAGTGACGGGGAGGTGTTTGAGGGGGAGGATGGAGAGGAGGAGTCACTGTGGGCAGCAGCACGGAGGTCGACAGGAGGGGGCCAGGGTAGCAGCAGCGAGGGGCAGAGCGAGGTGCAGAGGGAGGTGCTGTTGCTGGTGGTGAAGGAACTCTCTCGCTCCTCCTCTGCTGGGGGCACTGCTGGTGCCGCTGCCTCTGCCAGCCTGCTGCCAGGGTGGGTGAGCGTGAGCCGGTTGGTTGGGCTGAGGGAGTGAGTTAGTGGCTGGCTGGCTGGCTGGCTGGCTGGCTGGCTAACTGGGTGGGTGGGTGGGTGGCTAGCTGGGATGGTGGGTGGGTGGTCGGGTGGCATGATGGTTGTGTCTTTGAACTATGCCGTGCAGTTTGCTTGGTCCATTCCATTCTGCACTGTATAGTATGTTGGGCATACATCAATGCTGGGCCGGTCTTTCCCAGCAATGCACTGCTTCCTTTCCTATGCGCCTCACTGCCTCCCATCTGCTGCTCGCCCATCCCCCACTTCCGCCACAGTGCCATCCCTCTCCCCTTTTCCTCTCCCCTTCTAACCCCCACACTGCAGTTTGGACGTGCGGGCAGTGGCAGCAGCGCTAGGTCTGGTCGTCTCAGCAATGCTCCGCATCCCTCCCACTACCTTCTCACCCCCACATCTGCTCCCACCTCAAAATCCCCGCCTCCCTTGCTGCATTCTTTTCGCACGTGCCGGCAGGGGCAGAAGCGCTCAGGTTCGGCTGCCACAGCACTGCTCTGTGTCCCTCTCTCTCCCTCCCCCCACCCTCCTTCCCCTCGCCCCCTCACCTCTCTCCCCAGTCCCCTTTTTTTATTTCCCTCAAACCCCTTGCCCCCTCCTCTGCATGCAGTCTGGACGCGTGTGCTGTGACAGCAGCGTCCAATTCCGGCCGCCTCAGCAGTGCTCTGCGACCCTCCCTCTCTCCCTCCTGCGCATGCATGCAGTCTGGACGTGCGGGCAGTGACAGCAGCGTCCAAGTCATCACTGCACGCATCATCCTCCGTGGCGCAATCCCATTGGCCCATCATGGACCTCGCCGCCTCGCACCTATCCCAGGTGCCATCACCTCACCTCCTTTCTTTCCTTTCCAGCACCCCCTCTCCTCACGGCATCCTCTCTCTCTCCTTCCCTCCCCTCCACCTTCGCCCACCTCCATATGTTTCATACATTCACCAATCACCGCTTCTCACCTTTCCCCTCCTCCCTTCCTCACTCCCTCATACTCCTCTCTTGCTCTCTTTTTCTCGTCTCATTGAGTAACACTTCCATCACCCTGCCATTTTGCTACCGTGTTTCCCGTCTCTTTACCCCTGCAGCAAATGCACCACCTACCACCACCATCACCACAGTCACCGCCACCAGCAGCAGCACCACCACATGCTGCGGAAGAGGACGAAGATGGCCGCCCGGCAAAGAGGCCACGGAGAGGCGCTGACGCTGGAACAGTGGGCACGGCACAAGGCAGCAGCGTGGGAGGGGGGGTGTTGGCAAGAGCATGTGAGGGCAGTGGTGCAAGTGCAATGGAGGGCGGCGGCAGTGGTGGTGGTGGTGGTGGTGGTGGCGGTGGTGCGGGTGGCTCCTCGGTGTGGGCTGTGTTGGAGGAACACATTGCACATGGCACTGCCCCCTGGTGAGCCGCACTCCCTGGTGGTGAGCCGCACCCCCTGGTGGTGAGCCGCACCCCCTGGTGGTGAGCCGCACCCCCTGGTGGTGAGCCGCACCCCCTGGTGGTGAGCCGCACCCCCTGGTGGTGAGCCGCACCCCCTGGTGGTGAGCCGCACCCCCTGGTGGTGAGCCACACCCCCTGGTGGTGAGCCACACCCCCTGGTGGTGAGCCACACCCCCTGGTGGTGAGCCACACCCCCTGGTGGTGAGCCACACCCCCTAGTGGTGAGCCACACCTCCTGGTGGTGAGCCGCACCCCCTGGTGGTAAGCCGCACCCCCTGGTGGTGAGCCACACCCCCTGGTGGTGAGCCACACCCCCTGGTGGTGAGCCACACCCCCTGGTGGTGAGCCACACCCCCTGGTGGTGAGCCACACCCCCTGGTGGTGAGCCGCACCCCCTGGTGGTGAGCCGCACCCCCTGGTGGTGAGCCGCACCCCCTGGTGGTGAGCCGCACCCCCTGGTGGTGAGCCACACCCCCTGGTGGTGAGCCACACCCCCTGGTGGTGAGCCACACCCCCTGGTGGTGAGCCACACCCCCTGGTGGTGAGCCACACCCCCTGGTGGTGAGCCACACCCCCTGGTGGTGAGCCACACCCCCTGGTGGTGAGCCACACCCCCTGGTGGTGAGCCACACCCCCTGGTGGTGAGCCGCACCCCCTGGTGGTGAGCCGCACCCCCTGGTGGTGAGCCGCACCCCCTGGTGGTGAGCCACACCCCCTGGTGGTGAGCCACACCCCCTGGTGGTGAGCCACACCCCCTGGTGGTGAGCCACACCTTCTGGTGGTGAGCCACACCCCCTGGTGGTGAGCCACACCCCCTGGTGGTGAGCCACACCCCCTGGTGGTGAGCCGCACCCCCTGGTGGTGAGCCGCACCCCCTGGTGGTGAGCCGCACCCCCTGGTGGTGAGCCGCACCCCCTGGTGGTGAGCCACACCCCCTGGTGGTGAGCCACACCCCCTGGTGGTGAGCCACACCCCCTGGTGGTGAGCCACACCTCCTGGTGAGACAGATGTTTGTTGCACTGCTGCCTGACGAGCATCGCATCAGATCAAACTCGCAGCTGCGAGCTGCGCTAGTGCCTTGTCTCCCACTCAACCTTTTACCTTCAAACATTGCACACTATACCCCGACCCCACTCCTTTTTCTCCTACTATCACGCTTGCTGCTTCTCAAATACCCTTCCGCCGGCCTCTCTACACTCTTGAACTCCTCCCTCCATCTCCCCTTCTCTCACCATGTACAGGCTAACAGCCGTGTGTGTGCTGCTGTGCGACTATGGCCACTCCATCCCGCCACACGCCCTGCACCGCTGGCTCGCCCTCCTGCACGCACACCTCGCCAGGTGACCTGCCTCCTTTTCCCCATCCGCCGCCACAGTGACTCTAGATTCGAATAATGAATGCAATGCACTACTGCCTCCTGCCTCATAATCTTGCACGTGCACCTCGCTAGGTGACCTGCTGCCAACGCACGACAAACCACCAGCTTTTGTGTGTCGCACGCACCTCTTAGCTGGCTGGCTCGCATACTGTTGTGTACTGCCTGCCTGCCTGCACCATCCATCGCCCTGTTCCGCCATGGCCCCACCACCAGCTGTACCACACCCCTGCCTCCCATCCCATGTGCACGCCTGTTTCCCCTCCCTGGGTGCAGGTGGATGCAGGATGCGCGGCACAAGGGCTCGCTGCCAACACCCATCTGGGCGCTCAGGTGAGGCTCTGTGCTGCTCAGGTGAGGCTCTGTGCTGCTCAGGTGGGGCTCTGTGCTGCTCAGGTGAGGCTCTTTGCTGCTCAGGTGGGACTCTGTGCTGCTCTGGTGGGGCTCTGTGCTGCTCAGGTGGGGCTCTGTGCTTCTCAGGTGGGGCTCTGTGCTGCTCAGGTGGGGCTCTGTGCTTCTCAGGTGGGGATCTGTGCTGCTCAGGTCAGGCTCAGTGCTGTGCTGCTGCCTGCTAATTATCTTCTTATGTGACTATCACGTCTGTCTGATTGTCAGATGGTACTTCCAGTGCGAAGCGTTCTTTTCACTCTGTCATCCGACCGACGGCTATCTTGTCTTGTTCCTGTCCCGTCTCAATGGAGCACAGTCACGGAGGTTGTGGAACAAACCCATTTCTTCCACAGCTCTACCCTAGATGGTGCACTGAGGCTCAGAGCCTTTGCCATCCTACCGGCTGCTAGCCATCTGCCAGCCAGCATCCGCCATCATTGTGTGCACGGCTCGTCTCACTCACGCACCCTCCACCCATCACATCCCTTCCCTTGCGATCAGGTGCCTGGAGCAGCTGTGCACGTTGCTTACCGCCGCCCACCCTCTGCATCAGTCAAACCAAGTGCCTGGCAGCAGCAGCAGCAGTGCCAGAGCTGGACCATCATTCCAGCACCCGCAGCAGCAACCGCTTGCTGCTGTGTGGCAGAGCGTGTGGGGCGAGGTCACTGCTGCTCTCCCTGCTCTACCTCACTCCCTGGTAATGGCTGTCCGGACGGACTGCAACCTGCCTCCTGCACCTGCTATCGTCATGCTTTTCCTGCTTTTTGTGGTCCATTTGTCTCCATGTCTCCCCCTCCCCTTCGCCCCTTGTCAACCCGCCTGCTTCTGCTTTTGCCTGAACTATCAGAGTTCAAGTTGACGTTTTGTTTAGGTTGTAACACCATATTTTTGCGCAAATATGGCTTAAAGCCAATGCCCGTAGAGCCCATGCCTGTCACGCACGCCTATCAGAGTTGAATGAACTTTCCACTTGCCATTCCATTTCTTCCCCCACGTGCCATCTCGCCAGGTGGAGCCGTGCCTCTCACTCCTTTCCACCTTGCTGCAAGCAGTGAGTGCATGCATGATGCATGTGCCATGTGCCATGTGCCATGTGCCATGTGCCATGTGCCATGTGCCATGTGCCGTGGGCCATGTGCCATGTGCAATGTGCCATCCAAACAATGCATTGGCATGCATACATACACGCTAGCGACGACTGCACTGCACTGCATGATTCTTTCTGTCTGCTGCTTGACTAGACAAAGGCAACTCGCACACAGCGAGTTCAGAGACAGCCACTTCTGAACTACTTTAACGCAATCTTTTTGTCCACACTTGTGTTTATTGATGTTGTCTTCACATGCCCCGGCTCGCAGGAGGGCTCCTCCTCACTGACATGTTCCTTTCCGTTTTGTGTATCCCTGCCATCACCCCCTTATCCCCCACGCGTGGTGCCTCTATACAGGGGGTTCTGCAGGACGTGACTCCTCCCAGGGAGCTGCTGGCACTGCCGCAGTTCAAGGAGGGAGCGGCACTCACGAGGTGAGCAGCACTCACGAGGTGAGCAGCACTCACGAGGTGAGCAGCACTCACGAGGTGAGCAGCACTCACGAGGTGAGCAGCACTCACGAGGTGAGCAGCACTCACGAGGTGAGCAGCACTCACGAGGTGAGCAGCACTCACGAGGTGAGCAGCACTCACGAGGTGAGCAGCACTCACGAGGTGAGCAGCACTCACGAGGTGAGCAGCACTCACGAGGTGAGCAGCACTCACGAGGTGAGCAGCACTCACGAGGTGAGCAGCACTCACGAGGTGAGCAGCACTCACGAGGTGAGCAGCACTCACGAGGTGAGCAGCACTCACGAGGTGAGCAGCACTCACGAGGTGAGCAGCACTCACGAGGTGAGCAGCACTCACGAGGTGAGCAGCACTCACGAGGTGAGCAGCACTCACGAGGTGAGCAGCACTCACGAGGTGAGCAGCACTCACGAGGTGAGCAGCACTCACGAGGTGAGCAGCACTCACGAGGTGAGCAGCACTCACGAGGTGAGCAGCACTCACGAGGTGAGCAGCACTCACGAGGTGAGCAGCACTCACGAGGTGAGCAGCACTCACGAGGTGAGCAGCACTCACGAGGTGAGCAGCACTCACGAGGTGAGCAGCACTCACGAGGTGAGCAGCACTCACGAGGTGAGCAGCACTCACGAGGTGAGCAGCACTCACGAGGTGAGCAGCACTCACGAGGTGAGCAGCACTCACGAGGTGAGCAGCACTCGCGAGGTGAGCAGCACTCGCGAGGTGAGCAGCACTCGCGAGGTGAGCAGCACTCGCGAGGTGAGCAGCACTCGCGAGGTGAGCAGCACTCGCGAGGTGAGCAGCACTCGCGAGGTGAGCAGCACTCGCGAGGTGAGCAGCACTCGCGAGGTGAGCAGCACTCTCGAGGTGAGCAGCACTCGCGAGGTGAGCAGCACTCGCGAGGTGAGCAGCACTCGCGAGGTGAGCAGCACTCGCGAGGTGAGCAGCACTCGCGAGGTGAGCAGCACTCACGAGGTGAGCAGCACTCACGAGGTGAGCAGCACTCACGAGGTGAGCAGCACTCACGAGGTGAGCAGCACTCACGAGGTGAGCAGCACTCACGAGGTGAGCAGCACTCACGAGGTGAGCAGCACTCACGAGGTGAGCAGCACTCACGAGGTGAGCAGCACTCACGAGGTGAGCAGCACTCACGAGGTGAGCAGCACTCACGAGGTGAGCAGCACTCGCGAGGTGAGCAGCACTCGCGAGGTGAGCAGCACTCGCGAGGTGAGCAGCACTCGCGAGGTGAGCAGCACTCGCGAGGTGAGCAGCACTCGCGAGGTGAGCAGCACTCGCGAGGTGAGCAGCACTCGCGAGGTGAGCAGCACTCGCGAGGTGAGCAGCACTCGCGAGGTGAGCAGCACTCGCGAGGTGAGCAGCACTCACGAGGTGAGCAGCACTCACGAGGTGAGCAGCACTCGCGAGGTGAGCAGCACTCGCGAGGTGAGCAGCACTCGCGAGGTGAGCAGCACTCGCGAGGTGAGCAGCACTCGCGAGGTGAGCAGCACTCGCGAGGTGAGCAGCACTCGCGAGGTGAGCAGCACTCGCGAGGTGAGCAGCACTCGCGAGGTGAGCAGCACTCACGAGGTGAGCAGCACTCACGAGGTGAGCATAGATGGTGGCGTTGCCAACCTACCGAAAATGTTCACGCTCAATTGTTTCGCCTTGCCAGAAGACAATAGTTGTTCATCTAACCAAAAACGACCCACCACGATCTCTGCCTGCCGTGGCCCATGGCCTAGTTGGGCTTCTGTTGAGCCACCAAGGTCTGAGCGCACCTCTGCCCTTTCGGTTCGGATCTTCGTTTTTTGCGGCACTCTACAGTGCCTTTTCACGCTCTCTCATGTACGCCCCCTCCTTGCACGCTCTCTCATGTACGCCCCCTCCTTGCACTACCACGCATGCGCATCCCAGTGGTATGGGTCTCTCTCTTGCTTCTGCTTTCTCCCTTGTTCCTCCCGTCACCAGTGCTACTGTGCAGTTTGCAGCTGCGCTTCTATCTAACACAACCTTTCAGGTACTTTGATTTGCTTCTTGCATCGCCACTACTTTTTTTAGCTTCCCGTTTGCCGTCTCTTGTAGCTCTTCTCCGCCTCCCATCTTTTCTTTGCTCGGCCCGCAATGAAAAAGTTCTGTTCGTGTAGAATTTGAATTGATGATTGTTTTAGCAGAAGAAGGACAAAAGGAGGGTGGTTTGGGACCGTGGCCTGCATTATTGCTCCACACACCATTCAGCTAGGTTGGAAAATGAGTGGCGGGTCCAGTCATCTCCCAAACCAACCTTTACCCAAGCAGCCAAGTATTTATGCAGGGCATGGGCAGAGGAAGAAGAATCTCTGACAGTTTATCCAACCCACCCTCCACTCTACCTTCCCTCTCTTCTTCATCCCAGCGCCAAGAGGCAGCACTGCTGGCGCTGAATTCAGCCGCCACGTCACCCCTCAGCTCAGCCCGCGTGGCGTTGCTGCAGTGGCTGCTTGCGGGAATGGCCAACGAGGTGGGCAGCTGCTGTGCGGTGAATTGAGGTGCGGTGAGGTGAGGTGAGGTGGGGTGAGGAGGTGAGGTAGTGGTGTGATGAAATCACATCAGTGCCTATGTGCTCCACATTCCTCTCTCTCCATGCCTTACTGCATCCATATCCACACATGCACATCCAATTTGACGAGTTTTTTTAGGCGCCTCATTAGACGACACTGCATCCACATGCACTTCCAGATTGACATCGTGCATCCTGTCCCCCCGCATTGTCTTTCTTGAGTTTTTTTCAAAGAACAGACGACCTCCCACTGTGCTGCCCTGTGTTCATTGCATGCAACCCCTTCACCAGGTTCACGGACGAGTTTTTTTAGGCGCCTCATTAGACGACACTGCATCCACATGCACTTCCAGATTGACATCGTGCATCCTGTCCCCCCGCATTGTCTTTCTTGAGTTTTTTTCAAAGAACAGACGACCTCCCACTGTGCTGCCCTGTGTTCATTGCATGCAACCCCTTCACCAGGTTCACGGCCCATCCCTCTCCTCGAGAGATTCCGAGCCCTCTCACCCCATCACCCTGCGCACCGCTCTGCACCGCACTCACCACCCACCGGACCCATCTTTACTTGCAGCTGCGCTGTGCGCAGCAGTGACAGGCGAAGCACCGTGCTCCTGTGCATCCACTGCTGCACTTGGTGCCGCTGCTGCCCCGTCCTGTCCTTCCCCGTGCCCTGTACCCACCTCCTTCCACCGCGACTGGTGGTTCCCTGTAAGCTCTTGAGACGTCTCAAAGGCTGGTGGTTCCTTGTAAGCTCTGTTTGTGTCAGCAGGATGGTCCTTGTCAGTGCCTGCGAGCAGTGGTGTGGTGTCAGGGAAGGGAAGGGAGAGAGAGTGACATTTTGTAGCACACAAGTGAGTGTTTGGGTCCATGTTTCAAGTTTCTGAATTTCTTTCTGTTTCCCTGCCCACACGTGGTGCATCTCTCTGCATGCACCAGTGTGTGTGTTTTGTCTCCCCCCATCAGCTGCATGAAGATGTGAACGACAGGGAGCCAGCCCTCCCTCGCTTTTTGAGTCCAATCAGAAACCGTCTGTGTGTTTGACCTCTCCATCCCCACCGTCAGCTGCATGAAGACGTGAGGGACATGGAGCCAGTCCTCCCTCACTTAGACCGCAGCCCTCACTGCCTCGTTGCAGCAGCTGCAGGGGCAGCAGGGACAGCAGGAGCTGCCGCATGCGCGCCACGTAGCGTGCCATACTCTGCTGCTGCCGCCCCTCTGTCTTCGTTGCCTCCATGGCTTGCGGCCTCTCAGGTATCGCCAGGGGAAGGCGGCAAAGTGTAGTACTTGCTTGCTGGACAAGCAGGAAAGGAGTGCGGGCACTTCATAAAGCTCGGCTCTTCACCACCGCAGCTCTTGTTGCCTCCTGACCTTTTGAAACAACCATCACTCCCTCCTCTTGTCGCTCCCCTACCTTCTCTCTTGCAGCAGCTTCATCCTCGCCTCTCTCTTCCTCTCCTCCCTTCCCTCCCGTTCTTCCTCCCTCACTCGTACAGCAGCACAGAGACAAGCACACTCCTCCTTCCCTCGCCTCCTCCCCCTTTCCCCCGCCTTCAACCGCTTTCACGCTCTCCCGCTCGCTGCTTGACTCTTGTCGCGTCCTACCGCTCTCCCAAGCAGCCCTCTCCACACTTGCCGCGCTCACCTGCCCGCCAACCAGTGCAGCAAGAGATGGTGGTGGTGGTGGGGCAGATGTGGGAGGAGGGTCAGGAGGAGGGGAAAGGGAGTGGCTGGAGGGTAGGGGATCAGCTGGCAGCTCTGGGGAGGGCAGTGGACGTGGTGGGGATGGGAGTGGTGGCGTTGGTGGTGACGGTGGCGGTGGTGGTGACGCTGGTGGTGTTGGTGGTGGTGGCGGCACGAGAGAGAGTACTTTGTGGGTGGCAGTGCTGGGGCTGCACTGCTGTCGTCTGCTCTCTTGCTGCTCCTTCACCAGGTCACTTCACTCGCCCACACACGTCCAATCACCGAACAACACGACTCTATGTTTCTTCTCTTTCGTGTGTGCAATTGGACTGCTTGAATGGTCTGTGTGACAAAGGAGGAGGATGATATCTGAATTACAGCCGGCAATGCTATGAATGTGTATTATTTCTCTCCCGCCCTCCCTCTCCTGCAGAAACCTTCCTCATGACCTCCTTCCAGGGGGTCTTCTCGAGAAGCAGAGTCTTCAGTTAGCTGCAACAGCTCTCACGCCTTCACCATCCATCACTCCCACCGCCTCTCTGGACTCTTGCTCCCTCACACTCATCCGCGACCTCCTCTCCGTCCTCCCCCGCTCGCCCGCCTCCCTCCCTCTCCTTTCCGCCATGCTCCGCCTCGCCACCACCTGCTATACCACCGTGGCTGAAGCAGCCGCTACAGCAGCCGCAGCAGCCACAGCACAAGGATTGGGTGGCGAAGCGGCTGTGTCGGCGCTCTCACTGCCTCCAGCCTCTGCTGTTACCTTTGCTGCGCGGAGTCGCTTGGATGACGATTTTGACGACGACTGGGAGTTCCAGCAGCCGTCTGCTGCTACGAGTGGGCTGCACGGTGCAAGCGGGAGAGGCGGGAGGGGCGGGGCGAGAGGGAGACTGGGAGGGATGATGGGTTCCAGATCCCAACATGGGGCAATTTTGCCCAGCTTCCAGTCCCAGCTGCAGCAGCAGCAGGTGATAGAGTTAGATGAGGAAGGGGATGGGGAGGAGACTCGGATATTTGACACTGACTTGGATGCGCCTGGAGTGCTGCCGTCCCAGGCTCCCCTACAGCGCAGCAGGCTCACACAGAGCGCCTGGCGGGACGGTGCAGGTGGCAGTGGCGCTGCTGCTGGTGCTGCTGGTGCTGCTGCTGGTGGTGGTGGTGGTGGTGCTGCTGCTGCTGCTGGTGCGGTGCTGACGGGTTTGAGTGGTGGTGGCAGTGCAACGCCGGGGGAGGTGGCGGAGGGGGCGGTGTGGGTGCTTGGGTGTGTGGCCGAGTTCGTTCCAGCAGCAGCGTGCAGCGAGGTGGTGTCGCTGCTGCGGCTCAATGAAGACTCCGAGGTGCGTGCTGGGCAGTGGGCAATGGGCAGGTGAGGGGAGGTGGCAGAGGGAGCGGTGTGTGTGGTGGGGTGGGTGACCGAGTTCCTCCTTCCCAGTAGTGTTATGCAGGGAGGTGACGTCGCTGCTGCGGCTCAATGAAGACTCTGAGGTGTGTGCTAGGCAGTGCTGGCCACATGGTGGTGAGCAGTGGACAGTGGGCAATGGAGAGTGGGCACAATGGAGGGATGAGGAGAAGCAGCGACGCGGATACTGGATGTGGTGTCACCTGCTTCACCCCTTGCAAACACCACCCCACCCACCCTTCCCTCGCTCTTCCTCCACCTCGAACTTCACTTTGCTCTCTGCCTCACCATTTCCCAAGCTCCCATTTGTTAATAAATGCTTCTCCACTCTTTTTTCCACAGCGCCCCTCCCCAGTCTTCTGTCCTCTGCTGTTTCTCTCCCGCCATCCCGCCCTCCCTTGTACCACCATCACTCCCCCCTCTCCCCGCCCCCTAGTGCTACTGGCAGCTGCTTTCTGTGCTTGCATCGCACGCCGAACTATTGATGGCACTTGAGCCTCTGGTAAGGTCGCACTCATTCCCATCACCTTTGTAGTCAACTTAAAGTAACTGGTTATTAGTTACGCTCACGTCACAAGCTTGTTTCTGCTACTGTTTCTGCTTGTGATGTCACGTCACAAGCACAATGCATTGCCGTGTCCCATTTGTCTGTAGAATGCGTCGTGTCCATGTCCGGCCGATTTGCATTCCTTGCGTCTCTGTCTCCCATCAGCTTTCCTGCACCCCTGGCTGACCCCACCCCACCCCACAGCCACGCGCTGGAGATACATTCATATTCATTCTGTTCTGTGATGTGGAATGAAAGGCTGAGTGCCTGCGTGGCAACGCCAGCACGTGAGGAGCATCGCATTGCTATTGCCTGCATGCCACCCCGCCCTCTTCATTTCCCCATTTCATCCCCGTTGTTCCCTGTTCCCGCTCCCAGCTAGCAGCTCTGGAGTCCCATGCATCCACCGCACTGCACTCCTACCGCCATCACCTGCTGTGCCTTAGAACCATAACTCCCCGCCACCCAGCGACCCCCTTCATTTCCCCATTTCACCCCTGTGTCTTCTCCCTCGCAGGTAGCAGCTGTGGAGTCCCATGCATCCACCGCACTGCTCTGCACTGCACTCCCACCACCAGCACCTCCTGTGTCTCACAGCCACTGCCGCCCGCCACCAAATCAACCCCTTCGTTCTCCCATTTGAAACCCCTCTTCCCTCTTCTCCCTCGCAGCTAGCAGCTGTGGAGTCCCATGCATCCACCGCAGTGCACGCCCACCAGCAGCACCTCCTTCACCTCACAGCCATAACTGCCCGCCGCCTTGCTGCGCACAGGGATGGCACCCTTCCGCCCCCACTGCTCCGAGATCAGCGCGTGGAAGGTTTGGGGGGAGTGGAGGAGGGGATGGAGGGCGTGGGGAGCGTGGTGGTGTGGGCCGAGGCGAGGGGAGGTGGAGCTGACAGTACAACCGCCAGCGACACAGATGTGAATCAGGTGAGTGGGATGAGGGCATGGGGGGCGCATGGTGAGTGGAGGAGGGGTTGGATGGCGTGGGGAGCGAGGTGGCGTGGGTAGAGGTGAGGGACACCGCAACTGCCAATAACTCAGATGTGGATCAGGTGAGAGGTGGAGGTGAGAGGTGGAGGTGAGAGGTGGAGGAGGTGAAATGCTGCATGGTTGAGGTAAGAGAGAGTTCCCGGGTTATAAAAAAGTTGCTACATTATTGAGAGGCCAGAAATAGTTCTGAAGTAGCAGGCATGGCATCTCCTTTTTTATAACATGTGTCGGCTTGAGGTGCTGTCGTGAAGCTGAGCTGGAGTGGCGATGCTAAAACCTGTGTTCTGTGTGCTTCCCTCTCCGCTCCGCTATTCCCCATCCACAGGCGCAGCAGGTGGTGCAAGCGGCACTGCTTCCCCTGTTAACCAGCAAGCTGCCCACCCCAGCTGTGCGCATTCACCTCGCAGATGCCCTCCTCGCACTCGTCTTTCTCAACCCCTCTGTACGTGTCTTCTCCACTCCTCTTCCTTTCCATTCCATGTGTCTGAAAAGACGTGACTTTTGAGACGACTCAAAGTCCTTCTCAGCCGCTCTTGTTGGTGTGTACTTCACTCCCCTTGCACTCCCTGTGCCTGAAAGCTCCTCCCTCCCATGTCCTCATGAATCCTCTCTGCTGTTCGCGTTGCCCCTCTGGCTGTTGTGCTTCCTTTTGCTGCAGTCTGAAAAGCACCTCTTATGTCATATTCCCGTGGATTTTTTTTTTTTTTTTTTTTTTTTTTTTTTTTTTTTTTTTTGTTTGCTTCGTTCACCTAATCATTCTTTTCATTTGATTTTTTTTTTTTACTTTTTTTCTAGATCTGCTCTCCATTTTTCATCTCTTCCCATTTCCCCCATCCATGCACACATCTGCACCGCACAGGACCTCTTTAAGCCGCTCTTTGCACTGCTGTATGACCGGGACTACGGGGTGCGTCTGCTCATGGCCCAGCTGCTGCCTGCGCTTTTTCTCAAATGGGAGGACCACCCCACCATGCTCGCTGACACTCTGTGAGTCGGTCCGTCCCTGTGTGGAATTCGGCACTTTGGCACTCCTCGTACGCTCCACACGCTGTTTTGTCACCTGCCGCCCAGTCGTCATCACCTTCCGTTTCCTACCTCGTGTTGTGCACAAGTGAGTGCGCAACTGACAGTCTGACACAGCCAGCCATACCATGAGTGCGACGCAAAGGTTGCCATTAAGTGGATGGATCATGGATGCCACCCCTGGCAAGAGCACTGCTGAGCCAAGCTGCTTTAGGTCAAGCCAGGACAAGCCCGCCCCGTTTCCAAGCCGAGCCTGCTTGGCTCGGGAGTGAGGACCCGCCGAACCTCGAGGTCTGGTGACAGGAATTCCTCTCATATCAATGACAGGGGCATCCCGCTTGCGAGCAAGCAAGCTATCATGAAGCATATAACTCACCAGATTTTCTCCTTCTCCAACTCAAAGGATTTGCTAAAAAAACTGGAAGATGGTGGCTCTCGCGCCCGCACCCACCCTCTATCTCCACGCTTCACTCTACATGCTGCTTTATTTTCTCGTTCTCTGTAACCACTTCCTCTCTCCCATCATGTTTCAGGACGGACTTGAAGACGCTGTCTCTCGCGCCTGCACCCACCCTCTCCATCTCCACGCTCCACCTGCCCTCCAAAACCACCACCAGCACCAGCAGCACTCCCACCTCCACCCCCTCTTCCAGCCCTGCCGCCCGCCGCGGCTTGCCTCTGCTGCCAGGCCCTGCAGGGAAAAGCGCTCTCCTGGGCCTCATGCGTGGTGGGGGGATGGGAGGTGTAGGGAAGGACGGCGAGGGAGAGGGTAGAAGAGAAGGAGGAGGAGACATAGGAGAAGATGGAGTCGGGGAGGAGGAGGGAGGAGCAGGAGGGAGTGGAGTTGCAGAGGAGGAGAGAGTGAGGAGGGAGGTTGCACGGGTGGACAGGGCGAGGGTGGAAACGAGTGTGCTGCTGCTGGGGAGGATAGCGGAGAGCAGCGATTTGGTGGAGGACGAGGTGAGCTGTAGCAGCGCGCCTCTCTCTGTACAGCCACAGCTTTACAGCTTCACATCTTCCCTCCCTACCAACCACAAAGTACACTGCTCAGAGTGTGTTCCCTTCCTGATGTGGTTGTCACTTGGCGAACCTGCATTCATCTGGGACATTCGGCCTAATCCAAAGCTCGTATGTGTCTGCTGCTTTTTGGTTGCGCCTGGCCCGTCGTCCTCCTCCTCTCAATCAGGCCGTATTCCTCATCGTTGCAGCGGCCGCCCTCCGCCTTGTTCGCATGTAAGCTCTTTGCGTAGTTTGTTTTGCAGAAAAGCATGGTCGCAACTCTGCACATCGGTCGCTCATTCCTATCATATGTTATGATTGTGCGATTATCTTGGACGATGGGAAGCCAGGCAACCGTGCTGTCCATTTGTTGGCAAGTTCGAGCTCTCGAAGGTTCTGTTCGAGCTCTCGAATGATCTGTTCAAGAGCACCTCACTTCATTCAACTCGTTGCTGCTTTTGCCTCACTTTCTGTCCCTTCGTTTGGACCTCCCTTCCCAATCCACCCCCCCACCTGTTCCTTCTTGTCCAGCAACGTGGCAGCTGCAGTCCTCACCACCGCTGCTGCATCGCTGGGCTACCCCACTCTGAGCCAGGTCAGCACCCCCAGTCGGAGCCACGCCAGCCCAAGTCTTTGTTGTACGTTTTGAACCACTGCCCACCATGTTAGAACTTGCAACTCTTCACGTATCTGCCTAGTTCTCACAGCCATTTTTATGACCCTCCATCATCTTCCCTCCATCCTGCTTCCCCGCCCCCCATCTTGCCCTTCCCTGATTCACCCCCCTGCCTCTCTCCGTCAGTACCTGGACATTCTCCTGCCGTCTGTGGCCATGCGGTGGGTTGCAGCAGCCCCCGTGCTTCTGCCTCTGCCTGCCCTCGCACAGGTGAGCTCAAGCCCTGCCACTCCCCTAAATCAACCCCATTCAAGCCACTCCTTGTTCGAATATACTTTTACCTGCATGCTCTAGTTTTGGGTGTAGTGTGGGTTAACACCCTAGTTGGGGGGTGAACCCATATCTCCTAGCTTAGAATTGGTCCCAACATTGTTGGCCAAGTGGGGGTGTCAAACCATCATTGCCCCATGTGATGGGGCAGCCAACTTTGGTGGGCTGGCCACCACCCCACTAGGGCTGGTTGGATGGTTTTTCCTCTCACTAGCCAACATGGTCTTGGTGTCCTATTTGCTAGGTTTGGTGGTCCTCACCAACCACCCCTTGCTTGTATGACCTTGCGCTCTCATGAGCTGAGGTTAATGATTCTCTTACTCAACTTCCTAGAGTTCCTAGTTTCTTTCACTCCTCCCCCCCCTTTTCCACACACGCACGTGTTAATTAACTCATCAGAACTGTGTGTGTGCGTGCGTGCTTGCATACGTGTGGTCACCACCGACCATGCATGCAGGTGGTGGTGGCGTTGGAGCAACCAGTTGCTGCTGGCAGCGGGGTGTGCACGGGGGGGGACACAAGAGGAGGAGCAGGCCGCTGGGCGGTGGGTGACGGAGGGAGGCAGATGCTGGAAGAGAAGGGCGACGAGGGAGGAGAGGGGGACCATGAAGCAGGAGCAGACACTGTAGTGGTGGTAACGGCAGGAGTGGGGGGGGATGCAGGAGCACTTGCAAGGGCGTGGAAGAGGTTGGCTCCGCTGGTGCTGCCTGCGCTGCTGCTGCTGGGGAGGGAGAGGGACGTGCAGTTCCTGGCAGAGGTTAGTGATTTCGGAGGCGCCTAAAAAAAACTGCCTGCACTGCTGCTTTTGGGGTGGGGAGGGAGAGAGGCGTGCAGTTCCTGGCAGAGGTGAGTGAGAGGCCGACTCCCACAGTCGGTGGGCACGCAGGAAAATGGGTAGTGGTGTGAGCGACGGGGGAATCCAGAAGGACCAATTGAAGGGTTCTCCTCGATGCATAATGCAATGAGCTTTGTTACTTCCACCGGTTTTCTCAATCCTTTGTCAGTTCACTTGTTCCCGTAATTTATTTCTTGTATTCAAAGTTCATCGTTCATCTCATATAACCCACCACCCTGCCTCACCACTTCCTTCCTTCCTCCCGCCAGGCTCTCCAGACGCCCGTTCCTCGGCTTCTCAAGGAGTCCTTCCCACACGTGGTTGCTGCGCTGCTGCCATACCGCCAATCAGAGCTTGACATGTGGCAGAAGGAGGCTGCGACACGTGTGCTCACAACAGGCCTGCTGGCTGCGGCAGGGTGGAGTGAGGCGGAGAGGGATCAGCTGCTCACCAAGCACATGGTCAGTCAGTGTTAGTGTTAGCCCTCAATCTCACATCTTGTTTTTGGTACTTGTACTTTTATATCCTAGTTTAGTGTAGTTTGCACTTTGTGTTTGGTTGGGTGTACACCCACATCCCAATCAAACTCAAATGTGATCTCCAAGCAATCTCCAACCCACCAATTGGAGATTGCCTTGGGATTACCCTCAATCTCTAGAGATTGCCCCGATTCCCTCCCCATCCATTCCTTGCTCGTCCTGGACGTACTTAAAGAGCTTCAAGCTCATTACTAGTGCATGGATTTTAAGCTCAAGTTTTGACAGTCGGTCCTGTTTTTATACGTCATAAAGCAAAAGGGCGAAACTCTAATTCTGGTTTCATTGAGCTGGAAAAACTTGCAGAAGCTAAGCTACTGCTGGAATTTGATTGTTTGCCTGAGACTGATATCATGCATCAAGTACCTGCTGGAAACGAGTGCCTGCTGTGCAGTCGACTGTGTTGCTGCAATATAGCAGATGCACACGTCCCCTTTCGCCCATTTGTTGCCCTTTATACCCGAAACCCCCTTGTCTTTCCCCTCTATTTGGAACAGTCACTCAGACTCCTTATCTGCCCCCACTTGCAACCGCCACACGTCGACCTCTGCGGTGCCTCAGAATTGACACGATTACTGAAGCGCCCCCAAGGACAGTCCCTGACTCTACCCATCTGCCCCCACTTACCATGCCATTCCTTACCCAGGTGCCCATCATCACCAGTCTGCTGCAGCACACGTCCTCCCAGCAGCACCCATTGCATCTTCAGGCGTTTATACTAAGAGTCACTCCAACTCCCCATCTGCCCCCACCCCACTTGCCATGCCATTCCTTCCGCAGGTGCCCATCATCACCAGTCTGCTGAGCCACACATCCTCCCAGGATCACCCGGCGCTGCCCTCCTTCCCCACCACCTGCGTCCGTGCCACCATCTGCAGCCTGGTCGACAGCACTGCTGACTCGCGTGCCACCACCAGCAGGTACTGGCAGGCGGTCATGTCATGTCATAGCACCCATGCGTAAATGAATGGGAGCTATGACATGACCGCCTTATCCTTATAGGAGCGCAAAGCAGTAGCGATGTAGCTGCACTGCACGAACATGTTTCATCCACAGTGTCTCAAGTTGCATCATCTGTTTTTTTTTGCTCGCGCCATGCACACTGTGGGTGTGCGGTGCCACTCTGTGCTCTGTGTGTTTTTGTGTGCCATGCATTTCATACTTGCAACATCGGTACCAGCGCACTGCCCTCCACGCCTCCATCCTTGTCAGACCACCTCAACATTCTGCGTCCGGCCAATGTCTTCCCAGTGAGTCGGCAGTTTCTTCTCATCCTCATCACATTAGAGGTTCCTCCTGCACATGCCCCTAACCGTCTTCTTTCTTCCCCTTCATTTTCGTTCCTCTCCCTTCCCTCGCCTCTCACTCACCCTTTCTCACCTCTCCTTTTTCCCTTATGTTATCCTGCCCTAGTGACCTACTGGTTTCCCGGTGTCTCCTCTATTATCTCCTCCACGTCTTCCTGCCAGTTGCTCCTCGCCCTGCACAAGGCGGCTGTAGCGGCCTACAGTCCACGTCATCGCTGCCACGTCATCGCTGCGCTGTCAGTGCTGGTTGACGTCTTGGGTGACAGAGTCACTGTGCCGCCCACTTTCAGGTGAGCCACTGTCGCTCAGGTGATTTACTGTGCTGTGCCATATAGTCACATGATCCTTTAACATTGTTTACAAAGCTAGCCCTCCTTCCGTCCAGCCACATGCCTACCCCCTATGTATGGACCTTCAGGCTATGTTTTACATCTCCGCACACCTCCTGCATTCTTCTTCCCTCCGCTTCCCCCACACTATGACATCCCTCCCCCCAGGCCAGGTACCTAATGCACATCCTACTTGCCTGCCTGCCCACCTCCGTCCGTGCCCGTCTGGCCCCCACCCATCTCTTCCTCCCAGCCCTCGCTCTCTGAGAGCCCCTCCGTCCCCCCACCCCCTTGTGCAACGCCCCCTGCTGCTCCCCCCAGGTACCTCGTGCACATTCTACTCGCCTGCCTACCCACCTCCGCGCCCACCTGGCCTCCACCCACCCCACCCATCGCCTCCTCACAGCTCTCGCTCTCTCAGAGCCCCTCCCCGCCCTCACCATCACCCTCGACTCCAGCAGCAGTGGCGGCGGCATGCCTTGACGTGCTGGCGCGGGTGGTGGCTGCAGCACTCAGTGGTGGACGTGGTGGTGCTGCTGGTGCTGCTGCTGCTGGTGGTGGTGGTGGTGCTGGTGGTGCTGCTGGTGCTGATGGTGCTGGTGGTGGTAGTGGTGGTGGTGCCAATGGGCGTGGCAGTGGTGGAACGACAGTGCCTGCTGCTTTGTTGGACCAAAGCCAGGTGAGGAGACTGTTGAGCCAGGTGAGCCTATTTCCGTGCTACAAATGCTGCTGCATCGTGTGTCATGGGTCGTAATTCCTCTGACAGCTTGCCTCCTCCCCTCAACTCCCCTTGTTCTCTGCCAATCTCTCTGCCTCCCCCTCTCCCTGCAGGCCATAGTGTCTCGCCTGCTGGCCCTCTGCACTCCCCCATCGCCCCCCGCAGCAGTTGCTGCAGCAGGAGGAGGGGCAGTTGAACGAGGTGCTGCAGGAGGGGCAGCAGGAGGGGTAGCAGGAGGGGCAGCAGGAGGGGTAGCTGGAGGGGTAGCAGGAGGGGTATCAGGGGGGGAAGCAGCAGGGGCAGCAGGGGAGGAGGGGCAGGAGGAGGGGGAGCTTCCAGAGGCGCTGGTGGATCTGCTGAGAGCATTCACTGTGGATGCCCCTCCAGCAGTGACAGCTCGCCTGCAGGTGGGGGGGGGGGGTGGGGCACCACATGTATCACATGTATGTACCACATGCATTACATGCTCACATGCATCACATGCATCACATGCATCACATGCACCACATGTGCCACATGCACCACATGCACCACATGCACCACATGCACCACATGCACCACATGCATCACACGCATCACATGCATCACATGTACCACATGCATCACATGCATCACATGCATCACATGCATCACATGCATCACATGCATCACGTGCTACATGCACCACATGCACCACATGCACCACATGCACCACATGCGCCACATGCACCACATGCATCACATGCACCACATGCATCACATGCCTTGCATCCTTCTCTGCGCTCCTTTGTTGATGCAGGAAGGCTGTCTGAATGCACAGACACACCATGCCTTGCTTACCTTACATACACCTGTCCTGCGTTTCATGCACAAAGCACCCTTCATTGACCTCCGGTCGTGGTGGCCTATGTAAGTGGGATTATTTTTTAGTCTACTAAAAAACCAAACCTTTATGAGTGGGATTATCGCAGCATCTAGCCAGCTATTGTTCCTTTGGTGATGTGAGGCCGTCTCCTACTAGCCTAACCCAACCAACCCATAATCTCTTTCTCCCTCTCTCCGTGTGCATCTGTACCTGACTCACACCACTCCCCTCTGCAGCTTTTCCACATGCCAGCAGCAGCAGTGGCAACGCATCCCTCTTTGGCTCCCATCGCCGACTCTCTCTCCTCGCTCTCCCACGACTTGCCTCTGCCACAACAGCTAACACAGGTGTGCTGCTTTCCCGCCCGAACATGGCACAGGCACAAGGATTGTTCTGTCTCCATCGCCCCACGCTCCCAGCTTAACCCAGCTGTGGCTGGTCTGAATTATCAAAACACAGCAGGACCAGATTTCAGCTGTCAGAGTGTGCTTGTGTGTTCTTCTCTCTGCATGTACATTCTTCTCTCTGCTTCTCTTCTTTCCTCACTCACTGCCAATTCTGCTGCCTATGCTGCCCACTGCCCACGTAACCTCTCTATACAATCCCAGGTTCTCTCCCTCCCTCCCTTGCCTCCCTCCACTGTCTTGCAGCTTGCCTCTCGGGCCACCAGCCTCTCCCCAGCTGTTCTCGCACAGAGGTGTGCACATCGAATCAAGGGTGAAGTTGAGGTCAGATTTTGAGGGTGAACTTGATTGGATCGATGCTGCAGGAAGGTGCTCATTTGACCGGTGCAGTGGACACGTGTCTGTTCAACGAGTGCTCTAGCACACTTACTAGTACCTTCTAGGCTGCTACTGCTGAGCCTGTAAGAGGTGCTACATACCTCTCCTGTTTTTTAATTAAATTCTTTGTCACACCACTTTCGATGCACATGCTGTATGCGCTGCAACTTTTGACATCTTCCAAAAGTGCATCGCATTTCCCGCAGCAGCAGCAGTCTTCCGTGCCTCTCTCTCCTTCCTCACTGCCCACTATCTCCCCTCCCATGCAACCCCCCGCTTCCTCCCCTCCCTACCCTCTCATCTCAGTCTGGAATCTCTCTGCAGCCACCTCGCCGCCACCAAGCACCTCCTGTGGCGCGACAACACTGCCCCTGCAGCCAGAGGCGTGGAGGGGGCACCAGGCAGCAGCAGCCCTGAGCTGGACGCAGGGAGGCCTGGGGATGGCGTGCCGCGACCCTCTGCTGAGGCCCTCACTGCCACGTGGCAGCTGCTGCAGGTGTCACGCCAGCTGAGCGAGTCGGACCCCTGCACGAGCTCCATCCGGGCATGCCTCAGCAGGCTTCTGGCTGCTGTGAGTGATGGCCTGCTGGACTTGCACATGAATAGCTTCTAGCCTCTCGTGAGACACCCTTGCTTAATGTGAGCTCGTACCTTTCTTCCCTCCGTTTGATAGCTGTTGCCGGCATGCCAGGATCACTGCATTCACGCTCCCTTCTCCCACTCGCTATGCTTCCATCCATCCTTATTGTGCGCTGCTGTGCCGTATGCTGGCAGCTGGGCATATGGGATGCCTCCGCCGTTTCCTTCAAGCCACCCTTCACAGCATCATCAGCAGCAGCGTCAGCGCCCACGGGTGGTGTGACAGTAGTGAATGCGGATCCAGCAGGCGAGGGCATTCACGAGGGAGTGATTGTATCGGTGCTCCAGCTGCTGGCCAGCCTCCTGGTGGACCCGGACGTCCATGCCATTCAGCTTGCTGCACAAACCATCGAGGTCCGTTTGCTTGCCTCCTCCTTTCTCCTGTCTGCTCCTTTCTCGAGGCAGAATCAGGCATCAATCGTTGAGTTAAGGCCCATCGTATTTCCACGTGGTGGCAACATCAAGCTAAGCCTGCTGAATCACTCCATGACTGTACCTCTCTGCTTGTCCTTCCTGTTTTAGGGGCATCATCAGAGAGTACTCGCTTCCACTAGTCCCCATGTCCACCATGTCCCCTGCATGCACTGCACTGCTTGCTTCCATGGCAGGCCATTCTCATGACGGAGAGGGGGCATCGGGTCTTCACTGCCGTGGGCTTTGAGGAGAAGCAATACCTCGAGGTGGGTTGAGTTGATGCACGGATGGAAAGACAGCTATGCACGTCGGGTGGTGTGAATAAGCATGTCGAGGTGCACCTCACCTGCAGCATTGCCACGTGTTGCACCTTGCCTTGCCTCTCCTGCCTGCAAGTGTGTCTTGGCCTGCTTTGCTGCTATGCTATCTTTTCTTGCTTTGAGACATGTCCAAACAAACCAAAACAAGCGGCTCTGGATGCTGGTTTGAGGTAAACACGCACGCATGCATCACTCGACACCTGTTCTGTTCGTGCATGCATCATGCCATGCTCTCTGGTTCCCTTGGCCTGCAGCTCATTCACACCTGCGAGCATTATGTTGACAAAGAACCTGCGTCGTGTTACGCACGCAAGTCCCTTTGCAAATTGCACCCTGAGATCGCTTGCTGATTTTCACTGTCATGCTCTCGCCTTCTCCAGGCGCACATAAAGACGGTCAACACTGCCCGTGCACAGCAGATCATCCAGCGCCTCAGAGCCGAGGCAGCAGGTGCGTGTTTCATGCTGTTAGCGCCTTGACATGCCAACAACACTGGACATGCCAACAACACTGGACATGCCAACAACAATGAGACATGCCAACAACACTGGACATGCCAACAACTCTGAGACATGCTCATCGATCTCCCATCGCACCGTCTCCCACATCTACTGCAAGTATATTCAAACGTTGTTGCACGACTAATCTCCCTCGCTTTCCCACTCAATTGCATTTTGCTGGCAGTCTGTCTCTTATTAGACACCTCCCTCGCTCTATCTCTCTGTCCCTCTCTCTCTCCCCTGTCCGTCATCCACTTCATCCAGCCCGCACGCCTCCACTGGACGACCCCGCAGTGTGGCAGGCTGTGGGCGCATCTCACGAGGAGTGGGTGTGCCGTGTGCTGTCTCTGCTCATTCTGCACGCGCCAGACGACATTCTCACGTGAGTGATGAGTATGAATAATTTGGTCCGGCTCTGGCATCCCTATTCCCACTTTGAGCCCCCCACCCCGCCCCTGTGTGCACCAACCAACCATCGAATACGCGCAATGTTCCTTTCCTTTCCTCGCTCCCTTTTTCTGTGAGACCGCCCATCCCCCCCTGCATGCTACCCTCTCCTCCCTTTTCTTCCCTCCCCGTTCCCCTCTCTGGTCCGCCTCCCTCCACCAGTCTGTGCGCACCATTGTGCCGTGTGAATGCTTCACTCGCTGCGCTGCTCCTCCCCCACACACTCGCCACCCTCGCTGCCTCGCATGCTCCCTCCAGTCTCCTCTGCCGCACTATCTCTTCCCAGGTGGGTCGTCGCCCTCTCCCCGTTGTTTCACTGTCTCAAACCAGTTTCCCCAGTTCTTTGTTTAAATGCTTCCAATCTCATTACCCTCAACCTCCATGTTCCCATCCCCCTCTCTCCGCCTCTTCTGAGGAGACTCTCATCCTCGTCCGTGTGAAAGTTGGAAATGGAACCAATAACTTGATCAGGGTAGGAACAAGCATACATAGGTTGGATGAGAAGCTTGGAGGGGAAAGGTTGGGTTGGCAATAGGTTGGGTTGACCATAGGTTGGGTTGACCATAGGTTGGGTTGACCATAGGTTGGGTCGACCATAGGTTGGGTTGACCATAGGTTGGGTTGACCATAGGTTGGGTTGACCATAGGTTGGGTTGACCATAGGTTGGGTTGACCATAGGTTGGGTTGACCATAGGTTGGGTTGACCATAGGTTGGGTTGACCATAGGTTGGGTTGACCATAGGTTGGGTTGACCATAGGTTGGGTTGACCATAGGTTGGGTTGACCATAGGTTGGGTTGACCATAGGTTGGGTTGACCATAGGTTGGGTTGACCATAGGTTGGGTTGACCATAGGTTGGGTTGACCATAGGTTGGGTTGACCATAGGTTGGGTTGGCCTCACTTTGGGAAGTGAGGCAACCTTAGGCCAAGTGAGTTGCATTTGGGGGCTCCACCACAATTGGGTGGATTGGCACCCCACAATGCAAGACTACACCCAAAGTTGGGTGTAGTCCCAACCCAACTGTACACCACAACTGGTGTACAGTCACAAGTGTTAGCATGCTAGAAAATATAATTCTAACAGTCCGCACAACCCTGCCCCTTTCTCCTTTCCCCCTCGCCCCCACGTGCAGCTCACCACCCACGTGTTGCAGCCAGCGCGTGTGGTGTCACCACGCACATTGCACCTCCTCCTAGGCGCACTCACCGCCCTCAGAGCCTGCCACACCCTTTAAAAGCCCTCACTCCTCTTTTTCCCCGCCCCCCACCCACTCCTCTTTTTCCCCGCCCCCCACCCACTCCTTTCAACAGCTCACCACTCGTGTGCTGCAGCCAGCGCGCCTGGTATCACCACGCACATTGCAGCTCCTATTAGACTCGCTCAATGCTCTCAGAGCCTGCCACACCCGCGCTCGCATGGCCCCTCCCCCCACTGCCACTGCTGCTGCCGCGCGTGCTGTAGGCCTTCGAAAGAGTGCTGCCAAGGTGCTTCTCCTCACCCCAGTTTCTGGTGTTACAGCCGCCATGTTGAGTTGCTCATGTTTTCCCCTTCTCCTTCTTCCTTCTTCCTTCCCCTACACGTATTAGTTTGCCAAGGTGCTTCCCCTTGCTCATGTTTTCCTCTTCTCCTTCTTCCTTCTTCCTTCTTCCTTCCCCTACGGGTCTTTTTTCTTACCCCGCTGCGATGCTCTTCGCCTCTTGCTATTCCTTCTCATCCGTATGTCTGTCTGTCCCACGTCTCCTCGCGTCTCCTCGCGTCTCCTCCTCACTTTCCCCCATCCAGGCGCCATCAGCAGCAGCGCCCAGCACCACCACAGAGACATCAACCCGCACAGCAGCAGGCGTGGCAGGCGGCAGCAGCAAGGGCAAACGAGGGGGCAGGAGGGGGACCAAGAAGAGCGCTGCGGAGTCTGCTGCAGGGGGCCCGGAGACGGAAGCAGGTGGCGCTGCAGCAGAAGAGGCGGGTGCAGCTCAACGTGGAACAGAGGGGAAGGGGGCTGAAGTGGATGAGGACGACCCAGAGGCTCCTCAGAACTGGCAGTCTGTAAGCCTCCTTGCCCCCCTCCCTCCTCCCTTGCCTCCCTCCCTCCTCCCTTGCCTCCATCCGTGCTTCCTTGCCCTCTTTTTCCTCCTTCCCTGCTTCCTTCCTTTCCCCCATGCCTCCTTGGCAGCTATGTTGCGCCTGACGCGTCCAGCGTTTTTTACGCTGGCGTCAGGACGGGGCGTCCAGACGCTGGACGCCCGGGTTCCTCTGCCCTGGACGCCCTCTTGACGCTAGTCCGGGCAGGGCAAAACTTTTCCCGGGCAGGGGTGAAAAAAACCTGCCTAGTAAGGCTACACAGGAGTTAAGATGCAACAAGTTCACATTTTTCTCCTAAAGTTATAAATACTCCAGAAAATCTTCTAATCTCACACATTTGTTAAATACTCGTGTTCTCACATACATAACCTAGGACATTGTAACTTAATCTCCTTGACCCTAAATTCACACTACGAAGCCTAAGTAGCGTGACTGGCGGATTGTAGGGTTAGGTATGCTAGGCAATGTGAGAGAAACAGATCTGTCTAATGTCAACCTGGATCTGGCTCTCTGGTTTAGTTGGGGGTCGAACTGGTTGGGAGAAGTAGATGGGGATGGATACAAATGTGTGAGGGGGAAAAACTGTGGGTTGCGTTTTTGTAGGTCAAAATCGCGACCCACATTTGGCGATTTCATCGCGATTCTGGTCGCGATGAAATCGCGAGTCAATTTCGTGAGGATTTTTTTTTCCGGGCTGCCCGGAATTTTTTTCCCAAACGTCCAGCGTCAAACATGTTTGACGCGTCCAGCGTCCGGACGCTCATCCATTCCATTCCAGTCACCTTCTGTGCCGCCCCAAATGTGTTTCTCTTATTTCTCTCATTCCCCCTCGTGTACATGTGTGCTTGCATGACTGCCTTCCCTCCCTCTGCTCCGTCTCAGCCTGTCTGGTTGCAGCTGGACTTGCTTACCCTGGCACAGGCCGCACAGGTAACACCTCCTCCCTGGAACAAGAAGGGAGGCTGCTTGTGTGTTGCCTAGTCGTGTACCTGACTCCGATGGATTGACCATCGAAATAAGTGTAGACGCGGCATTGTCTTATCTCGTCTCATGCACCGTGTGAGCGCTGTAGCACTGTAGAACCAAGGGAGGCTGCTTGCGTGTTGATGCGCGTGTGCTTCCTTCCGCTGTGCAGCACTGTGGCGCCACACTCACGGCCATCCTCTACGCGGAGCTCTGGTGTGAGGCGCGCTTTGGACGCCCCACTCTCGGCGAACCCAGCTTCGATGAAGACTCCGATGCGGTAACCGCAGACACACACCTCATGGTCGCTGGAACCCCACATCTTGTTGTGCATACACAGTTGAAACGGCCATGCTTCTTTCTCTGGATCTTAGGAGTTCCAGTCTTGCCTAGACAGACACCTGTTGTGTTGTGCCCTTCCCCCACCTTACCCTCCCCTTCCCCTCAATGACGGGTCAATTCTTGCGAATGGCGACTCTCTCCTCTCCCACATCACCTTCCCAAATCCTCCCGATACCGCACTGCACTGCACTGCATTGCTTCTCTACTCTGCTGGCAGGTGGAGCCGCATGAGGCGCTGCTGATGGGGTGCTACAGCACCGTGAACGAGCCCGATGCCATCTATGCGGTTGCCCGCACCAACAAGGTGCGCATGCAATGTGGGGGGGGGGGGGGGGGGGGGGCTGTGACGTGATGCAGTCAGTCAACACAAGATTCACTGCATTACATCTGAACTGCATACTGCCTGCCATGATGATGTGACATGACATGACTCACGCATGAAAATGCGCTCAACTGCTTTCAAGAGCTGGGACAAATCGGGCTTACTTTTTGTCCTCTTTCCCCCCTGCGTGCCCCCGTGGCCGTGCATGCAGCTGCCCTCCCGTCTGGCCATCGACCGCCACGAGGGGCGATGGGAGAAGGTTCTGGAAACCTTAGACCATGCCATGTCACACCGCCCTGCACCTGCTGCTGCTGCTGCTGCTGCTCTTTCCTCTGCTGCTACTCCTGCAATTCCCTCGTTACAGTCACAGTCACAGTGGCAGGGGCAGTGGGCGCAGCAGGGAGTGGTGGCAGCACTGCAGCACATGGCATGCTCCCACGTGCTGCAAGCGTATTGCCGCGGTGCCATCACAGCGCCAGCTGCTGCTGTTGCCACTGGTGTTGCCACTGGTGGTGTTGGTGATCTTGCAGGTGCCACTGTGGCGGAGGATGGAGCGCTTGGTCCTGATAGAACCGACTTTCTCGAGCTTCAGGTTTGATTCCGTGTCCAAGTGCCCTTTTGTTATAAGATATCATCCACAACATCCCCACATCTTGCACCGCCCAACATGTTCATCCTCGCGCACACACGCACATGGCATCACACAGTCAATAGGAAATTTTTCATGTCTGTGAACTTTCACACATCCGTGTGCTTCTTTGATAAAAAAAAATGTCAAAGTATTTCTGGGTTGACTTGACCGCAACGACGCTACTGTCTTATCTCAACCTGGTCTGTCTGTTCACACCCACACCACACACACTCTCCTCTCCTGTGCCTGCTGCTGTTTCCCACCCCTGAATCCCTCCCATCTGCAGTACGAAGCTGCGTGGAAGATGGGCAAGTGGGACCTGCCAGCAGTTGAGCTACCCGACTCACACCAGTCATCACACTACCCGCCCTCCAACTCGCTCACACTCACAGCCCCACCAGGCAGCAACACCACATCAGCCATGGCCATGCCCGGTGGCACAGCTGCTGGCTTCCATGGCGCTCTCTACAGGTGTGCACTGCACCTCCTCCCCTCTCCGTGTGCGCGTTGGATCCTGGAGCTTGCCGGCTCCACCTGTGGGGCCATGGCTGGGTGGGGTGGGGTGGGGTGGGGTGGGGTGGGGGGGGTGGGTTGGGGTGGGGTGGGGCCACGATCTCATCTCAGCTCCACTGACCGCCCACTGCAAGAGGTGGCTCTTGAGTCGAGGCGACTCAAAGTGATCTCATATTACGCATGCTCTTTCAGTTCGCTGTGGGCAAGTCTGGGCAACAGCATGTGTTTCTGACATGCTATTTCTTGCAGTCACTGAACGTCCACTGCAAGAGAAGGCCTGTCCCCTCTTCGCCTCTTCATTCTATCACTTCCTCTCGTCCTCTTTCATCCACTACCTCCCCTCGCCCACCCATCCATCGCCCTCTCCTCTCGTCCTCTCGCCCCTACGACTCACCCACGACCCTCCCTCCCGCCCTTCCCCTGGCAGTGCGCTCAAGGCTCTCCATGATGCTGATTATGCCTCCTCCATTGCCGCTGCTGCTGCCGCTCAACAGGTGCTGCCTGCTTCTTAACAGTACTGTCTCATGGCGTTTTGTTCTAGTGTACACTCAGTACCCACTCACCACTACTCTCTCACTACGCACTTGCAGCACTCGCACACACGTTCTATCTCTCACCTCATTGTTTTTTAAAAACCTACAAACTTCACCTACCCTTCATCCTACACTCTCTCCCCCATACACAACTGTGCACTCACTCACACCCTCACGCACTTCTCCTACACTACGACTACACTCATCTACGCGTGTTTCCCAGCACCACATGAAATGAGATGGTTTCTGAGGCGTCTCAAACACAGTATCTCGCACTCATTAGCACGTGTTTTCCTCCACCCAACGTTGCCGTTGCACAGACCATTGTGTGCCAGCTGGCGTCCACGTCAGCAGAGAGTGCTCTCCACGTCAACTCCCGCCTCGTCCTCCTTCAGGTCAGCCAGGCTCTCTTATGTACTCGCCCTTCATCCACTCGTCCCTATTGAGGCGCCTCAAAAGCCATCCGTGTCAACTGCCATGGCAATGCATCCGTCTCTGATGCCAGCCACTGCCGGCCATGGGCGCACACACATGTTACACCACGTTCCTCTACACCCTTATTCTCCTTCCCCTCTTCCACCTGCGTGTATCATTTAGGCCCTGGAGAATGTGCAAGAGGCAGCAGCTCTCACCCTCGCCAATGGTGCAGGCCGCTCCACTCACGCAGGGCAGGCACGGCACACAGAGGTAAGTAGCACGGGCGTGGGGACCACATGGGTGGGGGGCCACGCTGGTGTGGTGCACAGAGGTGGGGAATACAGAGGTGGAATACGAGGTAGGGCACTCCTGAATCATAACAAGCTCGTAAAGTGGGTGCGAGTGAGTCCGATGTGAGCCACGGCTGGGAAGCAATTAGTCACTCTGTACCACTCCCTCCACCACCACTCCCTCCACCACCACTCCCTCCACCACCACTCCCTCCACCACCACTCCCTCCACCACCACTCCGCTCATGCCCTCCACTCCACTCCACATACGCAAATCGATTCTGACACTTCTCAGTGATTCCAGTATCTATCGCCACTGCATTCATTCGTACCTTTGAATTCGCTTATGCATTTGGTTTGCTCTGCCCATCTCCACCCTATTTATTCTGATCCCCCCCTGTGGCAGCTGCACACGTGGCAGCGCCAGCTGGCAGCGTGTGGGGGCAGCTTCGAGCTACAGGAGCCGCTGCTGAGCTGTCGGGGGGCGTACCTGCGGGCAAGCGCGCAGCATGCTGTCCTGCCACTGCACCTGCTGGAGGCTGCCAGCCTATGCCGCAAGGTGGGTGGGGTAGCTGCCGTGCCATGCTGCTCGCTGCCGTGCTGCTCACTGCCATGCTGCTGTCCAAGCTGGTGACTCGACTGCCATGCTTCTTTCTCAAGCATCTCTCCTTCCCCATCGACCACAGGCGCATCTGCTGAGCCAGGCAGCAGTGCACGTGCAGCATCTCAAGGACGCCTGCCGCGCCCTCACAGCCACGGGCCACATACGCATCACTGTGCCTTCTCCATCAGCAACAAGCAGCGGTCCCACAGTGTTGGCAGAGGAGGGAGCGTGGGCGGTGGAGGGGGTGGCGTTCTGTGGGCGGGTGGAGGAGGCGAAGCTGCTGGCGCAGGAGGGGCAGCAGGACATGGCAGTGCGCCTGCTGCAGCACCTGCTGCGCCACGACCTGCCACCCCACGCCTCCCAGGGATCTGCTTTGCCTGCTGCTTCCGCTGCTGCTTCTGCTGCATGTGTGCCGGTGCCGGACCGTGTCTACACGCTTGGTTTGGCGGCCAAGTGGCTTGGGGAGACACGCTCTATCAGGTTCGGCCGGATTGGGAGGCTAGAAGCATAGGATGTCAACGGGAGTTGTATGTGTTAGTGTTAGTCTTCAATCTCACAATTTGTACTTTGTATTTTCTATATCCTAGAGTAGTGTAGTTTGCACATTGTGTTTGGTTGGGTGTACACCTACATCCCAACCAAACCCAAATGTAATCTCCAACCAATCTCCAACCCACCAATTGGAGATTGCCTTGGGATTACCCCCAATCCCTAGAGATTGCCCCCGATTCCCTTCCCCATCCTTTTCCTACCCCTCTTGGATGTACTTAAAGAGCTTCAAGCTCATTACTAATGCATCGCTTCTAAGCCTATTTCTGACATGGTATCAGAGCCCTTCAACCGCATACGCGGATCGTGATCTTCTTACCTCTGCGGATACTCGTCCCGCAAACCTCGGCGAAGCCATCGTCAACCTCGTCGCCGGTGATTCGCGACATTCGTCGGCGGAAATTTTCCCGCTGCACCTTCCCGTCACTTTCGACGGTAATTTATCTGGTAAGCGCATCGTCCGCGCTATAACCTAACGCTCGCTTTCCTCCTCGTCGGGCCGCCGCCCGTCGCCCTGCAGCTTCTCGTCGGGCTGCCGCCCGTCGCCCTGCAGCTTCTCGTCGGGCCGCCGCCCGTCGCCTCGCAGCTTCACGTCGGGCCGCCGCCCGTCGCCCCGCAGCTTCTCGTCGGGCCGCCGCCCGTCGCCCTGCAGCTTCTCGTCGGGCCGCCGCCCGTCGCCTCGCAGCTTCTCGTCGGGCTGCCGCCCGTCGCCCTGCAGCTTCTCGTCGGGCCGCCGCCCGTCGCCCCGCAGCTTCACGTCGGGCTGCCGCCCGTCGCCCCGCATCTGCACTCCTACCCCTTCCCCCTTCCCGCAGCTGAACAGGTGCAGCAGCGCAGCCGAGCAGCCGTGTAGCCGCGAAGCAGAGCAGCCGTGTAGCCGCGAAGCCGAGGGTGGTGTGTGGGGGGATGTGTGATAGATCTACGGAAATCGGCCGATTCGACCTAATTTTGGCGGCCTGAAAAGGGGAAAAGAAAAAAAAAAAAAAAAAAAAAAAAAACTTCTACGTGACATTCCGACGCGGCCGACATTGACGATTTTCGCTATTCCGGTCCGTCGGATTTCGGAATCGCCGCGCTGCGCGCCGCTCGGTGACTTAAGAGCGGCGCTCCGCGCGAGAAGGGGTCTCCACCATGGCTCTCTCGTCTTCCACCATGGCGAACCCCATCACCCCGCTCCGCCTTGAAGCTGATGGCTCTAGCTCCAACTTCAAGGCGTGGAGCTACGGAGTTGACAAGCACCTCCTGAGCCGTGACGTGCAGGGCCTTGACCTCAAGGACGTCCTCCTCAACCGTGGCAAGGGGAAACAGCCTACTATTCCCCGTGAGCCGACCGAATCTCCAAGTGATACTGACGTGAGGGCGTACGAGGAGGCTGTTGAGAAGTACCGGAAATGGGAGAAGGCCGATGCTGCCATCATCAGCGTCTTCATCGCCTCCACCCCTCCCGAACTTGTCAACACGTTCCATAACTACCCTACCTCCAACGCCATCTGGAAGTACCTCCAGGATCGGTTCATGAACAAGACGGCGGTCGGCGTGGCCATTCTCATCCCTAGCATGTTTCAGGTCCGCCTTGAGGACTGCTCGGGAATGGCCGATTACATTGCCAAGGTGCAGACCATTCATGGCGAACTCAAGGAGCTGGGTATAGTCTTCCCCGAGCAAGCCCCTGCAGCCGCCCTACTTGTTGGACTCACCTCGGCATATGAGGTCACGAGGAAGATGCTCCTCACACTCTCAGCAGAGGACCTCACCTTTGCTAAGGTCTCCACCGCACTCCTCTCTGCCGAGAAAGACTCCACGGCTCAGGCCAAGGCGTACGCTATCCGCGCTCCCATGCCTCAAGCAAGTGTCGCAGCGGCTCTCGCCTCGGCGCCCTTCCAGCGCAACCGCTTTCCTCCGTGCCCCTACGTCGTCAAGTATGGGAATCGCAAGGGACAAGTGTGTGGTGGCACTAACCACCCCCTCGCCACGTGCTTCAAGAAGAAAGACGACGAATGGTACGCCATTCACGGAGTGGACAAGAAGCCGCCGAATTGGATGCGCTCTCGCAAGGCCAACCTAGTTGAGGACCAGAACCCCGCTTCGACTAGTGCTAGTGATGCTGCTCCTGCTGATGTGCGTATCAACCTGTTGTTCCCTGGCACTGCCATGATTAATGAAGCTACCTCACAGTACATCGGCTCATGACATAGAGTTCACACTCGATAGCGGGGCCACTCACACCGTGCTCAAGGAGACCCTCTCCTTCAAACCTTACCCAACACCTATCCCTCTCTTAGGAGCTGACTCAAGCTTCACCACCCTCGCCAAGGGTACCTCCACAGTCCCATGCCCCGCCTTCCCATCCGGCACTGTCACTGGCATGTGCGTGCCTTCACTGCGTCACAATCTAGTTGCCCAAACAGAAATTCAGGAGGCAGGGCTACGCACCATCTTCCCAGAGAACGAGGACTATTGCGACATCATCGATCCACGCACCAACAAAACTCTGGCCCGCTACACCCTCAACAGCAACGGCCTCTACACGCTACGCGTCCCTCTCCCACAGGTGTCAACCACCCAAGCACAGGCCACTATCACACCATGCTCATGTCGCACCCTCTCCAACCCGACCATCCTCTACCACCATCGGCTCGGGCACCCAAATTTCCGCACTCTTGCTGACATGGCCTCCAAGAAACTTCTCCTCGGCCTGCCAGCCGCACTTCCCCCACCACCTGACTCACCAGCTCCCACGTGCCTTGATTGCACCAAGAGCAAACTGCGCCAACAACCCCATGCTGCCTCACCCACAATCGCTGCAGCACCACTGGACCTCGTGCACATGGACGTCTGGGGCCCTGCCCCTGTTCTCGCACGAGGTGGCTATCGCTACTTCCTTATCATTGTGGATGACCACTCCCGCTATGTCTCTGTTCACCTCCTCCACACTAAGGCTGAGGCACCCGAGGTCATCATAGCGTGGGTCAAGCAGGCACAGACCACTTTTGACCGCAAGGTCAAGCGCCTTCACTCGGATGGGGGGGGTGAGTTCTGCAACGACAAGCTCAAAGCCTTCTGCTCCTCCGAAGGCATCCAGCAAAACTTCACCCTCCCTGACAGCCCTCAACAGAACGGCATAGCTGAGAGCCGCAACCACACCCTGGTGCAGATCACTCGGTGCCTCCTCAGCCACTCCAACGCTCCTCACTCTCTTTGGGGGTACGCTCTCTACCACGCTGCCCTCCTCTACAACCTTTACCCCCACCCGCACCTTCCCGACACCACTCCAACCACACTCTGGCTCGGGAAAACGCCCACTGCTCGCTCTCTTCGCGTTTGGGGATGCACCGCCTATGTCCTCCTCAACCCTCAGGCTCGACGGCATAACGGTGGCAAGCTCGGTCCCAAGACTCAGACGTGCATCTACCTCGGGCACAACGCCGACTCACCTGACTACCTCTTCCTCAATCCCTCCACTCACCAGTTGGTCAGGAGCCGTGACGTTGTCTTTGATGAGACCCGCCCATTCTACTCCCCTTCGGGACGGGACCCTCTCCCTGATCCACCCTCCCTCGTGTGGGCAGACTTTGATGCGCCTCCCGACCTCCCGCCTGCTCCTGCTCCCTCACCTCCTCCCTCTCCTGCCATCGCACCATCTCCCTCTGAGGTCACTGACCCGGCCTCACCGGTGTCTTCGGCAGCTGCTCCTCCCTCCCCCTCACCTTCCCCACTTCCCGCTGCGCCGCCCCCTCCGAGCGCACCTATCACCTACCATCGGCGGTCCCACCCTCCGGCCCCACCTCCTCCCCCGGCTCCCCCCACCACAGAGGAACCCGCTCTCCCACAGTCGCCCGAGCTGATCACGTACCGCCGGCGACCCCTTCCCCCGCCCAAGCCTGCTAAGTCACCCTCTCCGACCCCGCCAGCCCCACCCTCTTCCCCGGTGGCTCATGGCACTCGCTCACATCGCGCTACTCTTCCACTCGCGATGGTTCTTCGATACACCGCGATCACACCGCCTCCTCCTGCTGGGGGGGATGTGCCCTCTACCCTTCTAGAAGACAGGCATGAGGAACTGTGTGATCTCCATGCAGTCCTTCCTCAGCTCTCACACATCTTCCCCGACATCACTGGCTCACCCTCCCTCAACTTCGCGGAGAACCCGACCATCCCTATCCCTCTCACCGTCCAAGAGGCTCTCTCAGGCCCTCATTCTGCCAAATGGCGTGCTGCCATGGACGCGGAGATTGCAGCATTCACCCGCAACCACTCCTTCGACGACGAGACTCCACCTCCAGGAGTCAACATCGTCGGGGGCAAGTGGTTGTTCCGTGTAAAACAGCTCCCAGACGAGGCACCGGTGTTTAAAGCGCGCTACGTAGCCAAGGGCTTCACCCAGCAGCAGTACCGCGACTTCTTCCTAACCTTCTCCCCCACATCCAAACCTCCCACCATTCGTACGCTCATGGATGTCGCAGCTCGAGAAGACTTCGAGATCAAATCCATGGATGCCTCATCCGCCTTCCTACAAGGACGTCTCAAGGAGACAGTGTTCATGGACAGACCAGAAGGCTTCCCAGGAGATTTCCCTCCCAACACTGTCTGGAAGCTGAATCGCCCCGTCTACGGCCTTAAGCAAGCCCCTCGCGAATGGCACAACAAGGTGAAAGAAGTCCTCCTCTCCCTGGACTTCCACCCTTCAACTGCTGACCCGACTCTCTTCATCCGCCGTCATTCTGAGCCCTTCTACATCCTAGTCTACGTGGATGATTTCATCCTCGTGGCCAAGGACTCGGCCCAGATGACCTCAGTCCAGGCAGCCCTAAGCAAGGCTCTCCAGATGAAAGACCTCGGTGACCTCAAGCACTACCTGGGGATGGAGATCACTCGTGATCGCAAGGCTCGCACCATCTCACTCTCCCAGGAGTTCTACATCGACAATGTGCTCAAGCGATTTGAGATGGAGCTATGCACACCTGTTGCCACCCCGCTGCCGCTGCAACACCTCCTCACAGCTCCAGCGGTACCCACACCAGAGGCCTGCTCTGAGCCATACCCGGAGCTTGTTGGGTCCCTCATGTACGCCATGATGTGCACCCGGCCAGACCTGGCCTATCCTGTCAGTGTCCTCTCTCGCTACGTGGCCCCTGGACGCTTCACTGACCTTCACTGGAAGGCAGCCAAGCGGGTGTTGCGCTATCTTCAGGGCACCAAGTCTCACGTCCTCACACTCGGTGGGCTCTCCCCTCCTCGCCTAGAGGGTTACACCGACTCCTCCTGGGCTGATGACCAGACCGACCGACGCTCCTCTCAGGGGTACTGCTTCACCCTTGGGAGCGGAATTGTCAGTTGGCGGGAAGTCGACCAGACCTTCTGGTCGACCTGGGAAGTCGACCAGACCTTCTGGTCGACCTGGTAAGTCGACCAGCCCTTCTGGTCGACCTGGGAAGTCGACCAGACCTTCTGGTCGACCTGGGAAGTCGACCAGACCTTCTGGTCGACCTGGTAAGTCGACCAGCCCTTCTGGTCGACCTGGGAAGTCGACCAGACCTTCTGGTCGACCTGGTAAGTCGACCAGCCCTTCTGGTCGACCTGGGAAGTCGACCAGACCTTCTGGTCGACCTGGTAAGTCGACCAGCCCTTCTGGTCGACCTGGGAAGTCGACCAGACCTTCTGGTCGACCCGGTAAGTCGACCAGCCCTTCTGGTCGACCTGAGGAGTCGACCAGACCTTCTGGTCGACCTGGAGTGACGTCGACTTGGAGCTGGTCGACCAGGGGGTAGTGGTCGACCTGGGGAGGTCGACTGGAGGTGTCCGTCGACTTGGGAGGTCGACCGGCACATACCAGAGGCAGTGGTCGACCTGGGGAGGTCGACCGGAAGTGGTCGTCGACCTGGGTGGTCGACGGGCACGCACAGGAGCCTCTGGTCGACCTGGTTGCTCGGTCGACCAGGTTACCTGGGTGACGAGGTTCTGCGGAGGCATGCGACGTTCGCCCGGGTGGTTTTGGCGAGGACGACCTCGGTGATGGTATCCCGAGGTCGACGTGGTGCATCAGAGGCAGTCGTCAGCACGTAGTTGATGTGGTGTGTGCGCTGTGCAGGTGACGAGGCACTGCACGCCAATCATCTGCGAAGTAGGTGCGCTGCTGTCCTGCGGGAGCAACGTCGGCGCGCCGTCAACCTGCGACGTTGGCACGCCGTCGACCTGCAGTGTTGGCAAGCCGCGACTCTGCACTGCTGGGGCGCGGTCGACCAGGTCGTGCTGGCACGCGGTCGACCGTGCTGCGCTGGCAGTCGTCCTGCTTGCATGCTAGCTCTGATGTAGTCTTGCCTTGCCAACTTCATTGTATCATTGTTGTCAACTTTCTCTAGTAAAACTCTTGCCAAATTACCTTGTGAACTAGCAAGCAGTGTGTACACTAGGAAAACGACTAAGGACCAACGAACGCAGAGATCACACGAGCACCCGTGCCTAGCCCGTAGTCTAGCTCCCGTTGTAGTAGTTATCTCCGCATAGGAGATGGGTGGGATTCGTCGCCACTCACAGCTGAGATGAGCATCAATTTCAAAGCAGAAGCGGAGCAATGTAAAACGGCACAGCCTTCTTTTATCCACAAGTGGAAGTCACGTGCATGACATGTTTATGTCGATGCTGTGTACTGTGAGTTGGCAACAGCTGCCATTGACCCAAAATCCACTTCATGTGCACTCCTCGATTCTTCTATCCCATTAACGATCCAAGCCATTTCAGTTGCTTCAATGATTTTCTGGGCTCCCCTCTTTCCTTCTCCCCTCTCGCTTCGCTATCTCATTCTCCCATCCGACGCCCACCAGCTCACGAGTGGTGCTAAATGACTACCTATGGCGCGCTGTGGACCTCACACAGCATCCGCCCGCCACCTCCACCTCGCCTGCTGCTGCCTCTGCACCCCCAAGCTACGCCTCCTTTCCTTTCGCCAATAACTGGCACCAGCAGGAACAGGAGTGGCAGTTGATGGAGCAGCAGCAGCAGCAGCAACAGCGGGTGGGGAATGGGGGGAAGAAGGGGGATGCGGGGGAGCAGGGGGGGCAGGGGGAGGAGCAAGGCGAGTGGCAGCAGCAGCGGCAGCGGGGAGAGGTGCATTTTCAGATGGCGCGTTATGTGGATGGGCTGTTCCTGCTGCTGCACGCTCGCCTGCACTCGCAGCAGTGGCGAGCCGCTCAGGATCTGAGGAAACACAAGGTGCGGTGAAAGGGAGACCGAGGGTGACGTGAGAGTCACAGCAGCACGGGAAGTGCACGCACCACATGATGCATGCACAGGGATGCCCGCAAGCAACCAGAGGTGCATTTTCAGATGGCGCGTTATGTGGATGGGCTGTTCCTGCTGATGCATGCCCGCCTGCACTTGCAGCAGTGGCATGCCGCCCAGGATCTGAGGAAACACAAGGTGCGGTGAGAGGGAGACAGAAAGAGTGGTGCGAGCGAGGCAGAAGGTGAGATGTGAGAGGGACACAAGGTGGGGTGAGGGAGAGGCATGGCGGCACGGGAAGTGCACACAAGACGCACATAGCCGACATGCATGTAGCCAAGGATGCATGTAGCCAAGGATGCAGACACACGAACATTTGGACGCGAATTGCTACTATTGTTGAAAGTGTGCAGTTGGGAACATGCGAGCTGCTCTCACCTGTTCACCTGCTCACCTGCTCACCTCTGTCGTCCCACCATGTTCTGCTTGACTGCCTTCCACCACCACTCTCTCTGCCTTCATGGCATGGCATGGGATGGCATGGGATGGCAGAGGAAGGAGTTGGAGGAGATAACGAAGCGACTGAAGGCTTCCAGACGAGTGAGTGCAGCTGTGCCCGTTGTGCCTGCCACCTCTCTTCTGAACACCGCCCTGCCCGCTGTTTTTGTCTACCCAGATCCACTATCAATCAAAGAGTCGCTTTTGAGAATTCTCAAAAGGGACTCCCAATTACGCACATCCACTATCGAGTCAACCCAACAAGACCCACTTCTGGACTTGACATGACACTGCCTCACCCCACCGCACGCATGGCACCGCATTGCACCGCACGGCACCCACTTCATGTCATATCAGGAGGATGAGAGGCGAGTGTACGGGATGAAGATCATGGAGCTGCAGAAGCAGCTGAGCATGGACGACCAGGAGGCCAACGACCTGCAGGTGCGGCGCCCGCCTGTTTTCCCCTCCCACTCACTCACTCACCTGCCGTCCCTCCTGTCTACCATCCCTTATTCCATTTGCCTGCCGTCCCTCCTTGGTTGGCCCGCAAAAGGCAATAAGCCGAAACTGCTTATTATCACCTTTGTACCAAGGCACAACACAAGCACCTCAACCTAATCTGTTTATACAAGCATTCATTCGCTGCCACATGGATTTATGGCACGTACGAGTGGTGCTCAATCAAACAGGACCTGTGGTTTCCTCTACCACCGCCGTCTGGTGTGCTGTGGTGTGCTGTGGTGTGCTGTGGTGTGCTGTGGTGTGCTGTGGTGTGCTGTGGTGTGCTGTGCGGTGGTGAGTGCAGAGCGAGCACGACATGTATCTGCGTGCTGCTCTCGACAACTACAGGAACTGTCTTCTTGCTTCCGACGCTTTCAACATCAAAGTGGTAACTTCCGAAGTGGTAACTGCTGAAGTGGTAACTGCTGAAGTGGTAATTGATGAAGTGGTAATTGATGAAGTGGTAATTGATGAAGTGGTAATTGATGAAGTGGTAATTGATGAAGTGGTAATTGATGAAGTGGTAATTGATGAAGTGGTAATTGATGAAGTGGTAATTGATGAAGTGGTAATTGATGAAGTGGTAATTGATGAAGTGGTAATTGATGAAGTGGTAATTGATGAAGTGGTAATTGATGAAGTGGTAATTGATGAAGTGGTAATTGATGAAGTGGTAATTGATGAAGTGGTAATTGATGAAGTGGTAATTGATGAAGTGGTAATTGATGAAGTGGTAATTGATGAAGTGGTAACTGATGAGGTGGTAACTGATGAGGTGGTAACTGATGAGGTGGTAACTAATGAGGTGGTTGGTAACCAACAAAGTGGTTCCTGTTAACATCTCTGTTGAAGACGTATCAAAGTACTCATACATGACATGAGCTGCGAGCAGTAAGATTTGGAAGTGATCCCGCTGTGCTGTGCTGCATCAGGTTGGTAACAAGCCAAAAACGTGGCAGTAGCTGGTTCGCTTGCACCTCCCCATTTGTCACCATATATGCATGTTTATGCATATAAGGTGACACAGAGTGCGGTGTAGTTATGGTGTAGTAATGTTGAGTATGCACATTCAAGGGTAGGTGGGTGGGGGACCAAGGAAATTGACGCGAAGTTGGTAGGAGAGCACCAAGGGGTGGAATCCACGCAACCAATGGGAACGAACCAGCCCAAGCTCAAGCCGCACATTGAGAAATGCACGGTTCGAGCCTGGGCCAGGTAAGTTCACTCTCTCACACACACCCGATGCTTTCCGCTTGTTATCCTTTCGCATAGTGGATCATTGTTACCTCAACCTTACAGCTAGGTGGCACACCACTCAGGACAGAAGGAAGAACAGATGGCTGGCGATAGCAGTTTTCCGACACATTCCCAACTTGCCTAGCGCTCATCTCAACTTCCAACCACCACACCCCACCTTCCCACTGGTGAGGCCGCTCCTCCCTTTTTTCTTGCCCACTCGCCCCCACTCGCACAGGTGTTCCGCCTGACAGCCCTCTGGTTCACTCTGCTCAACGATGCCACCGCGGACGCGGTCAATGCGGAGATGCTCACAACCATCTCAGCTGTGAGTCAGCCCAGCTGCGCTTTTGTGTCACTATTTTCGGTTTCTGCTGTTCCTCACAAACAGCATGAAAGTAGGTTTGCCCCATCATACAAGTTCCTGCCGCATTCTCACTCGACTCACACGTTATTCGACCCCCTCCCTCTTCTCGGCCCCAGGTGCCATCATACAAGTTCCTGCCGCTGGTCTACCAGATGGCATCACGTATGAGCGAGCGAGACCCCCATGGTTCGCCACCACTCCACCCGGAGACACCCGACTTCCAGGTGGGTGGTGGTGGTTAGTTCAGCTCAGCTCCCCCAAAGGCTGCAGCACCCACTTAGTTCCAATCTGACCATCTTGACCAAAACTGCATCTAGGACGCCCATACATTCGGATGGTTGGGAGATAGATCTGTTGCCTTGCTGTCAGGCCATGCACAATCTCCGTGTTAAGCAAGCGCAACCCAACGCATGTCCTCAATCACTCACCATGCTTGCCATGCATGCTGCACTGCACCGGTGGTAACCAGCTCATGCACAATGCAGGTGCTTCTTGCTCTTCTCCCCTCTCCATGCTCTTTGCCCCTTCCTGCCGTGCCCTCCCCCCCTCCCCCTTCCCGCTCTCCCTTCCCCCTACCCCTTCCCCCTCCCCCTTCCCCCTCCCCCTTCCCCCTCCCCCTTCCCCCTCCCCCTTCCCCCTCTCCCTCCTCCACAGTCAGTGCTGACAACGCTCGTCAAGCGAATGGCAGACGACCATCCGCTGCACACCGTGCCTGTGGTAAGCAATGCACTCACACCGTGCCTGTGGTAAGCAATGCACTCACACCGTGCCTGTGGTAAGCAATGCACTCACACCATGCCTGTGGTAAGCAATGCACTCACACCGTGCCTGTGGTAAGCAATGCACTCACACCGTGCCTGTGGTAAGCAATGCACTCACACCGTGCCTGTGGTAAGCAATGCACTCACACCGTGCCTGTGGTAAGCAATGCACTCACACCGTGCCTGTGGTAAGCAATGCACTCACACCGTGCCTGTGGTAAGCAATGCACTCACACCGTGCCTGTGGTAAGCAATGCACTCACACCGTGCCTGTGGTAAGCAATGCACTCACACCGTGCCTGTGGTAAGCAATGCACTCACACCGTGCCTGTGGTAAGCAATGCACTCACACCGTGCCTGTGGTAAGCAATGCACTCACACCGTGCCTGTGGTAAGCAATGCACTCACACCGTGCATGTGGTAAGCAATGCACTCACACCGTGCCTGTGGTAAGCAATGCACTCACACCGTGCCTGTGGTAAGCAATGCACTCACACCGTTCCTGTGGTAAGCAATGCACTCACACCGTGCCTGTGGTAAGCAATGCACTCACACCGTGCCTGTGGTAAGCAATGCACTCACACCGTGCCTGTGGTAAGCAATGCACTCACACCGTGCCTGTGGTAAGCAATGCACTCACACCGTGCCTGTGGTAAGCAATGCACTCACACCGTGCCTGTGGTAAGCAATGCACTCACACCGTGCCTGTGGTAAGCAATGCACTCACACCGTTCCTGTGGTAAGCAATGCACTCACACCGTGCCTGTGGTAAGCAATGCACTCACACCGTGCCTGTGGTAAGCAATGCACTCACACCGTGCCTGTGGTAAGCAATGCACTCACACCGTGCCTGTGGTAAGCAATGCACTCACACCGTGCCTGTGGTAAGCAATGCACTCACACCGTGCCTGTGGTAAGCAATGCACTCACACCGTGCCTGTGGTAAGCAATGCACTCACACCGTGCCTGTGGTAAGCAATGCACTCACACCGTGCCTGTGGTAAGCAATGCACTCACACCGTGCCTGTGGTAAGCAATGCACTCACACCGTGCCTGTGGTAAGCAATGCACTCACACCGTGCCTGTGGTAAGCAATGCACTCACACCGTGCCTGTGGTAAGCAATGCACTCACACCGTGCCTGTGGTAAGCAATGCACTCACACCGTGCCTGTGGTAAGCAATGCACTCACACCGTGCCTGTGGTAAGCAATGCACTCACACCGTGCATGTGGTAAGCAATGCACTCACACCGTGCCTGTGGTAAGCAATGCACTCACACCGTGCCTGTGGTAAGCAATGCACTCACACCGTTCCTGTGGTAAGCAATGCACTCACACCGTGCCTGTGGTAAGCAATGCACTCACACCGTGCCTGTGGTAAGCAATGCACTCACACCGTGCCTGTGGTAAGCAATGCACTCACACCGTGCCTGTGGTAAGCAATGCACTCACACCGTGCCTGTGGTAAGCAATGCACTCACACCGTGCCTGTGGTAAGCAATGCACTCACACCGTGCCTGTGGTAAGCAATGCACTCACACCGTGCCTGTGGTAAGCAATGCACTCACACCGTGCCTGTGGTAAGCAATGCACTCACACCGTGCCTGTGGTAAGCAATGCACTCACACCGTGCCTGTGGTAAGCAATGCACTCACACCGTGCCTGTGGTAAGCAATGCACTCACACCGTGCCTGTGGTAAGCAATGCACTCACACCGTGCCTGTGGTAAGCAATGCACTCACACCGTGCCTGTGGTAAGCAATGCACTCACACCGTGCCTGTGGTAAGCAATGCACTCACACCGTGCCTGTGGTAAGCAATGCACTCACACCGTGCCTGTGGTAAGCAATGCACTCACACCGTGCCTGTGGTAAGCAATGCACTCACACCGTGCCTGTGGTAAGCAATGCACTCACACCGTGCCTGTGGTAAGCAATGCACTCACACCGTGCCTGTGGTAAGCAATGCACTCACACCGTGCCTGTGGTAAGCAATGCACTCACACCGTGCCTGTGGTAAGCAATGCACTCACACCGTGCCTGTGGTAAGCAATGCACTCACACCGTGCCTGTGGTAAGCAATGCACTCACACCGTGCCTGTGGTAAGCAATGCACTCACACCGTGCCTGTGGTAAGCAATGCACTCACACCGTGCCTGTGGTAAGCAATGCACTCACACCGTGCCTGTGGTAAGCAATGCACTCACACCGTGCCTGTGGTAAGCAATGCACTCACACCGTGCCTGTGTTAAGCAATGCACTCACACCGTGCCTGTGGTAAGCAATGCACTCACACCGTGCCTGTGGTAAGCAATGCACTCACACCGTGCCTGTGGTAAGCAATGCACTCACACCGTGCCTGTGGTAAGCAATGCACTCACACCGTGCCTGTGGTAAGCAATGCACTCACACCGTGCCTGTGGTAAGCAATGCACTCACCACTTTTCCCAGCGTTGGAGTGGAACAACGATGCTGACAATCTATTTCACACCTGTGCATGCATGCATGCACCACCATGGTGCACACCGTGCGTGCACACATTTGAAACTTTCATCTTCTCCCCCATCCTCCAACCGTTCTCCCCCATCCTCCAACCGTTCTCCCCCATCCTCCAACCGTTCTCCCCCGTCCTCCAACCGTTCTCCCCCGTCCTCCAACCGTTCTCCCCCATCCTCCAACCGTTCTCCCCCATCCTCCAACCGTTCTCCCCCGTCCTCCAACCGTTCTCCCCCATCCTCCAACCGTTCTCCCCCGTCCTCCAACCGTTCTCCCCCATCCTCCAACCATTCTCTCCCTCGTCCTCTCCCCATCCCCCCTTTCCCCCCGCAGCTCATGGCACTAGCCAATGGCAACAGGGTGCGCAGCAGTCAGCGTGGGCGAAACCTCTTTGTCGTGGATGAGGACAAGATCCGGGCGGCAAAGGCTGTCCTGGGCGGTATGGCTGGGCGGCACAAGCCCATGCTGGATGAGGTAAGATACAAAAGTAGACTTGCTGCCATATCGACTTATCTGATCCAACTGTAAGTATGCAGTTCAGTTGCTGGAAGACCTTTGCATAGCATCCTTCTTTCATTCTTGCTTTCCCCGACCATCCTCATTCAACCTGCTTGCCTGCCAACCAACCAACCGCCACCTCTTGTGTCACGTTGAGTCGCCCCCCAAATGCACCAGCTCATGGATATGGAATGGCATCCTCACCAGCTCATGGATATGGAATGGCATCCTCACCAGCTCATGGATATGGAATGGCATCCTCACCAGCTCATGGATATGGAATGGCATCCTCACCAGCTCATGGATATGGAATGGCATCCTCACCAGCTCATGGATATGGAATGGCATCCTCACCAGCTCTTGGATATGGAATGGCATCCTCACCAGCTCATGGATATGGAATGGCATCCTCACCAGCTCATGGATATGGAATGGCATCCTCACCAGCTCATGGATATGGAATGGCATCCTCACCAGCTCATGGATATGGAATGGCATCCTCACCAGCTCATGGATATGGAATGGCATCCTCACCAGCTCATGGATATGGAATGGCATCCTCACCAGCTCATGGATATGGAATGGCATCCTCACCAGCTCATGGATATGGAATGGCATCCTCACCCTGTGATGTGCAAGTGCAAGCAACCACCATGACTATTGCCTCCAGTCCAGTGCCCGTCCTTACTCAACCCCCCTACCCGCCAACCAAACCCTCCTCTCCCCCCCACCCTTCCCCCCCGGTGTGTGCGCAGATGCAGCAGCTGATGGATCTGTACATCCGCCTGGCGGAGATGGAGTCCAGCAAGGAGGTGGGTGCGGTGTGGTGCGGTGGAACACGGTAACGGTGTGTGAAGAGGTAGATGGTGGTTGTCCACCTGCGATGCTTCCTCCTACATCGGGGCCTCACGTTGTGCATGCTCTTTGCTGTCACAGGCTCACTCGCAGTCACTTCACTTGCAATCTGTTGCACCTATCTTTCTCCTTGCTTCTCTGGACAGCCACTTGCTTTCCACTCTCCTCTCCTCATTCTTCTCTGCAAATCCGAAATCCATTGATTCTCCACCATCCACCATCCCACTCGTCTCAGGATCTCATGCGTTCGAAGCAGCTTCCGAGAAACTTCCGCAGCGTGAAGGATCTCTTACGAGTGAGTCATTGCCAGGGCAGCCAACTGTGAGAAGCTAAACAAACCTACTTTTGAGAATTCTCAATGTAATGGTGCCTGCATGTACGGACAGTAACGTGTCAGAGCTCCTGATCGCATCACAACGCAATCATGATCGATCGATCGCCATTCACAGCAGGGCTGCTGGCTCAAGCCAGGCAGGGCATTCTATGTTGAGATTCTGTAAACGAGTGACACGTGGAATGCAGGCAGAGTGAGTTGCGTGCTCATATGGATGATTGTGCTCTTTTCGCATCTGGTTGACAAGTTGCCCGTGCACTTCTCTCTCCCTGCCTTGCTGCCTGCCCTCAGGTGCCACTTCTCACAGTCTCGGCTTCTTCCAGTGGAGCTGGGACTCGTCATAAGGTGTCCCTTGAATAGTGTGTCTCTGCCCCCTTGCCACCCGCTCACTGCAGGTGCCGGTGCTCACAGCCTCGGTGCCTGTGGACCGAACCTGCTGCTATGCCCCGGGGTCCTTCCCTGCCTTCTGTGGGCTCAAGGACACCATGAGGTAAGCATGCACGGGAAGCGTCAAATGAGTGAGCCCATGGCATGGCATGGCAACTTCCAGTGAGCGTATGACATGACAGCTACCAGTGAGCGTATGGCATGGCAACATTCAGTAAGCGTATGACATGGCAACATCCATTGAGTCCATGATGTGCACTCATGCTATTCAAGAAGCGCTGTGCTGTGTGGGGCTGATCAAAATGTGTGTCTCCTCCTCGACCGCAACATCTTCCCCGCATCCCTCTTCCCTGCACTCACAACTTCTCGTCCTCTCCAGGGTGATGCATGGGGTGAATGCGCCCAAGGTGGTGGAGTGCATGGGATCGGACGGCCGCGTGTACAAGCAGCTTGCTAAGTCGGGCAACGACGATCTGCGCCAAGATGCTGTGAGTGGCATGGCATGGCACCATCCTATGAGCCCATGGCATGGTGTCTTTGGGCTCTGACGGGAGTGCATGGGGTCAGATGGCCGCGTGTACAAGCAGCTTGCCAAGTCGGGCAGCGATGACCTGCGCCAGGATACTGTGAGTGGCATGGCATGGCATGGCATGGCATGGCAGCATCCTGTGAGCCTATAGTATGGAGTGTGGGGGGTTTGGCGGGTCTGATGGGAGTGCATGGGGTCTGATGGGAGTGCATGGGGTCTGATGGGAGTGCATGGGGTCTGATGGGAGTGCATGGGGTCTAATGACTCGATTTTTTAGTCGACTCATCAACGATGACCTCGTGTGATGACTCGATTTTTTAGTCGACTCATCAACGATGACCTCGTGTGATGAGTCGATTTTTGAGTCGACTCATCAACGATGACCTCGTGTGATGAGTCGATTTTTTAGTCGACTCATCAACGATGATCTCGTGTGATGAGTCGATTTTTGAGTCGACTCATCTACGATGACCTCGTGTGATGAGTCGATTTTTGAGTCGACTCATCAACGATGACCTCGTGTGATGAGTCGATTTTTGAGTCGACTCATCAACGATGACCTCGTGTGATGAGTCGATTTTTGAGTCGACTCATCAACAATGACCTCGTGTGATGAGTCGATTTTTGAGTCGACTCATCTACGATGACCTCGTGTGATGAGTCGATTTTTGAGTCGACTCATCTACGATGACCTCCGCCAGGGCGCTGTCAGTCGCTTCTTTCATTCTCCTCATTCTATCCTCTTCTCAGCTCCTCATCTCTTCACTCTATTGCATGCACGCCGTGAACTCTCTTATTCCCTCCAATCTTCCCTCTCTCCCCACTCCCCCTCTCTCCCCAACCCCCTCTCTCCGCCCCTCACTCCCCCGCTCTCCTCCTCGCCTCATTAATTGATGGAGCAGCTGTTTGGGCTGGTGAAATCTCTTACTCACCCCACCTCACCCCACCTCTCCCCACTACTCCCCACCTCTCTCCTCTTCTCCCCACCAGGTGATGGAGAAGCTGTTCGGGCTGGTGAACTCGCTTATTCCCACCACTCTCCTCACCCCTCCCTCCTTCCCCACGTCCCACCTCTCCCCACCTCTCCCCACCTCTCCCCACCGCACCCCACCACGCCCCACCAGGTGATGGAGCAGCTGTTCGGGCTGGTGAACTCGCTGCTGCAAGCCCATGAGGGGGCCACCAGGCGCCACCTCGCCATCCGCACGTACAAGGTGCGCCCCTCTCTGCGCCTGTGCCTGCATGGGCACTTGTGCATGACAGAACGCAGTGTAATTGCATTGCCTGTACACCATCGCTGCTGCAAGCCCATGAGGGGGCCACCAGGCGCCACCTCGCCATCCGCACGTACAAGGTGCGCCCCTCTCTGCGCCTTTGCCTGCATGGGCACTTGTGCATGACAGAACACAGTGTAATTGCATTGCCTGTATGCCATCGCTGCTGCAAGCCCATGAGCGGGCCACCAGGCGCCACCTCGCCATCCGCACCTACAAGGTGAGGGCACACGGGTCGCATGGGTCACATGGGTCGCATGGGTCGCATGGGTCGCATGGGTCGCATGGGTCGCATGGATCGAGTCAGCAACAACTGACTGCATAACTCTCCTCTCATCCGCTCCACTCTAATCACCACCTCTGCCATTCACTCACCTCCTCTTACCACCTCGCACCACCTGTCATTCCCGCTCCTGCCCCGACTGCACCCCTGCTCTCGTCCGCCCCTCTCTCCCCTCCCTGTATGTCCCCTCAACAGGTCGTGCCCTTCACTCCCATCACAGGTTGCAAATCTGAAAAGTGCACCCCCCCCGCCACCCCCCCACCACCCCCCCCCACACGGCACCCTTGTGCACGGCCTGTCAGGTGGTGCCCTTCACTCCCAGCGCGGGACTGCTCGAGTGGGTGGATGGCACGCTGCCGCTTGGGGAGTACCTTCTAGGAAGGTGCGTGGTCAAGGGCTAAAGCACATGCATGCAGGGGTGCTCAGCGGACTGGCTTGTGTGCACACGTGCAGGCACTCACATTGAGGTGCAGGCACTCACATTGAGGTGCAGGCACTCGCATCGAGGTGCAGGCACTCACATCGATGTGCAGGCACTCACATTGAGGTGCAGGCACTCACATCGAGGTGCAGGCACTCACATCGAGGTGCAGGCACTCGCATCGAGGTGCAGGCACTCACATTGAGGTGCAGGCACTCGCATTGAGGCGGTGGGGTTGCATGCGGTACTTAGTATTCCCACTTTGCATTTGAGAGTTGTCAAGAACCACTTGCCATGTACATCAACTTGTGAACAAGATGGCTTGCAGCTCTCATCTCCCCTATTGAACCCCCAAGCGCCATCTGCTTTGCATGCACGCTCCCTCCGGCTCCCAACTCCTGACTCTCTCCCGCCTTTTCCCAACACCTGCTGACCCTTCTTCCCCTCCCTCTCTGCCCCGTCGGCCGCTCACCTTTCTTCTCCTCTCATTGCCCCCATCCACTGTATCAACATCCGTGTTGCCAGCACTCGCATTGCTTGGGAGGGGCGCAGCACCCTAACTTTCAAGTGTCTCCCTCCGTCCGCCCCATGGTCGGCTCATTTCTATCCCTGTCCCTTCGCCCCCATCCACTCCCTCCCCACCCACGTGGCCAGCACTCGCAAGGGAGGGGCGCACGCTCGCTACGGGGGCTCTGATTGGCCCTTCATGACTTGCCGTGAAGTGATGGCGCGGGTGAGATAGGATGGCGCTGGTAAGATGGGATGGTGCGGGTGAGTTGGGATGGCGCGGGTGAGTTGGGGGATGGCGGAGGTGAGACCTATGTTGGAAAATATGCGCATGGCGTATCAGTCGCGTACGTAATATGTGCTACGCAAGTACGCTGGATTGCCAGTTTAAAAAACGCTCAGAATACGCTGTGCCGGGCAGGAAAAAAAACATTCGGGCTGGGGAAAAACACTTGGGTGGAGGTAGAATGTCTCAGGGGAAGAACAGCAATACTTGCAGATGCGGATTACTCCCTTGCAGTTTTCGCCATTAGGAACTCTGAGATGTACACTATGTGTTTTTTTTCTTGCGAATAAATCTTCCTTTACTCTACCCTTGCTTTGCCTCATCCCCCTCCATTCCCCCATTTGCCTCTATTTCCACATCCCTCAACTGCTTACTACATGTGCATCGATCCATGCACAGGAAAGTGACAAGAGGCAAGCCTTTGACAAGGTCCTTCAGAACTTCCAGTAAGCCTCACACAGTTAGCCCCTTTCTCCTTACCTCACACTGAGCCCCGACCCTTCACCTTTGTGTCACGTCCGTGTCACATGAAGGTAGGTCGCATCGGTTGCTGTGTCATTGCTTGTCCACCTGTTCACCCTCTAAATCCCTCAAACCTTCTCCATCCCCTTCCACCTCTCCGCACCCCCGTCCACCGCTCTCCAGCCCTGTGATGCGCCATTTCTTCCTCGAGCGCTTCATGCTGCCTGCCGACTGGTTCGACCGGCGTCTCACATACACTCGCAGCGTGGCTGCCACCTCCATGGTAAGTGACAGTGCATGGTACGCATGTCATGCCACCTCCATGGTAAGTGACAGTGCATGGTATGGTACGCATGTCATGCCACCTCCATGGTAAGTGACAGTGCATGGTACGCATGTCATGCCACCTCCATGGTAAGTGACAGTGCATGGTATGGTACGCATGTCATGCCACCTCCATGGTAAGTGACAGTGCATGGTACGCATGTCATGCCACCTCCATGGTAAGTGACAGTGCATGGTACGCATGTCATGCCACCTCCATAGTAAGTGACAGTGCATAGTCCGCATGTCATGCCACCTCCATGGTAAGTGACAGTGCATGGTACGCATGTCATGCCACCTCCATGGTAAGTGACAGTGCATGGTCCGCATGTCATGCCACCTCCATGACAAATGACAGTGCATGGTACGCATGTCATGCCACCTCCATGGTAAGTGACAGTGCATGGTCCGCATGTCATGCCACCTCCATGACAAATGACAGTGCATGGTCCGCATGTCATGCCACCTCCATGACAAATGACAGTGCATGGTACGCATGTCAAGCGTGCAATGGACGCTGCATGCCAGCCATTTAAAAGCACTGTGCATAGCACATGGCTCGCCCTACCCTGCCCATTTCCACATGAGCCTTTCAACCCTCAGCTCTCACCCTTGTGAAGCTCTTCGCCCTTGCGGAACAAGGTACCCCTGCACTGAAGCATGCAACCGTTGTTCACCCCCCGACCTGCCTCGTGTGCATCACACCATGTGGGGTATGTGGTGGGGCTGTTCGACCGCCATGCGATGAACATTTTGCAGCACCTCGTGAAGCGTCTAACCCTTGTGCCCCAAACTGCCCCGCCTCTCGTGCTCTATGGCAGGTGGGGTACGTGGTGGGGCTGGGCGACAGGCACTCAATGAACATTCTGCTGGATGAGCGATCAGCAGAGGTGGTGCACATCGACCTGGGGATTGCCTTCGAGCAGGGACTCATGCTCAAGACGCCTGAGAAGGTGCGGCGTCTGTGGGTGGGTGTGTGTAAGTGTAGTGTGTGCATGTAGGTTGATAGGAACGCTAGGTGCACTCACCGTGGGTGGTGAAGTCACCAGAGGTGGTGCACAATGCGCATCGACCTCAGCTTCCGTTCAGGAAGGGCCTCATGCTCAAGTCGCCCGATAATGATAAGTGGGTGCTTTGATTAGTAGTGTTGATTCAGGGAGATTTATTGGGGTTTGTATGTGTGTGTGTGTATGTAAGTGCGTGTAGGTGTATGGAAGCATATACAGAAGTGGGGTGTGTTACAAAAATAAGGTGGCAAGTGCAAGTGGAAGGTGAAGGCAAATCATTCATGCGGTGTGATGATTGACCTATATTTAAATTTGCTGTTTTGCTGGACACTCAATGAACAGCAGTGGTGCACTTCCAGCAGCACTGGCATCGCGGGGAGCCCATAATCATGCGCCACGTGATTCCGCCCTCTGTGAAGGATGGGCTCATTTGGGTGCCGCTCGTCATGTACCGTGCGTTCAGCGAGGCCGAGGAGAGGTGCAACGAGCAGGAGTAGCTCACAGTGGTGGCCACAGACTGCGAGGACGGCATTGAGGTGGAGCTGGTCACTCACCAATTCTTCGGGTGCTACATGAACGGCAAGTCAAAGAGCTCAAAAGTCCCCAAGATGCTCAAGGTGAAGGACTAGCCACCCACTGTTGCGTTCCAGGATAGGCTGCCTCGGCACGGCGCTGATTCCTGCGCGCGTTGCCTCTTCACGTTTATACGCATCCTGTCGAGGGCCTTCTGATATAGGATGTGGAGGCCCCACACGTGATATAAGCTTTGGGCCCCATGTCCGCTTTCGGGCCACCCTTCGGCACCGCCGTCGCCAGGTTCAGAAGGCCCTTAACATGATGCGTGTGCTCGTAAAGAGGCAATGCACGTAGGAACTCAGCGCTGTGCCGAGGCAGCCTGTCCTGGAACGCAGCAGTGGGTGGTCAGTCCTTCACCTTGAGCATCTCGGGGACTTTTGAGCTCTTTAACTTTCCGTTCATGTAGCACCCGAAGAATTGGTGAGTGCCCAGCTCCACCTCTGTGCCGTCCTCGCAGTCTGTGGCCACCACTGTGAGCTCCTCCTGCTCGCTGCACCCCTCCTCGGCCTCGCAAAACGCACGACACATGACGAGCGCGGTCCTGCTAAGTCCGTCCTTCACGGAGGGCGGAAACACGTGGCGCACGATTATGGACTCGCCAATGGCCTTGGTCCGTGTGAGTTGGGTGGACGGGGGTCCGGTCACTCACCTTTCACATGGACAAGTCATGACTTTATGCTAAACCACTCTCGCACTCACGTGTGCTCCACACCCTCATGCCAGGTACCCTTCCGCCTCACTCGGGACATTATTGACGGCATGGGCTTGAGTAGCGTGGAGGGGGTGTTCTGGTGCCCTGCTTAGTCCTACCTTGTGCCCTTCCAATCCACACCCTGGTGACACAACAGGTGCCATTCCGCCTCACTCGGGACATTATTGACGGCATGGGCGTGAGCGGCGTGGAGGGGGTGTTTCGGCGCTGCTGTGAGACGGTGCTGGCGGTGATGCGCGAGAACAAGGAGGCACTGTTGACCATCATTGAGGTGCGTGGTGTGAAAGATGCGAGATTCTGATCCGGCGAAAGTGCTTCCAAGTTAGTCAGCGCTGCTGTCACAGGAGCGAGTCAGGGCTGCTGTGAGACGGTGCTGGCAGTGATGCGTGAGAACAAGGAGGCACTGTTGACCATCATTGAGGTCAGCGGTGTGTTTTATTGCCCAACAATGTTGATGTATGCCGGCTATGGGGGTGTTCTAAGAATGTGTCCTCGCCCGCCCTGGATGCCCCTGCCATCCTGCATGCCCCTGCCCCCCTGTGCGCCTCTGCCCCCCTGTGCACCTCTGCCCCCCTGTGCGCCCCTGCAGGTGTTCATCTATGATCCCCTTTACAAGTGGGCCCTCTCTCCGCTTAAGGCGCTGCATCGACAGAAGGTGCCTTCTTGCCCACACCTTACACGCTCACTTGCATCTCTCCATCACACTCAAGTATTCTCACCCCACTTATCCCTTTTTCTTTCACCAGTTTCCACGTGCTCGTGCATTGTTACCAAGCTCCCATTCCACCTGTCGCAACCACTATGTGGTAATCCCTCATTCCGTGGCACTGCACGCTTGGCACTGTGCGTGTCACTGCACTGCATGGGAGCGCAGATGGAGGAGAGTGAGGAGGCGATGGAGGAGGAGGGGACGGAGGAGGAGAGCGGGGCAGCGATGGAGGGCAACGAGGAGGCCACGAGAGCACTGCTGCGAGTCAAGCAGAAGCTGGATGGCTTTGAGGACGGCGAGATGCGAAGCCTGGCCGGGCAGGTGAGGCAGCATGGTAATGGGCAGGTAGTGCAGGTAGCATATGTAAATGTGTGCGAGGAGGCCACGAGAGCACTGCTGCGCGTCAAGCAGAAGCTTGACGGCTTTGAGGACGGCGAGATGCGCAGTTTGGCCGGGCAGGTGGGGCAGCATGGTCGGGCAGGTGGGGCAGCATGGCCGGGCAGGTGGGGCAGCGTGGCCGGGCAGGTGGGGCAGCATCAAAGTGCAGGTTGGGAAGCTAACATATAGAACTTTCGAAATGGGTGCCATGTTCCTATGTATGGCATTGCTTATCTTTTCTCATTGCCTTCAGCTCGCATCTCTGTTTGACCCCTCACCCCTGCTCCCCATCCCTGGCCTGTCTTACCCATTCCTGGCCTTTCTTCCTCATCCCTGGCCTGTCTTCCCCATCCCTGGCCCATCTTCCCCATCACTGCACTGCCTCCTCTGCACTGCATCGCTGCATTGCTTGGCTCCACTGCCACCAGGTGCAGCAGCTGATCAAGGACGCACAGGACCCCGACCGCCTTGCCGTCATGTTTCCAGGATGGGGAGCTTGGCTGTAGCATGGCTGTACCATGGTTGTAACACAGCTAAAGCATATTTGTATCATTGTTGCAACATGTTTCTAGCATGGTTGAAGCATGGTTGTATCATTGCTCTAGAATGGTAGTAGCATGTTTGTAGCATGCGAGTATAGGTCAGCATTGAAATGAGGCCTTGCCTGTGATGGCATTTCGCTCATGAATGAGCTACCTTATGGTATATGCATGGTGGAACACCCATTGGATCGGAGTTACTATGGTACGACCCTTGTTTGCAATGGCACTGCATCCTCATGCACAAGTTGGCTGTCTGCCAGACCGGACGTGCATACCCCATAGCTCCTAGGGCAGCACAATTTAGAGGTGAACTTGTGCCGTTCACCCCTTGTCAGGCTTGTGCCGTTCAATGCGTTTCAGTGCAGTTGAATGTGATCATGTGTGTTCCGCGGTGAGAAGCAAGGCTGACAATTAATTTGCCTATGAAGCCATAGGAAATGCCTCGCCTGAAAATTTCTGTACACTTACTGAGCTTGTACCGTACTTCTGCCATACGGGTACATCCATGGAGATCCGAAGTAGAGAGTACCATCTCACTGGAGATTCAGGCAGAGAGTTCCAGGCGCTTATTTGTATCACGTTCACATCCTTTGCTCTCCCGGCCATGTTACTCGTCGGAGGTGCATAAAATTTCGGATTTGGAGTCAAAATTGTATTACGGAATTGAACAAAGAAAATGTACAGGTTGACAAATCAACAATCTAAGCACCAGGGGTGAAGTTGGTGGCGTAGGCCCACGCGTTGTTGACGGTGGGGTCAGCCAGGTGGTCCGACAGGTTCTCCAGGGGGCCCTTGCCGGTGACGATGGCCTGCACGAAGAAGCCGAACATCGACACCATGGCGAGGCGGCCGTTCTTCAGCTCCTTCACCTTCAGCTCGGCAAGAGCATCGGGGTCGTCGGCCAGACCCAGGGGGTCGAAGGCACCGCCGGGGTACAGGGGGTCCTCAACCTCTTGGAAGCCCTCGAGGCCACCCACGCGGTAGCTCTCGACGGCTCCCATGAGGATGACCTGGCAAGCCCAGATGGCCAGGATGGACTGCGCGTGGATCAGGCTGGGGTTGCCCAGGTAGTCCAGGCCGCCCTCGGAGAAGATCTGAGCGCCGGCCTTGAACCACACGGCCTCACCGAAGTTCACGCCGTTGTTGGCGAGGAGCTCGGGGGTGAGGCAGCCGAGCGCGCCGAGCAGAGCCCAGCGAGCGTGGATCACCTGATGGGTTGAAGCGACGCAAGAAAAAACAGAAGATGGTGACGACACGAAGAGAACAATCCTGACGTATGCGACTGCAAGCCGCATCACCGGGTGACTGAATTTTAGAATGCGTCATCACGAACGGGAGTTGGTGAAGACACGAACGAAATGGCTTGCTACTGAAAGCCGCACGACAAATTGAACGAATCTGGAAAGTGCTTTATTGTCCCGAAAGGTCATCTAAGTCAAATGTGTAGTTATGAATCTGGTGTGGCTTACCTCCAGCTCGCGGTTCTTGGCGAAGGTCTCGGGATCAGCGGACAGACCCGCCGTGTCCCAGCCGTAGTCACCGGGGTACTCGCCGGTCAGATACGACGGGGGGGAGGAGAACGGGCCCAGGAACAGGTTGCGGTCGGGGCCGTAGAAGGCGCTGCTGGAAGCCGCCTTGGCGGTCTTCCTCATCGTCACGCGGGCCTCGACATTGTTCACCTTGGCGGCGAGCTCAGCACTCTGGCCGACGAAGGTGGACGGGAGCACAGCAGCATTAGCGAGAGCAGCCATCGTGTATGTGCAAAGAACTCGAATAAAAACTGCTGTAAGAATTCTTGGATGAGAGTGCTGACTGCTGAACAATTAGTGACTGGCGACTTTTTTGAACTCGAGGTCCGAGGGAGAAAGGTGGGCTTGGGCGTTTTTTGGGGTGATTGCGATTGGATGCTGACTCATCGCAGACCGCGTGCATTCCAGGTGTCCGACGCTCCGAAATCTCCTCACCTGCTCGCTCGGAATCCAGGCAATCTGAGCTCGGCCAATAGCGATGGACAACGTTCTGCGTAAATTCTTGTGGTTGTGATTGGGCAACGCAGATCTGTGGTGGTCGTTTTGATTCAACACACCCGAAACCACTCTCAACCGTTCCAAACCTTCCTCTCGCCAAGTTTCAGGAGGCCCGAATGTTTAGTTGCGGTGTAGGGGGAATATGGGAGGATTTAGGGTGCATAATGATTCAACACATAGCCAATGTTTCTGTTTCTCTGTACTTGCGTCCTACAAAAGAATAATGGCGAAATAATTAGTCATTACACATGTTATGAATGGACTTGCAGAGTGCGCAGTCAAATGAATAACGAGAATGTTGAACTCAGAATGACGATACATTGAAATTGACGATGCCTAAATAGGGGAAATGCTAGTTAGGCGTGGAGGTCGGGCGAAGATTGTCCGGTGATGGACAGAGCCCAAAATTGGTTTAGGCCCACCCTGACAAATCAGGGTTCCAGGCCCTCCTTACCCTGATCTATAGGGGATTTTTTTCGTACCCTGTGTCAGAACGCGATATTTGGCTAGTCTCCAGTGGGATACTCTACAGTGAGTACAGCATGGTTAGGGTTTGCTATTTGTATTCCAACTGCCTGCTAGTGAAATGTCAGAATAATAGGCAGAAGTTTAGAACAGAAAAGAGGGTTTGCACTAGCAGGCAGTTGAGTACATATAGTGAACCCTAATTCGGGCAATATTCGCTATAGAGTACCCCACTGCAGGCTAGACAAACATCACATTCTGACACACCCCCATAGTCAAAGTGGGGTATAATCAGCACAGCAAGCAGTCATAGAGCAGGTTCACAAGTACAAGCAAAACTAGAGGCAGTCACAGAGGGCAAGTGAGGAGGAGGAGGGACTGTGAGAGGAGTGGAGATAGGAGGCGACGGGTGAAGCCGCAGACACACGGGCAACAGGAGCGGCGCGCACGGTGGCTACCGGAGCAAGGGCCCCGGACTACAGGAGTAACTGGCTCCGCGGCTAAGACGAGCGGCAGGAGCAACTGACCCACGGGCGACTGGCGCAGCAGGCTCGCTGGGCTACCAGTGGCAAGGGCCCCGGAATACAGGCGCTGCGGACGACAAGACGGCTGCCTCCACTCAACCTCCCCCAACTGTCCCACACCCCTTTCACACACCCCCTGCTGTACCCCTAGCACTGCTCACACGCCACCCCCCTAGTACCACTCCGACGGCTCCCACACATCCACCCCCCTCAGCGGCAGCTGCAGCAGTGGGAGACGGAGGAGGAGGAGGAGCAGGGGACGTCGCACACACCCCCACACTCGCCACCCCCAAACCCTAACACAGGCAGCACGGGGCGGTGCGACGGGATGGCAGGGGTCGCGCGCGGGTCCTTAGGGCGGTGCGACGGGAGCGCAGGGGCCGCGCGCGGGTCCCCAGGGCGGCGAGACGGGATGGCAGGGGCCGCGCGCGGGTCCCTAGGGCGACGCGACAGGATGGCGGGGGGCCGCGCGCGGGCCCCCAGGGCGACGCGACGGGATCGCGGGGGGCGCGCGCGGGTCCCCAGGGGCGACGCGACGGTCGACGGGGGGGACGCGCGGGGCAGGAAACCGCCGCGCGCCTCGGGGCGCACGGCGGGCAGAAAACCGCCATGCGCCCCGAGCGCGTGGCGGGAAGAAAAAACGTCGCGCGCCACGGGGCGCGCGACACACAAGACAGCAGCGGAAGCATCGGGTGGGCCCACCCACAGGATCGACCAGGGAGGGTCGACCTGCTCTGATAGCATGTCAGAATAATAGGCAGAAGTTTAGAACAGAAAAGAGGGTTTGCACTAGCAGGCAGTTGAGTACATATAGTGAACCCTAATTCGGGCTATACTCGCTATAGAGTACCCCACTGCAGGCTAGACAAATATCACATTCTGACGGTGAAACCCCTCTTCCTTTCATTCCATTCTTGGCTAGTATTCTAACATGGTATCAGAACTCATTGATCCCGGGCCTACTGCTTCCTTCCGCTGCTATACTGTCTGTCACGCACCCCGTGGCGCGCGACGTTTTTTCTTCCCGAGCGCGTGGCGGTTTTCTGCCCGCCACACGCTCGGGGCGTGTGGCGGTTTCCTGCCCACCGCGCGCCCCGGGCGCGCGCGGCGGTTTCCGTCGTCCGTCGCGGCGCCCCCAGGGACCCGCGCGCGGCCCCTCCCGTCGCCCGTCGCGGCGCCCCGGGGGACCCGCGCGCCGCCCCCCCGTCGCCCGTCGTGGCGGCCCTGGGGACCTGCGCGCTCCCCCCGTCGTCCATCGCGACGCCCCCAGGGACCCCCGCGCGCCCCCCCCTCCGTCGCCCGTCGCGACGCCCCAGGGGACCCGCGCGCTGTCGCCTGTCGCGGCTCCCTCAGGGACCCGCGTGCCGCCCCTTGACCCGTGCGTCGCGGGGCTGCTTCCCCCCCTGCCCCTCCCCTTTCTCCTTCCTCTCCCACCTGCACGTACGACTATGGGGGTGGCGGGTATGGGGGTGGCGGGTATGGGGGTGGCGGGTGTGTGAGCCGTCCCCTGCTCCTCCTCCTCCTCCGTCTCCCACTGCTACAGCTGCCGCTGAGGGGGGTGGATGTGTGGGAGCCGAGGGAGTGGCGCTAGGGGGGTGCCGTGGGAGTGGAGCTAGGGGTGCATAGGGGGGTGTGTGAAAGGGGGTCTGAGGCAGTGGGGGAGGTTGAACGGAGGTAGCCGTTGTGGAGCCAGCAGCGCCAGTAGTCCGGATGCCCTTGCTCCGGTAGCCAGCGAGCCCGTTGCGCCAGTCGCCCGTGGGTCCGTTGCTCCAGCCGCTCGTCGTAGCCGCGGAGCCAGTTACTCCAGTAGTCCGGGGCCCTTGCTCCGGTAGCCCGTGTGCCAGTTGCTCCAGTAGCCCGTGTGCCAGCAGCTTCAGCCGCCGCCTCCAATCTCCTCTCCTCTCACAGTCCCTCCTCCTCCTCACGTGTCCTCTATGTCTCCCACTAGCTTTGCTTGTTCTTGTGAACTTATTATGTGACTGCTTGTTGTGCTGATTATACCCCACTTTGACTATGGGGGTGTGTCAGAATGTGATATTTGTCTAGTCTGCAGTGGGGTACTCTATAGTGAGTACAGCCCGGTTAGGGTTTGCTATTTGTATTCCAACTGCCTGCTTGTGAAACCCCTCTTCCTTTCATTCCATTCTTGGCTAGTATTCTAACACCCTGATGGCAGCAGGGTAAAGTTTTCGACACACTAACTTGACTAGGGTACTGTTGTACTTAGCATGTTTTCAATGCAGGTTTGACAACTAAGTAATTTCACATTTTTCGTTCAACTAGCTCAACAAACACAACTACTCAGTGCCACTCACACTGCCTACTAATTCTTCTTCTCACAGCGGGAAGTGCAAGGCTGGCACAGCAGCACAAGGACTGCAATTTGATGCATAGGACAGCACGAACGAAACTGTCATTGACGCGCAACTTTGCTCAGCTGGCAGATTCAGGGGTATGTTGGCTGTACTGTGGGTCACACAACCAATAGGACGATATGGCGTGCCGCCGACAACATTTCACGATTTTCCGCCTGTGGTAACAAGCGACAATGGTGGCAGTGGGAGCGTGGTTTAGTTTGTCAGCACGCGAAGTATGGGCTGATCCGCGCTAAAAAAGTTTCGGTATCAGGGTAATGTACACCCAACCCTGATACCGCCAGACTAACCAAATTCGTTATCAGTGTAATGTCTAAACTTATGTGTTTAATGTTTTCTAGGCTGTATAGGGGCTAGCCATAGGGGGTACACAACTCACCTCGACACTCTTGTTTGTAACCCATCCTTGACCTAGTCCAACATCTTTTGCCTAATCTCTCGACATGTAAAACAAAACATACTCTTTATGCGTGAGGGTTAAAATTCCGGAAGCCTGATTTTGAAAGGGTAACTCTGAAAAAGCGGACGCCCATCAAGGTAATCAGGGTATTTTACCGTGACATTTTAGGCCCTAGTGATGGTTGCGATTGGTGCGGAGGCGACTCGGGAGTGGTTAGGTGCGACGAATTAGGCCGGACCCTCGGGATGTACTCGCTAAAGTGCGAGTACAGTAAGGAATTACAATTCCTTACACTCTCCCACCTTCCAAATAAGCCCTCCATGTACGTAGACGAGTCTCACCATAACGATGACACCGTTGATCTTTTGCAGATAAATCGGACGGCTGAAATAGTCTTCACAAATTAAAAATAGAGGTTGGAATGTAGGCCGTTGATGTAGTCAGATGTCGATCTGACGGACACGGTTGAACTGGCCCAAAAGGATTTGAAAGTTGGAATGTGGGCCGTAGATGCGATTGCAGTAGATTTGACGGTCGAAGCAGATGCGATTTTGGAGAGAATAGCTGACGCAAATGCAATCGCGCGTGGGCAGGGACCGTTGATCTTGTCGGTGTGATCGCGATCGTTTGTCGTGCTGCTGCATTCTGACAAAGTCAGAAATGGTGCCGAGAAATCGCCGAGGAAAGAACAGTGCAGCGCACTTTCTCCCCCCCTCCGAGAAAACACGCCAAAAAAATTCCCGCAGGTGCCTTGAAGTAAAATCCAACAGAACCAGGTGTTATGTCCCAGTGAGAAAAGCGTTGAGCGGTGATATCCAGGTGAAAACGCGTCGGTGTGGAAAATTGGTGGCGAAAAGCAGGTGTTACGGCACCAAAATTCTTCAAGGGCGAACCAGCAGTTGTAGCCCTAAAACTGAACCGAAAGTGATCGAGTGCTTGAACTGAACATTTTTGTCTTCACATTGCCATAATCAGGTGATATCCTCAGTAGCTGCAGCTAGCAGCACCTGACGTGGTCGAAGTAATTGCAGTTGTCGTGGGCGGGTCGAGTGGGGCGGTTTCTCGCTAATAGAGTCGGAGTGATCTTATCCTCAAATTCTCTGGCCGTAATATTGGGAGTGTTACGAGTGTCGTTGAAAACAGAGAACGAAGGCGATTGGCAGCGAAATTGAAGACCAGCGTTTGCGTTGGTCGTCGAAGATGTAACCGTAGCGAATGTCACTCCGAAAAATATTGTCGAACGCAGAACTAGTGTCCGATGACGTCAGTACCTCTGGGGGTTTTGTCCAGACTCGCCGAGCACTTTGTCGGAATTCGCCGATGACTCCTGGGCAGAGATGAAAAAATTTCAGCTGTCTCTCCCCCCTTCCAATGTTGCTGCTGCCACCTCCAGTTTGTCGTAAGTCATTCATATCCTTGAAAAAGTCTGTGAAGTTCCCGTGCTGTTGCCTCACGTCATTGTCGCGCGCGTTTAACCATCTCCAATAAATCCCACGAGAATGTTCGTGCTCCTCGCCGTAAAGCTGGTAAATCCTCGTAAATTCTCTGTAAATGTCGGTCGAAAACACCAATGTAAATCCGCAGTTGCAGGTGAAGCTCGCCTCCGAAAATCTTGGACGTACTCTAGCCACCCACTTGGTGACCAGTAGTTTCCGTCGGTTTACCCGACCCCAGCATGTGGGTTCAATCGAGAACCGGGGACTTGCCCTGAGTTATTCCGATACCAACTTTCACGGATCCTAGTGGCATCAACGTTGTTGACTCCGTTGTCGAGACTGCTCCCGCCGATGATGCTTTACAAAATACCATGCAACTCCCACTGGCGCTTTGCAGATGTTTCACCCATCGCTCGTTGCCAGTCGGTAAGTCACCGAAGCTACGACTGCTCGAACGCTCCCTTTTTAGGAAGAATTTCCCGAGGTGTGCGTTTAGACACCGGGGGTCCTAGGTATCCTTCCCGCTGTGTTTCTTGCCAGCCAACTTCGAAAAGTGACCTTCAAGAGAAGTCCCCCAACGGCTCAACTGCACTCCAAGAAGCAAAGAAACACCCCCAGATTCATAATTTTGGTCGTTTCACCCCCCGACAATTCCGCTTCCCGCCGTTCACCCAGCGTCCGCTTTTGTCGGATAAGGTTTTGTCGATGTTGCCCGCGAGAACCCGGCTATGGTGGAGGGGCAAAAACTGTTGGAGTCGGGGTAGCCTTAGTTAAAAGGAAATCATGCACAACCGCTTTTCAGCCCACCGCGCCCGTCACGCCATTAAACTCCACAGCTTCCGATCTCAGCATCGCCGCTGGCCACAAGAAACCAGCAAACTGCACCAGTGTTGTCCGTGCGGCACCCCGATTTTTGCGTGCTGTTTCACCCAGCCCACTTTTATCAGAACAGAACAGGGCCGCTACTCCCTTTTTTTTGTCTTTTTTTTTTTTTTTTTAATCTTCTTCTGTACAGCTGTCGAGCGGGCACCAATCCAGGTGCTTTCAACCAGCGTCGGGTAGGCTCGTATTCACCCCCGTTATTCAGCCGAATCAGGTCAACCGCATGAGTCGGAACCAGTAATCGGTGGGGATGGTGAGGTTCGGGCGAAGTAGGGCCGCAGATCGGTTCCACCGGCTTTAATCTGCTCCCCACAACGTTCTTCATCCCCCGCTTAGCCATCTGGCAATTTCTTTTCGCGTGTCCCGGCGGCCTGTACCACACTCCGAAATTGTTTAGGTGGCACGTTGAACACCGTTTAATCGTGGGCTGTTGCGGCTGTCCCCGAAAACGGCTTCCTTGAACGGGGAAACCGATCTCGAAACTGTCGAACAACTGGCAAACAACTCTAGGCACGCACCTTCAAACGAGTGTTTTTCGGGTGTTCAGTCCCAATATGCCCTCACATCTGCGCCCCACTCCTGCTAAGTGCGATTTAGCCACGTCGTTGTCTGTTGCAGCCCGTAAGTGTCGACGGGTCCGAAAATCCCGTCTGTCCACGTGCACTCTTGCCAAAATCTTTGTTGACAAGCCCGCCATGCAGTAAAAGCCACTGCACTTCAGGTCGGCCGGGACGGCAATTGACCTTCGCTAGGCAGTCCACATTTCGTCTCTTCTCGCCATCGATATTTTCGGACGTAAATATTCCATTTGCGCCTGGCAAGTTCCCCCAGTCGTTTTTTCTCAACAAAAGCTCCGAAAATGTCACCCTTGCTGACGCATGCCCGTAACTGTTGACGCAGGTCCGCCGACGCCAGTTGCCACACATGATGATACATTCAAGGCAGTTCGTGCAGGTGCCGACGAAGGTCCGATGATGCCAGCTGCTACACGAATCAACCTTCAAAATCGTCGGGAAATGGCAGCGGAAATTACTCACTTAAACATCGCGACAGCTACTGCTGTCCGTTGCCCGGGGGAACGGAGGTCACGGTCGATCGCGACCGTTCGAGGCAAGGATCTGGCGGTGCCGAAGGAGTGCCCCGTAAAATTTTGGCCGCGAAGAGCAACTAACCCGTTCTCTTGGCCGGCCTACGCAACTCCTGGACCCCAAGACATCCTTCCTCCTCCCCCCCCCCCCCCCCCTTCCCTCTCGAGGGGTAATACACTCTAAAAAGTGGGATAGGCTAGGAAAGTAGCTCTGATACCAGGTGTTATGAATGAACTTGCAGAATGCGTAGTAAAACGAATAACGAGAATGTTGAACTTAGAATGAAGATACATTGAAAGTGACGAGGCCTGAATAGGGGAAATGCTAGCTAGCCGGGGAGGTCAGGCGAAGATGGCTCGTGATGGTTGCGATTGGTGCAGAGGCGACTCGGGAGTGATTCGGTATGACGAATTAGGCCGAACAGGTTCGTCGCGTGACCCTCGGGATGTACTCGCTAAAGTGCAACACACCTGCAGTCGCAAGGTCAACAAGGGCGGCAATAAGAGGGTCAGCAGGGACAAGATAGTATGGGAGAGGAGGGAGGACAACAGTGGCAGCAGCAGCAGCAGCAGCAGCAGTGGCGGGGCCAGCAGGGGCAAGAGGGGCATGGTATCAGGGGAGATGAGAGATGACAACAGAGGTAGCATCAGGAGGGTCAGCAGGGGCAGGAGAGGCCGGCGAGTATGGGAGAGGAGAGGGAACAACAGGGGGCAGCAGCAAGATCGCTAGCGGGGGCAGCTGGGGCTCCGGGCCCAAGGGGTACCACCCTTAAGTTCGGGCTTGGTTGGGAAGAAGGGGCTAGAGGAGGTTGCTGTTAGAGTTATGGTTAATTCGGGTCTAATTAACATATATATAGTGTTGGATCTACACTATAGTAGTGTAGAATATAATTGTTGGGTTGGGAGAACTTGTGGTGTACACTCTTTGGAGCGGACCACCTCCCAAACCCTATAGGTTAGGGTTCTCTCTTGTTGCAACTCACTTCTTCAAAACACACTTGGTTCTAGCATGGTTCATGCCCAAGTTGGCTCCTAAGGTTCCTAGGCTTTAAAAGGAGGTTCTAAGACTACTATTGTTTCCAATAGTATTTTGCACCATTTTAACATGGTATCACAGCAAGGAAGGCCTAACAATCTATTGGAAAATGAGCTACTCAAGGCATTGGACCATAATACATTGGTGGAAGCTATTTAGCTTCCATCCTTCCTGAAGGGCTGCCAAAATTGCATCGTGGCGGACTCTAGACATGGGAGGGGAGGAGAGAAGAAACCCGCTGGAAATCGTGTGGATCCGTTCGGGAGGACGAGAGGAGCGAGGAGATGCGGATTGGTGTCGCACCAAGATCAGATGGTGTAGCCACTTTTGGAGCGGGTACGAAAGTGGGCAGCAACGACAAGGGAAATCGGGACAAGGGAGGAAAACATGGAGGCAGCGGTAACAGCAGCGGTACCAACTAAGTTGCGGAAGACGCAAGACGCGTCTTGCGTCTAGCGTCTAGACGCAGCGTCTAGACGCTAGACGCAAGACGTAGAATTAGACGCAAGACGCTTGGCAAAAAAATTTGCGGGCAGCCCGAAATTTTTTTTTTTTCCGCGCGCGAAATTGAATTTCGCCATTTCGACGCGAAATTCAATTTCGCGTTTTTCAAACCCCTCCCCACCCATTTCGACCCCACAAACAGGTCCTCCAACAAATTTGAAGGCCCCCCCACCCCAAATTGAACACTTACCACTCTTCACCACTCACTATCTACAAAACCCAACCTTCATGGTAAACCACCAAGAGGTTGAGGAGCACCAATCCCTCACATGTGCTCCCCAACCTTCATTTCTTTCAATTCTCTTTCGTAAACCCTAAGGGTTTAGCTCTTACCTCCGCGCAAGCAACTATGGCTTCTTCTAGTGGTAGTGGCGCTTCGTCTAGTAGTTCCTCCTCCGCGAGCGAGAATGCCGTCGGCGAGGGTTCTTCCGCTCGTGTTTCCAAGGAAATGGAGGGTATTGAGAAGAAATCTAAGTTTCCCGAGCACCCGATCTACAAGCACTATTATTTTTTCTCGGACCCGAAGAAGAAGGGCGAGCAAGTCGAGTGCCTTTTTTGCCACAAGAAGTTCTCGTTTAGTAGTAGCCGCACTCCCGAGCATCTCGCCGAGTGGCACGACCCGCATCGGCGCCGCGAGGCGGGAGTCGTTTGCAACAAGGTGCCGAAGGAGATTTCATCGGAGATTTGCGAGATGTTCGAAGCCAAGATTCGGGCGCGCAACCAAAAGGCGCGGGCGACAAGTGCGGCGATCGCGGCGGTGAGCAGCACGAGCGAGGCGGGAGGGAAAGGGAAGCGCGGGCGCATGGAGGACTTCTACGGCGAGGGCGGACTTGCGGCGAGGCGGGCGGCCGACGAGGCGATTGTCCTCTACCTCGCGGGGACGCGCACGTCGGAGGCGCAGTGCGAGCACCCGCTCTTCCTCAACATGCTGCGAGCCGTCACCGCTGCCGGCTCGGGCTATGTCCCCCCCAAACGGCACTACGTCGGAGGCGCCGGCCTGCTTAAGTGCAAGCAGAAGATTGAGAAGGCTTTGTCGCCGGTTACGAAGTCGTGGACGGAGACGGGCGTGACGATCGCCAGCGACATGATGCAGGACAAGAGCGGCCGCGCGCAGATGAACGTCATATGCATCAACGACACTGGAGCGGTTTTCGTTGAGGCGGTCGATTGCAAGGCGGTGACGAAGAGTGGCAAGTTCATCGCCAGCGTACTGCGGCCGATCATCGAGCGCATCGGGGCGGAACACGTCGTGGCGCTGTGCACGGACGGCGGCAGCAACTACAAGAAGGCTGGCAAGCTGCTGCAGAAGGAGTGGCCGCATCTTGACCTCGTTCCCTGCGCGACGCACGTGATGGACCTGCTGATGGAGGACGTCGGCAAGATGGATTGGGCGCAGGTGGTCGTGACCCAGGCGGACAACATGATCAACTTCGTGCGCGGGCACCAGTGGACGCGCGCCTTCTTGCGCGACCCGAAGCTGCACGGCGAGAAGAAGTCGCTGCAGGTGTTGCGTCCGGCAGGCACGCGCTTTGGAACGCAGTTCATCGCAGTGTCTCGTCTGCGCGCCGTTTGCCAGCAGCTCACGGCAATGGTGACACACAAGGATTGGCCGGAGAAGGGGGGGAGCAAGGTGACGGGAGCGGATTTTGAGGGGTGGGTGATGGACCAGGGGTGGTGGAAGAAGGTGGACATGTTTTTATCTGTGATGGAGCTGTTCTACAATGTGATGAGGAGGACGGATTCAGCGGCGAAGGGGATGATGGGCCAGCTGTACGACATCATGCTGCAGCTGACTGAGGAGTTGGATAAGCTGCTGAAAGGGAAGGAGTGCAAGCTGACCAAGGCGGATAAGGATAAGGTGCGGGAGTATTTGAGGAAGCGGTGGGACGAGAGCCTGGCGTGCCCCCTCCACGTGGCAGGCCGGATCTTGTACCCGGCAAACCAGGAGGAGGGGATTTTCCTGCAGGATGGGGAGTGCACCAAGGTGATGCAGGAGTGGTTGGAGCGACAGAAGGCGTTCGTCGAGAAGTACTGGAAGAAGTCCGGCGGCAAGAAGGGGCAGGTGAAGCCGCTGCATGAGGGGGTGACGGCCTTCATCAACGGCCATGGGGGGTTCGGCACGCAGACAGCGATCGAGGGGCGTGGGGATATTCAGCTGGGGAAGGGGAACGTGATGCTGTGGTGGCAGTACAATGGATGGGAGTACGCCCACCTGGCTCGCATTGCGAGGCGCACGCTGTCCCAGCCCGTTTCCGCTTCACCGTGCGAGCGGGGCTGGTCTACATGGGATGGCGTGCACACGGCGCGCAGGAACCGACTCGGGTCGGAGAAAGTGCGCGACCTTGTGTATGTTGCGCACAACTGGAACGTTGTGCACACATTCCACAAGGATGCGGAAGCGGGGCCTAGTGTGGTGGGAAGGAAGGGTGCAGTGGTGGAGGGGAACATCCCCCCCCCTCCCCTCCCTGAGGGGTACAAGTTGGAGGAGGATGGGGAGATGGAGGCGGACGAGGACGACGTGTGCCTCGATGAGTGGCAGACGCAGGAGGAGCTGGAGAAGGAAGGGGAGGGGGAGGAGGAGGAGGAGGAGGAGGACGAGGAGGAGGAGGAGGAGGACGACAGCTAGGAGGCGTAGTGTTTGCTGCTGAGATTTGTAGTAGTAGTACTGTATTTCGAGCTTGCTACTACTAGAGAGACATGGATGGAAGGTTAACTACTTATGATGCTTTGTGATAACTTTTTTGAAGACTAAGAATGGGGGAAAAAAAAACTGGTGTGGGGAAAAATACACCCCATTGTGACATAGGTGCATGTTCCCCATCCTCGCCATGCCCCTGAGAACTTTTTTTGGTCTGCCCGAACTTTTTTTTTAGGCCTGCCCGGGTTTTCGTCTAGCAATTCGTCTAATCCAGCCTATCTAGCGTCTAGCGTCTTAGACGCTGCGTCTAGACGGACGCGTCTAAGACGCTAGACGCGTCTTCCGCAACATAGGGTACCAACTCGGGGAGATGGGGTCTGGGGAAAGGCAAAGCATGAGTGCTTAATTTTCCTTGGGGGTCCAAAGGCATGGCTCCTAAGGGGTTGTGTCATGGCAGTTGGGATAAGGGACATGCATGACAATGATGTCCCCACCGACCTAAGGGAGGAATTCCGACATTCTTAAGGGGGGGGGGGGGGGGGGGGGTCGTAGATCCAACGGCAAGGCACAGGTGGCGGATGAGGAGGAGCAAGATGACAAGGCAGAGGTAGCTGTTGGTGAGGCAGTTGCAACAGTAGGAGGGGAGCAGCCGCGAGAGGGGTGGTGGATTGACAGTGGGGCCAGCCACAATTTCACTCCTTATGCATCTGAAAATAAGGTTAAGCTTGAGCCACCTGAGATTCGGGAAGCTAGATTGGGAGATGGACGGGTGGTGAAAATGGGTGAGGTGCTAGTGGTTTGTGCTGGAGGTCAGCTGCTGAGGATTCAAAAGGTCCATCTTGTGCTTGAGATGCACACGAGTCTGCTGTCAGTCCCACACCTCACCTCTTGGAATGTTATTGTGTCATTCGAGGGCAAGAGATGTGTTATCAAATGAGGGAAAAGGGTGTTGGCAATTGGAGAAAAGGAAGGGGGAAGGGACCATGGATTGGTGCAGATGTCTCTTCCTCTTCCTCGGGATACACAGGGCTGTGTTCTTGCAGCTGAATCATCCTCACTTTCTCCTTCGACCCTTGCCCACCGTCGACTTGATCGCACTGCCCTCACCACACTGCAACAGATGGGTCGAGGGAACAGTGTACTGGGCTTGGGGTTTGGGGGGGGGGAACACTGACTGGTCTCCGTGCGAGCCTTGCTTATTGGGAAAGTCGGCTCGAAAGCCGTTTCCCCATCAGGCGTCCCGCGCACTCACTTGGGCCTTTGGATGAGGTCCACATGGACTTGTGGGGGCCTGTTCGCAATGATTCGCTGGGAGGAAATATGTATGTCCTGAGTCTCATTGACGATTTCACCAGACTGGTTTGGTCATTCCCACTCCCCAACAAGCAATCTGCTACAGTCGCTTAAGTCCTTTGTCAGTGGCATAGGGACGTGGAGTTGGAGTGTGGGCGGAAATGGGCTGTTCACTCAGATAGGGGGTGGCGAGTTCTTGGGGGATGCTGTGAAAGCATGGAAGGCTGAGTTTGGCATCAAAATGGGGTGGTGGAGAGGTGGCCCAGGACGATGGCAGAAGGGATCCACACATTGTTGGTTGACAGTGGTCTCCCTGCTCGTTTATGGGGTGAAGCATTGATGAGGGTCATGTGGGTTAAGAACAGGGTCACCCACAGTGCTTTGCCTGCTTCCATCACCCCAATGGAGGCGTGGTCCGGCCAAAAGCTTCGTATGGGCATGGCTCGGGTTTTGGGTTGCATGGGGAGTGTCATATTGCATGGGCATGAGAAGGGTGGCAAGCTTGATGCCCGCGCTGTCATGTGTGTTTGTGTTGGGGTGGACATGGAGAGCAAGGGTTGGCGCATGCTGGACCCTTCTCTCATGCGCATTCGCATTGCTCGAGATGTTGATTTTCTTGAGAATGTGATGTGGAAAGATTGTGATAAGGCAAAGGGCTTTGGGGAGCTTCTGCAGGATACAGCTGAGATTTCCTAGCTCCTCCCTCTTCCACTCTCGCCACTCTCAGCAGCGGTTGATGACGCTGACATGCCACCTTCTTCACCACCACCGGCACCGCTGAGTGTCTTAGGAGTGTTAGGCTGTTAGGCAGGAAGGTAGGTCGATGCGTTACAAAGACTGCGGCAATGAGGCTGGCCACCACGAGGATTGCGGCGAGGCCGGCTTGAAGTGCGGCACGAGACGCGCGGCACAGCGCCATGGCGAGAGACGCGGGGTTAGTGAGGGGAACCAGGCTGCGTGCTGACCACGTGATGACGTCCGCAGTAGGCTAGCTCGGACGGTTGAGTGCGACAGCGACGGAAAATTTCAGGAGAAGAGCGCGCTTCTAGTAGTCGTTTGGAAACGGAAGGGCGTGATGAGACGAAGTTGCTATGAGTGTGAGAGAGCGAGAAGGAGAGAACTCATTGGAATGGCAAGACATGGTGAATGCAGCGAAGGGGAGATATATGTAAGCAGCTCTCACCGCCAGAATAGCCGAGGGAGGGACAAGAGCGGGAGTGGGGGGGAGCGTGAACGGGGCACTGTGGGTGATGCTATTTCCAGGTCTGACAGCCGTATCGAAGTACATTTGATTTGCCAAATGCGATATTGGAACGTGTCGCATGATAAGGTGAAAAGAAGGAGGTGTACATACTGTACATTTGTATATAGTTGGGGGGTGCACAATATTACGTACGGCAGTGGCATGGATGAGGGTGGTTCGGCCGGAGTGGCGGGATAATAGCGGGGGTGTGGGTAGGGCTGGACGGGATAGTGGATGGGCAGCTGGAAGTCCTTGCTGTTTTGTTTCGTGTGCGTGCGAATGTGTGTGCATGTTTGCTTTCCTGCAGGTTGGCTGCCCGAGCCAGCTGGGGAGACAGGAGCCAGCTGGAGGTTCTGCAGCAGGTCGGCTAAGTGCCAGTGGGAAGAGGCGGGAGGGTTGGCTCTTCGCAGAGGAGAAGAGGCCACCACTTCCAGGGGATCCAAGGAGTAGCAATAGGGGGAGGAGCTAGGAGGGATATAGGAGGTACGGGCCATCAACTCTGCAATGTTTGTATGTTATGTATAACTCTCATGTGAAGTGCTTGAAGCCACCTTGAGATCTCAGGCCATAACAAGCTAGTAGCGCATGTCGAAGGGAGGATAGGCTGATTGGGTGTGAGTAAGCTAAGGACGCTCCTGCCTGCTGTTCCCTTTTGAGTGACAAAACCAGGTCTGGGGCTATTGCCATCAGCACCATCTCTGGAGCGGCCACTGGAGGGAACAGTGGTCTCAGCACGAGCCAGAAGCAGGGGGCAGCATTACCGATGGTATCAAGAACAGATTCAGATCAAGACCAAGGATGGGTGGAAGCAGGTGCCGGAGCCCAAGGAGAGGAAGGGCATAATACAAGAGGTCCACAACAGGCTGGGACACTACGGGCCCTTGAGAACGCAGCAGTTGCTGCAGACAGGCTGGTGGTGGGCGGGCATGCGGAGGGATGTGAAGGATTGGGTGGCAAAATGTCAGCCATGCACCAGGAACCGCGCGACGTTCGAACGGAGTCAGGCGGAGCTGCCGGGGAGCTGCCGCTGACAAGGCGGGGACTGGGATATCGGTGGTCACTTGACCTGACTGGGGAGCTACCGCTGACAAGGCGGGGACGGAAGTATGTGGTGGTAATGATTGAACATGTGAGCAAGTGGGTGGAAGTGCGGGCTTTGACCAGCAAGACCGCATTGGCGGTGGCAGATGCGTTTGAGGAGCAGGTGCTGACTCGATTTGGGGCATGTGGAGAAGTGTTAACGGACCAGGGAACAGAATTTCAGGGAGAATTCGAGGAACTACTAAAGTCCTGCTTGATCCCGCATCGTTTGACTTCCGGGTATCACCCGCAGAGTGACGGGCTGACGGAGAGGCTACTGATCCAGACTTTGAAGAGGGGACTGCGAGCATACGGGGAGTCGAATAAGAGAGATTGGGACAAGTGTCAGAATATTATGCTCTAGCCTGTAGTGGGGTGCTCTATAGCGAGTACAACCCTTCTAGGGTTTGCTATTTGTATCCCCATTCTTACTAGTGCAACCCCTCTTTCGCCTAAACTCTCTTGCCTAGCTAGGACTCTCCTAGCTATGGCTCCTAACTATCTTTACTATCTTGACATGCTATCAGAGCAGGTCGATCCCTTTGGATCGATCCTGTGGGTGGGCTCACCACCTCGTTGCTTCCGCTGCAACTTCCGCTGCTACTCTATGTGCCGCACGCCCCGTGGCGTGCGGCAGTTTTTTCTTCCCGCCGTGCGCCCCGAGGCGCGCGGCGGTTTTCTGCCCGCCGTGCGCCCCGTGGCGCGCGGCGGTTCTCTGCCCGCTGTGCGCCCCGAGGCGCGCGGCGGGCTTCTGCCCCGTCACTCGACGCGTCGCCCCCGGGAGGCGCTGCGACGGGCGACGGGGACCCGCGCGTCGCCCCCCGTCGCCCGTCGTGGCCTGCGCGCGGCCCGTACAGCCGGCGTGCGGCCCGTACGGGCTGCGCCAGGCCTGCGCGCGGCCCGTACGGGCTGCGCCAGGCCCGCGCGCGGCCCGTACGGGAAGCGCCAGGCCCGCGCGCGGCTCGGGCCGCCTGCGCGCGGTTCGGGCGGCTATGCCAGGCCCGTGGGCGGCCCGTTCCTCGCTGCCCCTGCCCTCCCCACTGTCCCCCGTGCTTCTACTGGCGCCCCACCCCTCCTACAGCCCGTTCTCCTGAATTAGGGTTTGGGGGTGAGGGGTATGGGGGTGAAGCCACTGAGTGCCGTTCCCTGTTCCTCCTCCTCCTCCGTCTCCCTGTGCTGCAGCTGCCGCTGAGGGGGGGTGGACTTGTTGGAGCCGTTGGAGTGGTACTAAGGGGGGGTGAAGGGGGAGTGGAGCTAGCGGTGTAGCAGCGGGTGTGTGTCAGGGGGAGTGGGATAGTTTGGGGAGGTTGAAGGGGGTGGCCGCCGTGAAGCCAGCAGCTCCAGTCGCCCGTGAGACCGTTGCGCCAGTCGCCCGTGAGCCCGTTGCGCCAGTCGCCCGTGAGCCCGTTGCTCCAGTCGCCCGTGAGTCCGTTGCTCGTCTGCCGCTACTTTCAGCCGCGGAGCCAGTTACTCCAGTAGCCCGTGTGCCAGTTGCTCCAGTTGCCAGTGTGCCAGTTGCTCCAGTTGCCCGTGTGCCAGTTGCTCCAGTTGCGCCGTGTGCCAGCAGCTTCAGCTGCCGCCCACTACCTCCTCTCCTCTCATAGTCTCTTTCCTCCTCCTCACTTGCCCGTTGTGACTACCACTAGCTTTGCTCATAATTGTGAACTTTAAACTATTGCTTCTTGAACTTGTGCTCAGAATGTGTGGTGACATTGTGATCCACCCTGAGCTTGTACTGCTTTGCTTGCTCTGCTGATTACACCCCACTTTGGCTATGGGGGTGTGTCAGAATATTATGCTCTAGCCTGTAGTGGGGTGCTCTATAGCGAGTACAACCCTTCTAGGGTTTGCTATTTGTATCCCCATTCTTACTAGTGCAACCCCTCTTTCGCCTAAACTCTCTTGCCTAGCTAGGACTCTCCTAGCTATGGCTCCTAAGACTACCGCTTATCTCAACAACAAGCACCTGCACTGGGTGATGGCGGGGTACAGGTTCAGCAAGCAGGCAGCCCTGAGGGGCCTCTCGCCATATCACTTGCTCTTTGGTAGGGAGGCGACTTTGCCAGTGGGAGCCGAGTGTTGACAGATGTAGTCTCGGCGGGGACACCAGAGAAATGGGCGGCGCTAGCGGTGGCGAGAGGCAACTACCTGCGCCAGCTACTGCCGGCCGCTATGGAGAACTTACATGTGGCGCAGCTGCGGGATATTCACCGCTATAGGCAGCGGCAGGAGCAGAGAGCCGGAGGGGCACCAGCGTCATTGCGTCAGGGACAAGAGGTGTACATTGGTCGCCCAAAGAAGGATGGGCTGGACATGGGTCTGTCGCATCAGCGTTGGACGGTGAAGGAGGTGCGGGACTCTGGGGTGCTCGTGCTGGAGAGGGAGGCAGGAGTGAAGGCGGTGGATAATGTTACCAATGTGGCCAGAGCTAAAGCAGCAGAGCAGTCATATGCAGGTCCCGTGACCCGTGCGAGGGCGGCTCAGGGCCATGGGAGGGGGCAAGGACAGAAGTAGAGCAGGGACACTGAAGGGAGGGGAGAGCAGCACAAGTATGGCTGGCAGGAGAGGTAAGAAGGGGGACAGAGAGGAGGCAGGGAGGGGGACGAGGTGCATGAGTGAATGGAAACGCGACATACAGAGGACCAGGAGTTGGGTAAGGGTTTTTCTGACAAACGCGGTACCTCTTGGGCGCCAATCGCAGCCCAGAACTTGTGGCGAATCGCATTATTGCAGGGCCAGGTTCGCGAAAGGTGCTTGACTGGAATACGAGTTCCGCCAATGTCTAGTCTTGTGTCCTTGTTTCTCGAGCATTGCGAGTCTCCCCATGTTGGCTGGTATGGATCTCCAACGATGTGACTTGGTTACACAGCACAGTCGCCAAAAAGCACTTGACGATTCCTTTAGTACTTGTTTTCCACCTTCGAAACGATTCAGAAACTATGTCCACGTGAACTATACGGAAAGCATGTATGAATACTGTTATATATTGTTTGACAGAGTTGCGCGGAATAACGAATAAAGCTGGTAAGTATAGTTCAAAAGCACCACGTCTTAGGGCGTGTGTCTTTATACAGTGTATTGCAAATCTCGTATTTTTAGTTGAACTTCTAACGTTTAAAACTAGGTCGACCTAGGCTCGACTATATTGAGTATTGAATCTCGAGTCGTTGTTCCTCGCTTCATATGAATCACATGGCACACAAAATTTCGACTATCGAAGTTGAACTTTTACAGCCACCTTCGAGTCGCGTCCCACTCACATAGGTTGCCCAGTAGATTTTCGTCCCACGTACAGTGCCTTAATGGTTATTATAACATTCCCGAAGTTTCACCTTAACGGATCACTTCTCAACGGAGCAGACAACACTGTATCTGTTGGGCTAAGAAAATAGCCTTATGATCTTTTAGAATTTAATCTCTGAAATATATTGCAGCGGAAGACTTGAATTCCTGTACTGGTATATGTGAGAACAAGAAGTGAATAATAAAGAAATAACACAAGAATTTATAGTCTAAAGAAGTACCTATTCGATGATGTACCTATTCGTAAATGAGGCTTTTACCGAGTCGACTCCTGAAGGGGTACTTTCCTATGTCATGCAAATAGTCACGAGACTGTTCGCACTAGAACCTGTAACTTTACGCGAAGAGACACGTTTTACAGTAATCTACACATATAATAATACTACAATACTACTGTAGGCGTAATCTATCAAACGACTGAATTGCATAAGTCAACTTTTTCTTTTCCCAACAGTATGAATACCGCACTAGCTCATATAGAGCACGCGACAGTTAAAAGTTACGCGTAAGTCAATAGCCTGAGCAGTTGACCATCAGCAACCGCACTTAGAGGTTACGTCGTTGCTGCTCGGAGGTTACACGATGTAACGAGCCAACTGCAGAGTATAGCAACAGTCGCGGCTACTACGTACCCCTCAGAGTACATGGCTAGCTAGGATTGCTATTTATATTATTGTACTCTTATTCCAAAATCGTCTTGTTCTCTTTCAATTATCGTTAACAATGTCACTACAAGACTTCATTGTGTTCCTACAAAAATAACATTTCTAATCCTATCCACTACGATTCCCGGTTATATCAACATGGTATGAGAGCTAGAGTGGCTTATAAGATCTGCCAAGTTCCTGTTTTTCCTAGAACAAACTCCTTAAAAACTTATTCATTAAAATTACCTGTTACAAGTCTGCATCACTATGGTTAACAACGCGCACGAAAAGAGACGACTGCAACTATGCAAACAAACTTCGTTTTGACCTCGAAGCTGATAACTTCAACTCAATTTGATGGAAAGGATTTCTATATGTGGAGCTTCGAATTTGATCTCCTCGCAACAACCGCGTAGATCAGGATGTACTACGATGGGAGCTCACCTTTTCCGCCGGAAGGAACTATCTAGGAGATGAATCAGTACTATCACGAGTTCCTTCTCGCGTACACCGCTCTTCTCCGAAATCTCTCCCCTGCTGAGCAGCTTGACATCCACTCCTACAAATCGGAGAGCGCTCTTGCGCAAGCATCTTGGGAACACCTGCGCAATTCATACATGACAACAAACCCAGTTACCATGAGTCGTCTACTCAGTCAAAATACAACAAGGGGAGAAAGCGGGGACGTATATCAATCGGTGCCGCAATCTGCGTGATCACATCAAGAAGTGCGGCGGAACCGTTCCTGACGACATGTTCGTATCGATGGTTCTCTCTGGACTAGGACTCGACTGGTGTCAATGCTAGTTGTTGCTCCGCACGCGAGCAACCATTTCCGAGTCCGCTCTTTGTGCCACACTCCTCTCCGAGCAGAAGGAGATTAATCTGTACAACGAGAAAAACAACAAGAGGGAAAAGTTAGTGTTCTTCTCCGAAGCAACTGAAGGGGAGCAGCACGGAACGAAAGGGACCTTCTGCAAGTACTGCAAGAAACCAGGTCATACCATAGATCAGTGTTACAAGCGGAAGGCTGCTGACGAGAGGCTCAACAGCACTCAACAAGCTTTTGCGCCCTCTCCAACTCCTGTCGCGACAATGACAGTGTCGCCACCTTTCGTCGCAAAGCACCTCCTAGGAACCTGCACGTATTTCATCCAAGGACAAAGGCAAGGGGTCAGTCTTGAGCTGCATGGTGCATCGAAGAGGTTTGTGCTACTACGACGATATTGAATTTGCGCCAATCGCGTCAATCGCTCATATCACACGAAGCCCCAACAACGACCCCACGATTATCCCTTGGATCGACAGACCGACCAACATCCCACCTGACTTTGAGCTGCCTCCGAGCACTCCGAAGTCTCCTCCTAGCTTCTTCACAAAGCACAAGAATGACCAGTCTCCCTTCTGCGTTGACGTTGACCGCATCATAACCGTGAAGATCGCCGGCATCGCGCGACAAAGCCGCGAAAACTTCAATACGTGGTATCTTGACAGCTACCGCGGACAACACATGGTGGGATCACCAATTTCATTAGTAACTCAAAGAGGATGCAATGACCATGCGAGATCACTGTCGCAAACAACAACCGTCTGCAGGTTTACGAGATTGGAGAAATCTGTTTGCAGTCAAGTGACACCAACTTCACCATTCACATCGGTGATGTACTCGTCATCACCGATCTTCAATTCAACCTTCTCTGTGCAGCTCAAATAATGAAGTGCGGAGTTGACATTCGTAGCAACTGCGAAGACAAAACCTTCGAATTATTTGACAAGAACACTTACATCGGCAAGGCGATCGACAAAGACGGCGTCTTCGTGTTAAACTTTGCCTCAAAAGGCACCACTGGCGACTCGGACAGAACTCTTATGCTCAAAACGACATCCACGGAGACACCAACTTGGTCACACCCCGAGGAAAAGGACCTTGAACGCCCCACTTCAGACGGACTTCTTCGCCTGCGCGCCATCCCGACTGCGTCAACCTCCTCTCACGGAGACACCGGACCTGCAACAAAGGAACAGGAAGAAGACAGTGGAAAGTCAGCAACTGCAAGACAAGCTGATACTGGAGAATGGGGAGTAACAAGACCAGTCTCACCCAGCTGGGCCAATCCCAGTGCTACCGTTGGGGTGTGGGGAGTAATTCAAACACTAGAGGAAGGAGCTGCGCCTGGAGGTGGTTGGGGAACGTCGACTTCCAGATGCGGCTGGGGACCATCAAGTCCCCCTTATCTCGAGGCTCCAGCCCTTCCTCCTGCAGACGTGGCGGAAGTTGATCCATATTGGGCAACCCGTGGCACCAGCTGGGGCGGACCTCCTCTACCAGATCAGTATGCTCCCGAACCTGCAGAAGAAGCACAAGAGGAGTCAGAAGAAATGACTTACGAGTTCGGAGGAGCAGTAGAATGACCCGAACATACCGAGGAAGCACCGCCACCAGAACAAGGACCTCAGTTGATTCCGGTCACCGGCGATGAATACCTCTATCATCGCGTCCCAACAAAAGGACTTCAGCTTCCAAATGGATGAGGCGGCACGACACCCGCGACCACTTGTCACCGGCGACCCGATTCACACCGGCGACACGGACGACATCGCCGGGATTCCCGACGCCGTCCTAGAACGAGTCTCCGTTCGAGCCTTCAAAGAAGATGTGAACGCCGCCACCGACAAAGGCCCTGAAAAGGAGTAGTGCGACGAAGCAAAGAGAAATAGATATTACAAGAAAACAGTCGGCTATCGTGCCGAACCGCAGATATGGCACCAGCGCCTTGGACATCCTTCGCATCACACGCTCAAGAACTCCATCGAAACCCAAGTTTTCGACTCAGAAGGATTACCTCTACTCGGCAGCGATGTACTTAAAGCGACTTAAAACGACCCACCGTGTCTCGTTTGCCCCACTGCGTCACTCGCTCACAAGCCCTTCCCCGACTTCCCTCCTGGTTACGAGCGCTACCAAGCACTTGAGGAAGTCTACAACGACTTCATGATACTCAGCCAAGAAGGACTCGTCGGCGAGCAAAACACGATGACCTTCATCGACGCGTGACACACGCTACGTCTGCGCCATCAACATTGACTACCTCTCTCGAGCCTTTGGCGGAATGAAGGGCGTTGGACAACAGTCAGGACTGAAGGTGAAAGGATTCCAGCTAGACGAGGGTGCGGAGTTCTTCTCAACTGAGGTCAAGGAACTCTTTGCAAAGAAAGGGATTGTGCACCTGGTGTCCTTGTCCTACGCTCACGAGCAACAAGGAGTAGCAGAACGGATAAACACGAGCCTCACCACAAGAATGAGGGCCCTGATGAAGCAGTCTGCGATCCCAACGAGGTTCTAGCCATTTGTGATGAACCACGCTGTTCGGCTGCACAACTTGCTGTCCTCCCGAAGCCTCGAGAACAACACCTCGCCCTACAAAGCTTGGACGGGCAGAAAAGCGGACACGCGTCTTCTTCTAGTGTTTGGCTGCACGGTACAGTACAAGCCACACACAGCAAGGACCGGAAAATTCACAGATCAGGCACGCTGGGGCATTCACCTCGGGATCGAAAAAGAATACAAGGCGTGGATCACGCTGGACTACGCGACACACGAAATGATGGCATCACGTCACACCATCTTCTACGAGAAGCTGACCCTCCCACTGTTCAAGGAACACCACGAAGCTGACATGGCACCGGAAAAGGTTTCGAGAGGCACCGCATCTTCGCCACATCACAGGATGAGGCTGACTTGGCAGAGGATGCAAACGCAACGGACGCCACACAATTTGACTCGGCTCCCAACATCCCCCTTACAAGCCCATTCAAGACTCCAACATACATACCCGTTTCCCAATTCAATGCTGACAATACAACTCGTGAAGCCCACAACTACAACAGCAAAGCGCACCGATCCCCAGATGCCGAATTACCACCACCGAACCCTTCGCAAGACACCATCCGCACCGGGCACGACAGCGACGACGACGTAGCCAAAGTTACCAGCTTCCACGACTATGACCGCCTCGCTTACGAAAAGACCAACGAAACTGGCCTCCACATCCTTGGACTCGCCGTTACAGTTTGCCACACCTCTCCCAAGAAACCCACCACCATTCGCCAGGCCGTGTCTGGACCCCACAGCGAGAAATGGAAGGCATCCATGGCGGCCAAAATAGCAACACTAAAGCGCCGCAAGACTTGGAAGCTCGTTTCCTGATCAACTGTCAATGGGAGAAAGATACTCAGCGGCGAATGGATCTTGAGAAATACAAGTCGTGATGGGTGGTACGCGGTTTCGAGCAAACTCACATGGTGGATTATGACCAGACATACACGCCCGTCGGACGGCACACCTCGGTGCGCATCCTCATCTGCATCGCCGCCGTCAAATAGTGACCGCTCCGATAGATCGTCGTCGGAAGTGCATTCCTTACACAACATTTGACGCCATCAACTTCGTCGAGCAACCACACGCATTCGAAGAAAGCGACAGCACCGTCTACCTCCTTCAGAAATCCATCTACGGCATTAAACAAGCGCCTCGTGTGTAGCAGCAGTACTTGCACACCGTTCTAACGGAACTTGGATTCGCTCAGCTGCCGCACGACCAAGGGATGCACCGGAAGGAATCGCGCAGCAAGTTCATCCTCCTCGTCGCCTACGTCGACGACCTGCTTTGCACCGGCGATGACGCGGAGCTGCTTGACCGATTCGAAGAGGAGATTAAGGAAAATTGGAAGTAACCATCAACCACAATGTCACTCAGTTTCTGGGTCTCAAAATCACCCAGTCCGCTACCTCCATCCACCTCTCCGTCGCAAAGTATGCGGAAACGCTTGCGACAAAATTTGCGATCTCCCCGATCAATCTCACCACCCCTTTTCGCTCTCCTCCTCCTCCTCCTAATCTTGAACCCAACACCACGCCGCTCTCCATTGAAAATCATTGGCTCTATCAGCAGCAGCTAGGGTGTCTACTGTTTGCCGCCGTCACGTGCCGGCCCGATCTCTCCTACGTCGCTAGCCAGCTCGCGCAGTATCTGCGTCGACCTGAAGGGGAGAACCTACTAGACCTACGCCGAGCACTCCAATACTTCATCTCTACCCCCGACGTCGGGCTCTCCTACAAAGCTAACTTAACTGCTACCCTGCAGCTTCACGACTACATAGACGCGGACCATGTTGGAGATGTTAACAACAGACGCTCTCGCACAAGTTTCATACAACTCCAACCTGGTGGACTCATCTCCTAGAACTCCCAAAAGCAGGAGATCATTGCTCTTTTATCAGCCGAAGCGGAGCTCATCGCCACCATCGCAGCTGTTTGGGAAGGGCTGTACATGATGGAGCTCCTGCAGGAAGCGAAAGTGACTCTTTTTTTTTTTGTGCTTATACGAGCTATACACTAGTACAGAAGTGTACAACACATAAATAGTCGTAACTGTGCGAGAGAAGCAGAAGGACCTGCCTCAGAGAATCTGATCCCTACACGTGGATCCGGGGCCTATGTGGCTTGCCCCAAAGTGCTGCAAAACTGCTCGTCCACCGCCAACTCCTGCCCTCCACCACCCGAATGCGATTCAGGAGGCGCTGTTCTTGTTCCGCCATCACATGCCAACTGGATTTCTGCTTCTTCCCAGTGTGCTGTAATTTCCGAGCTGCAGCATGCACGTAAATGTTTACGTGCATGCGCATGGCTGTTTCGATTCTTCGCAATACTCGTCTCGCGCGGAACTTGCAACCCCAGAAGGCCCCTTCACACTGCTCCGCCCACATTTGATGTAGAGCGATTGCTATTAGAGATGCCTCCGGAAACTCTGGCGCGGATCCTGCCTTCCCGAACAACCAATCTTCGAGTGACCCCACTCGCCTGGCACGGTTGATCATGCGCAGGGCCTTGTTCACTGCCGAGACCACCATTTGAATCTTCATGCACTCCGAAAAACAGTGCTCCAGTGTTTCAAAACTGTCAAAGTATGGACACACCGGTCTGCTGCTGAGAAAGGTGAGTCTCTCCCTGACTTGTAGGTTCAGACTGTGAATCCTTAGTATTACATCTCTCGGTCTGCTGGGGGTGACCAGCGACTTAACTGCCCTCGTGTTTTAACTGCCCTCTTCCAATCGATCCGCCCGCTCCATCTGCTGTCCCGCCTGTTTTTTCCGCCGCTGCCATGCCCCCATTCACCAGGAGCTTTGCGCGAAATTGTTTCGATCTTGCTCTCCCCACCTCGTATACCTCCGCAAACCCCACTTGTGGTAGCTCGGCTGAGAGGAGCATTGCTTTCCAGGGCTCTGGTGCTGCCGCAAACCCCTCGAGTGCCAGCTTCGCCGCATCTTTCCCCCGCAACTCCCTCTCTAGGGTAGCAAGGTCTTTCAGTTGTCCTCTCCCCGCCTCATCCCTCTTGACTAGGTCTCCCAGCCGCACATCCCGTAATTGCTTCGCTGCTTTTTGGCCACCGATTGGCGTGGTTCCCTTCCTGAGGATGTGCTTGTTAAACACAATCCTCTCGAGCATCACCTCCTCCTTGCTCCGTTCCACCCTAGTCACAGCCAGTGGGGAGCGCAAAAAATTCTCGCACGTCAGTTTCCACCGTTGGCTTTTCGCCTCCCACGTTTTCAGGATCTTCTCGTGCGACAAGAACGTGTCTAGTTCCAGAGGGAGGTCCATTGCCTAGCGCAACAGGTTCCGTTTCAGCTGGTTAGTCTCTGTGAGAATGGCTCCAATCCTTCTGGCCGTGAAGTAGGTGAGCATCGCTTCTGGATCTTTCGCACCCACACCTCCCTCCAGCACCGGAGTGTACAGCAGCTCCTTACTCCATAGGAAGAAACACTTCTCCGATGTCACTTTGTTAGCCGACATAAAGGTATGCGACAGCTTCGTGATGACCCCCTCAGTCTGTGCAGGCGGCGGGTATACCTGAGCTTGGGACCAGGCTATGGGTAGAATGTATCCATCCATCACTGCTCTTCTCGCCTTAATCGGAAGATATTGCAGCTGCCATAGCGACATCTTCCCCACGATCCTTTCCAGCGCCTTATCCCACGTCGGCTGACAGCTCCCATTCGGCGTGACCCAGATGCCAAGAAGTTTCTTTGCTTCGTCAGCTCCGGCCCATCTGAAGCGATCCGATCTCCAAGTCCTTTTTCCGAGATTAGCGCCAGTCGGCATCACTATCGACTTCGGTATATTTGTCTCTAACCCTGATATGCTTTTGAACTCCTCCAGTATCTCCTCATCCTTAACAATCTGTCGCTTCCCCTGCAGCAGGAGGGTGGTATCGTCAGCATACCTGATGTAACCTAGCCGTTGCCTGACGCAGTTGGTGAGGGTGATGCCGATTTTCCGCTTCTCCACTTTTTGCGCTAACGGCTCCACTGCGCAGAGGAACAGGTAGGGGGCAAGAAGGCAGCCCTGCCTGACGCCAGATACCACATCCACCACTTCCCCCAGCCAACCATTGATTAACAGACTCGTGCGTGTGTTTTCGTGCAGGCCCTTCACCGAGCCGACAAACCGCTCCGGGAAGCCCATTTTGCGCAAGACTTCAAAGATGAAATCCCGGGACACCGAGTCGAATGCCTTCCAGAATTCCACAAGCAGCATGTACCAATCTTCCTTGTCGTTTTTGGCCGCGTCGATAATGTCCGCTACCACAGCCCAACTGCGTCAGAGACTCTCCTCCCAAGTATGAAGCCGAACTGCTCTGGTGAGATTACTTTGTGCAGTACTTCCTTGATTCTGCTCGCCAAAACACGCGCCATCACCTTGTAGCTGAAATTTAACAAAGTTATCGGTCGATAATTCTCCAGTTGTTCTTTCGCCCCTTTCTTGTGCAAGAGAATGGCTACGACGTCCTTTACACTGGTTGGAAGCGAGGCCGTGGCAGTGAACTCCTTTACCAGCTTCATAAGATGCTTCCCCAACACATCCCAGTTCAACTCGAACAGCTCCTTCGGGAGCCCGTCCTTTCCAAGAGTTTTGTTACCCGCCATCTCCTTAAGGGCTCGCTTCACTTCCTTCTCTATCCAGTCCACTTGCAGGCACTCCGCATCTGAGTACAAGAGCCGATGGGATCCAGTCCGAGGCTGCCGCTCTTTTGTCAGCACCGAAAAGCTCCCGGTAGTAACTTGACGCTGCTTCCAAGATCAACTGTGGCTCCGCAACCACACCTCCCGGGACCGCCAGCTCCACTATCTGCGTCCTGACTCTCCGTACTTTGATCCTCGCTGATGCGTGAGGTGAGGGGACTTCCCCGACAAGCGCCTTCGCCATCCCTGCCATGTGGTGAGCCCTTTCTCTTCAACATGCGTGGTATTCTTTTAGCTGCAGTTCCCGCTTCCGCAACTTCTCCTTTAACAGCTGGTCCTTGGGATTGCACATGAAGGCTTGCTTTAGCACTACGACAGACGATGTAAGATGATTTATTGTTGCTCTAATCCGTTTGCTTTCTTCTTTCGTATACGCACGGAGGCTGGTGTTCAGGCGAGAGATGAGTGCCTCAAAACCACCACCTTTTTCCGCAACCAGTCGTTCCACCTCCTCAGTTATTTTCCGGGCCCTAGGTCTGTGCATCATAGACGGGTGCATGCGACATAAGTCTTGACCAGTCTGCATCTGCGACTTGACTCTGAAGGCCACACGAACAGCAAAGCCATGGTCAGAGACTGGTTCGTCTGGCATGGCGTGCGAGGCCAAGACAAGGCGCGGGAGAAGGGAACAAGAGGCCAGAGCTCGATCGATCCGCGTGCTTTCCTGGTGCGCCTGCGCGTAAAAGGTAAAGCGCGAAAAGCATCAACAATGTCAAAGGCTTTGTAGCCCTGATATAGGTATTCGTTCTCCCTTGTCGAACCTTGCTTCGATACCTTATCCAACACCGGGTTTTCGACAATGTCAAGGTCCCCAATTATGAGCAGATTGGAGCTTGGCGGAATCTGGTCAACCGTCGGGCCTAAGATTGTCCTGATAAACGCTCGTCTCATGGATTTGTCTGCAGGAAGGTAAGTTGCGATCACTGTCAAGGTCAAGCTTGCATACTTAATCTCAGTTTGTATTAATCTTCTAGATGGGTGAGCTAAGGGATTGTGAAAGGTGAGGTCTGGTCTACGGTTGGGGACTGCTTCACCACCAGCGCGAGTAACCGGAGTTGCAGCTGAGAAAGATGTGAGTTTAAGGGTGGTCCAGTATGGATGGTCTGACGCTATCCTAGTATCTGAGAGAATTATAACATCCGCGACTTTATCGCTGTAAGTCCAGTCCGTCGTGCGTTTCCGTTTTGTGTTATCTCCCAGGCCGTTGACATTCAGGCCCGCAAACGACAAGATGTTCCGTGTACTCAATTAATCACTGCTTGATCACCTCTACGCATCCACACGTAGGTAAAGCAAAGAACAGAAACCACCATTGAGCCAACTGCTACCGCTGTTGAGAGCTGAAGTGCAGACGCTACAGGCCATACTCCTTGCGAATTGTGTGCAGGTTCGCTTTCTGCATGGTCACACGAGTGACAGCACCTAGTTTCTCCTGACCATGTAGATGACGAGCATATGTAATATGCTCTGCAGCATTGACAAACAGCTTCCCATGAGCCTTCCCGCAACTCAGCTGCGTGCAGATCCACTCCTCCTTAGCACTTCTAGTGGATATGAGGACAATCGCAGGGTCCAAAAGGATTGGACGGATCTGGCGCGTAGCGAGCAGGGACGCGGCTGCGACAGGCGACCAGAGGGTTAGTGCTGATAAAGAAAGGTAATGGGACAATGCTTGCTGAATGCTCTGTCGCTCCGTTACCATTGATCTTGTGCACACGGCTCAAACTCAAGCTCCACTTCCCTATGTTATTCTATCGCTCTGTGATGAAGTCATCATGATACTTGTCGCCATCCCCCACAGAGCTGACAGGAGAGCACGGGGTAGTGAATCAGGAGCTTCTTGCCATGTTCCAGGGGGTGGTTGATCTGATGTATCCAGCGACGCTTTTTCTCCTCCTGATGCGGAATCACCAGCCTTTTAATCACGTCTGTATCAGCTCCAGAAACCGGATGAAGCACCCTGTGGAAATAGTGTCCTTCCAGGAACGGGGTAACTTGAGGAATCTTTAGCTTATGTTTCACCAGAATCTCTTCCAGACCTTCCAGAGTAATATTCGCAGGTATTCCTTTAAAACCACTTCGACAGCACGCGGGTTGGTCGATCTCATGCTGGCGAAGGCAGCATTCTCAGTATGCAGCCAGTGAAGCTTGTGTGACGGTCCGCTAGCCCGTTGGTATTCCAATGATGGCCGACGCACGTTTTTCGCATCTTCTTCTTTCATGAAAGAGAGTTGCAGGCCACTGTATTTCGTCCTTGCGATGTATGCAGGAAGCAGATCCTGAAAACCCACTTGGGTGTTAGCCCCATCAGAGAGTAAGGAAGATCAAACCCGCTTTAGCAGCATATGCACTGTCAGAATAACAGCAGCCATGTCTCGTTGTAGGATGAAGGGGAGCAACAGAATCGTCGTGAAGCGCTGCTTGGCGACAAGGTCCTTTGTCACGTCAAACTCAAGCTCGTCATGTGAGTCGTCGTTCGTAAAGTCATCCTCTTCGGCACGAGTAGAGGTAAGCGCAGCCAGCTTCTCTTCCAGTGACAGGCCAGCACTACCCCCCTCCGTGTGAATCTCCTCACCAGACTCCTCCTTCCCGTTGTTGTCAGATCGGTTATCAGTCTTGGAAGCGCTTTGCTTCTTCGTCAGAGGCGCTCTCTCTTTTGGCGGGTTACGCGGCATCATGCAATGATGACAAAGAACCAGCATACGATGTAAAAAGGAGGCCAGAAATGCCGTGAAGGCTGGGTGTCTGAGCACATTCCTAAATAGTGATTGCAGATCACCATTGGCAGCTTTCTGCCACTGATACTGATGTTGTGTTTCCGCTGAAGAGACTGGTGGATGGAGACGTGAAACCTTGAGAAAAAACCGAATGGTAGATAGCCAATCCTAAGTCAGCGCGTCAGCCTGGAGATTGTAATAGGGGATAAGCTTCAGAAAAGCAGTGTCTAGAGCCTTGGAACTGGTTGAGCCTTGAAACCATAATAGCAAATCCCGAGAAGCAAAAGTTACGGTGTCCGCCTGATGGACACAATAGGTGTATCGATTGCTTCGCCGCGATAACGCGAGTTCATAGCTGTGGTCTACAAGGTCAACTGACACGTAGGCTTCACAAAATGCTGGGTTGAAAACCCTGAAGAAATCTATGGCGGCGAGCTCAAGAAGCATTGAACAACGGGTCTGACTGTTGGGTGTGTAATGTGCGGGCCGTTGCCTATGAAACCCAACGGGTCAATCAAAGCCCGGCCTTGTGAACCACACAAAGCACATCGCACTCCGTTACTTCTTCGTCAAAGACAAAATCGACAAGGTCAAGGTCAAACTCACGTACTGCCCAACCGGTGACATGGCAGCAGATTTCTCGACCAAGAAGCTGCCACGTCAGAAGTTTCAGCACTGCGCCAACCTCTGCGGGATCTCGAAGAAATCCCACGTGGCTCACCTTCAGGAATGAAGGGGAGTGTTGGAATAACCAAAAAGTTATTGTACCATTCCCGAAGCTTCGCCTTAACGGATCACTTTTCAACGGAGCAGACAACATTTTATAAAAACCGCACTAGCTCATATAGAGCACGCGGCAGTTGAAAGTTACGCGTAAGTCAACAGCCTCAGCAGTTGACCACCAGCAACCGCACTCAGAGGTTACGTCACCACTGCTCGAAGGTTACACGATGTAATGAGGCAACTGCCGAGTATAGCAATAGTCGCTGTTACTGTAGCAATACTGTTAAATAAGGGAATGTACCCCTCAAAGTACATGGCTAGGTAGGATTGTTATTTATATTCTTGTACTCCTATTCCAAAATCATCTTGTTCTATTTCAATTATCATTAACAAGGTCACTAGAAGACTTCATTGTCAATTATCATCCACTATGATAGCGCATTTCTTATCCTATATAATAAGTGCAGACATGGCAATGTCTCATCTCATCTCATGCACCCTGTGAGGGCTGTAGCACTGTGCACCTTGTTAGTTGATATGTGTGTGTGTGTGTGTGTGTGTGTGTGTGTGTGTGTGCTTTCGCTGTGCAGCACTGCGGTGCGACACTCACAGCCACTCTCTATGCGGAGCTTTGGTGTGAGGATTCCGACATGGTAACCACACTCACATATCTCATGCTCACTGGAACCCCGCTCTTGTTGTGCTTACATAGTTGAAATGTCCATACTTGTCTGCTCTCGGTCTTGGGAGTTTCAACCTTGCCTAGACACCTGTTGTGCTGTGCCCTTCCCCCACCTTCTCCTCCCCTTCCCGTCAATGGCCACTTCTTGCGAATGGCGATTGTCTCCTCTCAAATCCTCTCCTGCATCGCTTCTCTGCTCTGATGGCAGATGGAGCCTCACGAGGTGCTGCTGATGGCGTGCAACAGTGCCATGAATGAGCCCGATGCCATCTATGTTGTTGCCTGCACCAACAAGGTGCGCATGCACGGGGAGTTGGCAGTGCAAAAATGCGGTGAGATCAAGAGTCACTGAGGCAAAACATCGGTGCTAGATACTTCCATGATATGGCTCTGAACTGTCTTAATGACATGCGACAAATCGGGCTGGCCTTTGTCCTCTTTCCCCCTCCATGCCCGTGCATGCAGCTGCCCTCCTGTCTGGCCATCGACTGGCACGTGGGGCGATGGGAGAAGGTTTTAGAGACGCTGGACCATGCCATGTCGCACCGCCCTGCACCTGCTCCTGCTGCTCTTTCCTCTGCTGCTACTCCTGCAATTCCCTCGTTATAGTCACAGTCACAGTGGCAAGGGCAGTGGGCGTAGCAGCGAGAGGTGACAGCACTGCAGCACATGGCATGCTCCCACATGCTGCAAGCGTACTGCCGCGGTGCCGTCACGACGCTTGCTTCTGCTTGTGCCACTGGTGGTGCCACTGATGGTGTTGGTGTTGTTGCCAGTGCTGTTGTAGGCACGGCAAGTGCAGGAGCGGCGGTGGATGGAGCGCTTGGCACAGAAAGAACCGACTTTCAGGTCAAATTTCGTGTCCACATGCCCTTTTCTTACCTACGAGATGTTGTTCAATATATGATGCACACATCATCTTGCACATCCCCCCATGTCCCTCCTCGGCACTCACACACCTGGTATCATACACTCAATAAACAGTAATACATGTCTGTAAATACCCGCGCTCTTTCATCCGGCTTCTCAAAATGTCTTCTTGTCAAGGCAGCGAGTGACCCAAACCGGTTCCCATCTTACAACAACCTGGACTGTCCGTTCACATTCATTGCCGTTTTGATCTGCACAACCATATGCCCACTCTTCCGCTCACCCACATACCCACACACCCACACGCACACTGCTGCGCCTCCCGTTGTTCCTCACTCCCCCACCCCTCTCATCTGCAGTACAAAGCTGCCTACAAGATGGGCAAGTGGGACCTGCCAGCACCTCAGCTCCCCGACCCGCCCCAGTCGTCACCCTACCCGCCCTCCACCTCGCTCACACTCGCAGCCCGACCAGGCAACACCACATCCGCCATGCCTGGTGGTGTTGCTGCTGGATTCCATGCCGCTCTCTACAGGTGTGTGCATTGCACCTCCTCCCCTCTCCATCTGCATGTTGGGTGCTAGTGGCTGCCGGCTCCACCCGTGTGGCCATGACCTCATCTCACTCACGCATTCTCATTCGGTTCACTGTGAGCAAGTCCGTGAAACAGCGTGAATTTCTGGCATACTATTTCTACACTGAACATCCAATACAAGAGGGTCTAATCCCTTTTTGGCCTCTTTGCTCCATCACTTCCTCTCATCCTCTTGCACCCGCTACCTCCCCTCGCCCACCCATCCATCGCCCTCACCCGTCGTCCTCTCGCCTCTCCCATGCCCCTCCCACGCCCCTCCCATGCCCCTCCCACGCCCCTCCCATGCCCCTCCCACGCCCCTCCCACCCCCCTCCCACGTCCCTCCCACGCCACCCACCCTCCCTCTGGCAGTGTGCTCAAAGCCCTGCACAACACTGACTGCACCTCCTCCATCTCCGCTGCTGCTGCCGCTCAGCAGGTGCTGCCATCCCTCTATTCCTCTCTTTTGTGCACAGCCTATGCATGCACACACCCTTTCCTCAAGGCACACACATTGTATGTTTCACTTCACCGCATTCGCAATATGTCATTGCAGGCGTCAACATGTCACGTACCCCAACCAACCCGCATCCCACCATCACCAACCAATGCACAACTGCCTGTGCATGACTTTTGAGACGTCTCAAAAGTCCATGCACTATGAAGCTAATCCTCACATCTTCTTCTCCACCCATCCTTGTTTGTTGGTTCAAAGACTATTGTTTGCCAGCTGGCGTCCACGTCAGCAGAGAGTGCTCTCCACATCAACTCTCGCCTTGTCCTCCTCCAGGTCACCCAAATTTCCTCGTCCGTTCATCCACTCAACCACGCATATGCTCACCTCCAATCATCCTCCTCCCTCTCGCCCCTCTCTCCCCTGCCATTATTATGTCTACATTCCGCTCTCCCCTCCCCGCCCACACCCCACCCAGTCTCATGACCACCAAGAATCTCTCTCCCCCTGCACCAAGTGACGCCGCATCACGCCGCTCTGAAATGCCCCTGCCAACTTCCATGGCAGTCCATCCGTAATGCGAACAAGCAAGCCACTGCTTGGCCACGGCCACTCTTATTCCCCTTCTCTTCCCCCCTCCCTCCCATACCTCTGCATGTCATTCGTTCTGGCCGTGGAGAACGTGCACTACGCAGCAGCTCTCACCCTCACTTTGCCCGATGATGCTGTCAGGCGTCTCAAAATTACTTCCCCTTCCCTTTTAACCCGCATCTCCACATGTCATTCAGGCCCTGGAGAACGCCCGAGAGGCAACGGCTCTGAACCTCGCCAATGGTGCAGGCCGGCCCGCTCATGCAGGGCAGGCACAGCTCACAGAGGTGGGCAAGACAGAGGTGGGCAACACAAACTACCGAATCAAAACAAAACAGGATCCGATAGACGGCACACAGGAGTCTATTTTCCTTTGTCTAATGCCTATTGTCCACACCAGTCAGAACTTCCCTTGCTCGAACCCTCCATACTCCGCATCCATTCTCCCACGCCCTCACGACGCCATTCATATCCATTCCTCTACTCCACATACCCGTTTGCAATCTCCATCAACACTTACCCCCCTCACCCCAATCTCCTCCCAGCAGCAGCTGCACACGTGGCAGCACCAGCTGGCAGTGTGTAGGAGCAGCTTCGAGCTACAAGAGCCTCTGCTGAGCCGTCGGGGGGCGTACCTGCGGGCATGTGGGCAGCATACCGCCCTATCACTGCACCTGCTGGAGGCTGCGAGCCTCTGCCGCAAGGTGGGGTGCCGTGCTGATTTGTGGTGTGCTGCTGATTGCATGTGTTGAGCTTCCAGTCCCTTGCTTAAGGAGGCCATAAAATGAATACACCAGGCAACGAGCATGGTACACGAATTATGTAAAGAGCAAAGTGGATAGTATCAACCCATAATCACATAAGATTTCCAAGTCACTAGTCCAATGATCCTATCTCCATCATGTCATTCTAGGTTCTTCTTAATCAATCCGCACCACCTTCCCTTCATCATATGCTGGTCTGGACCTCATTGCTACGATCTCCTACACATTTCTCGTTCTTCATCTATTCATCAATTTCTCTCCGTTCGTCCTGTGCCTTCCCGTCCTCCACAGGCGCGTCTGCTGAGCCAGGCAGCAGTGCACGTGCAGCACCTCAAGGACGCATGTCGTGCCCTCACAGCCACGGGCCACGCACACATCACTGTGCCTTCCCCATCAGCATCAAACAGCGGACCCACATCGTCGGCACAGGAAGGAGCGTGGGCAGTGGAGGGAGTTTCGTTCTGTGGGCGGGTGGAGGAGGCGAAGCTGCTGGCATTGGAGGGGCAGGAGGACATGGCCGTGCTCCTGCTGCGGCACCTGCTGCGCCAAGACCTGCCTCTCGATGCCTCCCAGGGATCTCCTTCGCCTGCTGCTTCCGCTGCTACTTCTGCTACATGTGTGCCGGTGCTCGACTGTGTCTACACGCTTGGCTTGGCGGCCAAGTGGCTTGGGGAGACACGCTCTATCAGGTTCGGCCGGATTGGGAGGCTAGACATGAGCATCAATTTCAAAGAAGAAGCAATGCAAAACGGCACAGCCTCCTTCTATCCACAAGTGAAAGTCACGTGCATGGCATTTTTATGTCGACGCTGTGCACTATGATTCGGCAATAGCTGGCATTGGCCCAAAATTCACTTGATGTGCACTCCTCGATTCGTCTATCCCATTAACGATCCAAGCCATTGCAGTTGCTTCCTTATGTTTCTGGGTTCCCCTCTTTCTTTCTCCCCTCCCGCTTCCCTATCTCATTCTCATCCGACGCCCACCAGCTCGCGCACGGTACTGAGTGACTACCTCTGGCACGTAGTGGACCTCACGCAGCACTCGCCCGCCACCTCACCCTCGGCTGTTGCAGCCACTGCAACCCCAAGCTACGCCTCCTTCCCGTTTGTCAATAACTGGCACCAGCAGGAGCAGGAGCGGCAGTGGAAGCAGTAGCAGCAGCAGCAACAGGGGGGGTATGGGCCGTAGTAAAGGGGTGAAGAAGAGCAAGGGGGGCAGGGGGGGGGAGGGGGGGGAGGAAGGGCAGTGGCAGCGACGGCGGCAGCGGGGGGAGGTGCATTTTCAGATGGCGCGTTGTGTGGATGGGCTGTTCTTGCTGCTGCATGCTAGCCTGCACTCGCGGCAGTGGCGTGCTGCACCGGATCTGAGGAAGCACAAGGTGCAGTGAGAAAAGCAAAAGGCGAGATGTGAGAGGTGCACAAGATGGAGTGAAAAATAGGCACTGCGGCAGGGGCAGTGGACACGACACGCACAGGGCCGACATGCCTGTAGCCGAGGATGCAGTCACACAGACATTTGCACACCATTTGGGCTAGAGACAAGTAGGGCCTCGGAAGTGAATGATGCTACTCCTGTTGAAGGTGTGAAGTAGGGACCATGCGCAACTCTCATCTGTTCACTTGCTCACCTGCTCACTTGCCCACCTGATCGCCTGCTCACCTGCTCACTTGCGCACCTGGTCGCTTGCTCACCTGCTCAGTTGCCCACCTGGTCGCCTACTCACTTGCCCACCTGGTCGCCTGCTCACCTCTAACATCCCATGCTCTGCCCTCCACCCACCACCTCTCTCGCTGCATTCCTGGATGGCATGGCAGCGAAAGGAGCTGGAGAAAACGACAATGCGACTGAAGGCTTCCAGACGAGTGAGTGCTGACAGTTGAAGGACCGCTGAATTCGCCATCCCCCCTGTGCCCTCTCTGCCCCCTGTGCCCTCTCTGCCCCCTATGCCCTCTCTGCCCCCTGTGCCCTCTTTGCCCCTTGTGTCGGCTGTGCCCGCTCTGCCCGTTGTGCCCTTTCTTCACATTCACATTAGTTTTGAATAGCAACATGCAAATCTGTCTGTCAATGCACATTCACCACCAGAATCAACTCACTTTCAGAATCAGCACCGCCTCACTCCATCGTACGCGTGGCATCACATTGCACCGCACGACACCACTTCACCTCATTTCAGGAGGACGAGAGGTGGGTGTACGGGCTGAAGATCATGGAGCTACACAACTAGCTGAGCATGGACGACCAAGAGGCCAACGACCTGCAGGTGCGCTCCCACCCACTCTCTCTCCCTCCCTCTCACTCGCCTGCCATCCCTCCCGCCTGCCATCCTTGAATGTTCTTCAAAATTCTATAAGCTGGAGTTGTTTTTTATATGCTTCTTTCTTCAAACAGTGTACCCTAATATGTTCTCTACTAAACACACAAGCAGGCAGCACCTCATTTGAGCATTGCGTTGCATCGCTGCCACGTAGATTCATAACACCTAGGGGTGCTGTTCACTCTAATAGGACCTTTGGTTTCCTCTACCTCTACCGTGCTGTCGAGTGTGCTTTACTGTGCTGCGCGGTGTTGTACTGTGCTGTGCTATACTGTGTTGCGCGGTGCTGTACTGTGCTGTGCTATACTGTGCTGCGCTGTGTTGTGCTGTACTGTGCTGTGCTGTGTTGAGCTGTGATGTACTGTCCTGTGTTGTGCTGTGCTATGCTGTGCTATGCGGTGCTCTGCTGCGCTGCGTTGTACTGGGCTGCGCCGCGCTGCGCTGTGCTGTGTTGTGTTGCGCGGTGCTATGCGGTACGGTGCGGTGCAGTGCGGCGTGGAGCTATGGTGTGCTGTGCGTTGTGGTGCTGTGCTGTGCTGTGCTGTCCTGTGCCGCTATGTGCCGCGGTGTGTTGTGGTTTGGTGTGCTGTGCTGTGCGGTGGTGGTGAGTGCAAAGCGAGCATGACCTGTACCTGCGTGCTGATCTCAATTATTACATGAACTGCCTCTTAGTGTTAGCCCTCAATCCCATACTTTGTATTTTGTACTTTCTATATCCTAGAGTAGTGTAGTTTGCACATTGTGTTTGGTTGGGTGTACACCCACATCCCAACCAAACCCAAATGTAATCTCCAAGCAATCTCCAACCCACCAATTGGAGATTGCTTCGGGATTTCCCCCAATCCCTAGAGATTGTCCCCGATTCACCTTCCCATCTATTCCTTGCTCATCCTGGATGTACTTAAAGAGCTTCGAGCTCATTACTAATGCATGGATTTTAAGCTCTAGTTCTGACATGAGATCAAAGCAATTCAACCGCACACGGGTATCGTGATCCTGCTATCTCGACGGACCCTTGTCCTGCATTCTTCGACGTAGCCGCCATCAGTCCCGTCGCCGATGATTCGCGACTTCTTTGGCCGGAAATTTTCCCGCACCACTCTCCCCTCCTTCTTGATGAGTTCCGCAACTTCTCTGGTAAGCGCATCGTCGGCGCTCTCACTAATTGCGTGTCTCGTCTATCTCGTTCCCACCACTTCTCGTCGGGCTGCCGCCCGTCGCCCTGCAACTTCTCGTCGGGCCAACCCATCGCCCTGCAGCTTCTTGTCGGGTTGCCGCCCATCGCCCCGCATCGTCATCTTCGGGCCGTCGCCAATCGCCCCGCAGCGTCATCTTCGGGCTGCTGCCCGTCGCCTCGCATTAAGCACTCCCATCGTCCCGCAGCTGAACAGGTATAGCCGAGCAGCCACATAGCAGCGAAGCCGTGAAGCTGAGGGACAGGGCCGGGGTGGGGACTCAGGTTAGCAGTTAGCTGACAGTATTAAAATCGGTGATTTTAACAATTTTCGTGGACCTCTCAAAACCTATTACGTGACATTCCGAAGCGGCCGACGTTGACGATTTTCGCTATTCGTGTCTCTTGGATTTCAAAATCGCCGCGCAATTTGGTGACTATCGGTGACTTCGCGCGAGTCTCAAGGGGTGCTTCATCATGGCCTTCACCTCGTCCATCATCGCCAAACCCATCACCCCGCTCCGTCTTGTAGCCGACGACACGAGCTCCAACTTCAAGGCATGGAGCTACGGAGTTGACAAGCACCTCCTGAGCCGTGAGGTGCATGGGCTGGACCTCAAGAACGTCCTCCTCAATCACGGCAAGGGGAAACAACCCCCCATCCCTAAGGAGCCGTCAAATCCTTCCGATGCTGCAGCAACCAAAAAGTATGAGGAAGCGGTTGAGAGGTACCGCAAATGGGAGAAGGTCGATGCGGCTATCATTAGCGTTTTCATCCGTACAACGCCTCACGAACTCGTCAATACCTACCACAATTACCCCACCTCCAACGCCGTATGGAAGCACCTTCAGGACCGATTCATGAACAAGACGGAGTTGGGGTCGCCATCCTCATTCCGAGCATGTTCCAGGTGTGCCTCGAGGACTCGTCGGGCATGGCACTACATCTCCAAAGTTATATCCATTCATGGCGAACTCAAGGAACTTGGTGTAGTCTTCCCCGAGCAAGCACCGGCAGCAGCCCTTCTTGTTGGCCTCACCTCTGGATACGAAGTCACGAGGAAGATGCTCCTCACACTCTCGGCGGAGGACCTCACCTTTACTAAGGTCTCCTCCGCCCTCCTCTTTGCTGAGAAAGACACCACGCCTGAAGCCAAGGCCTACGCCCTCCGTTCTCCCGTGCCTCAAGCAAGTGTCGCCTCGGCACCCTTCCAGCGCAACCGCTTCCCTCCGTGCACCTACGTCGTCAAGTATGGCAACCGCAAGGGACAAGTGTGTGGTGGCACTAACCACCCCCTCGTTACGTGCTTCAAGAAGAAAAACGACGAATGGTATGCCATCCACGGAGTCGACAAGAAGTCGCCGAACTGGATGCGCCCTTGTAAGGCCAATATAGTTGAGGTCCAGGACCCCGCTTCGGCTAGTGCTAGTGATAGTGCTCCTGCTGATGTGCGTATCAACTTGCTGTTCCTCGGCACTGCCATGATTGATGAAGCTTCCTCTCAGTACATCGGCTCATCAGAAGCACCACAATACATAGAATTCGCATTCGATAGCGGGGCCACTCACACTGTGCTCAAGGAGACACTCTCCTTCAAAACCTACTCTACACCCATTCGTCTTTTGGGAGCCGATTCTAGCTTCACCACTTTTGCCAAGGGTTCGTCCATTGTCCCATGCCCCGCCTTCCCATCCGGCACTGTCACTGGCATGTACGTGCCCTCACTATGCCACAATCTATTGGATCAAAAAGAAGTTCAGGAAGCTGGGTTCCGCACCATAATTTTGGAATACAAGGACAATTGTGAAATTACTGACCCACCCACCAACAAGGTCCTAGCTCGCTGCACCCTCAACAGCAGCGGCCTCTACACACTGCGTGTACCTATCCCACATGCGTCAACCACCCAAGCACAGGCTGACATCACACCATGCTCATGTCGCAGTTTTGCTATTTCCTTGCAATAGTTGATGACCACTCTCGCTACGTCTCTGTGCACCTTCTCCACACTAAGGCTGAGGCCATCATGGCGTGGGTCAATCAGGCACAGACCACCTTTGGCTGCAAGGTCAAGCGCCTCCATTCAGATGGTGGTGGTGAATTTTGCAATGACAAGCTCAAGGCCTTCTGCTCTTCGGAAGGCATTCTGCAAAACTTCAACCTTCCTGACAGTCCGCAGCAGAACAGCATAGCAGAGAGTCGTAACCAAACCTTGGTGCAGATCGCTCACTGCCTCTTCAGCCACTTCCATGCTCCACTCTCCCTCTGGGTGTACGCCCTCTATCAAGCTGCCCTCCTCTACAACCTTTTACCCCACCCGCATCTTCCCGATACCACTCCCACCACACTCTAGCTCGGGAACACACCCACTGCTCGCCCCCTTCGCGTCTGGGGATGCACCGCCTATATCCTCCTCAACCCTCAGGCTCGGCGGCAGCAAGGCAGCAAACTCGGCCCTAAGACTCACACGTGCATCTACCTTGGGAACAACGCCGACTCCTCTGACTACATCTTCCTCAACCCCTCCACCCAGCAGTTAGTCCGGAGCCGCGACGTTGTCTTTGATGAGACCTGCCCATTCTACTCCACCTCGGGGGGGGATCCTCCCTCTGGACCACCCTCTCTTGTGTGGGCGGACTTCGATGCGCCTCCTGAACTCCCGCCTGCACCAACCCCCTCACCTTCTACCTCTCCTACCATCGCACTATCCCCCTCTGAGGTCTCTAACCCGACCTCACCGGTGTCCTCGGCAGCTGCTCCTCCTCCCCCCCCCGCCTCTCCCACCAAGCGCACCAATCACATACCATCGACAGTCGAACCCTCCAGCCCCACCTCCTCCCCCCGTTCCCTCTTCCACTCAGGAACTCGCTCTCCCACAACCGAGCAAACTGATTACATACCAGCGACAGCCAATCCCTCCCCCCAAGCCTCCTAAACCGACCCCTCCAGCACCGCCAGCCCCACCCTCTTCCCCGGTGGCTCATGGCACTCGGTCGCACTTGCCATTCGATGCTCAGTGATCACTCCAACTCCTCCTGCTGGGGGGAATGTGCCCTCTACTCTTCTGGAAGATAGGCATGAGGAACTGTGTGATCTTCATGCTGTCATTCCTCAGCTCTCAAACATCTTCCCCGATATCACTGAATCACCCTCACTCAACTTCTCTGAGAACCCGACCATCCCTATCCCTCTCACCGTCCAAGAGGCTCTCTCGGGTCCCCATGCTGCTGAGTGGCGTGCTGCCATGGAAGCTGAGTGTGAAGCCTTCACTCGCAACCACTCTTTTGTCGGAATTTCTCTCTCTCTCCCTGCCGCTCTTCCTCAATCGGCCCCTTTCTTAGTGCTAAGTGGCTAGGCCTCCCCCTCTCTTCACCCCATCAAGTTCCTCAGTTCCCTCTTCATGCCTTGGGTTTCTAGCCCAGCCTTTCCCACTTGCCCCCTCCTCGGCGCCCGCTCTGCTTTCTGCTGCCGATGGACCTCCTGGTAAAAAGGCTGTTCCCCGGTAGAAGGCTGTTCCTCCCGGGTTGCTCTCTTGGGACGAGCCCGTGCCACGTTCGTCTGGTGATCTCTCTTTTCCTGGCCCTTCTCTCCCACCAGCACCACCACGCCGGAATCCATGACTTCCTTCACCCTCCATCGTTCCGTACTTAGCCCTACGTCTAGCATATCCTTCCTCGCCTGTTTGACGTACACTTCCTCCCCCACTCCCAACTGCTGTCCCTTCTGATCTGCCTGTCCCTCTCTCCTTCGTTTGTATCTCTGCGCATCTCGGAGCTGCGCCACTTGCAGGTTTTCTAGGGCCGCTGGCAGCATTTCTCTCAGATATCTTGCCCGCGCTTCAGCCAGCCCCACCCATGCTTCTTCCGAACTGGTGGTGACCACATCGGTCAGTAGGCGCGGCGCGTCCACGGGCAGGATGGGTTCCCTCCCTAGCAGCAAGTAATAAGGGGAGAAGTCCTTGAGGGCTGCCTGCTTGCTGAAGCGATAGCCCGCTACCACCCAAGGCAGCCGCGCATCCTAGTCTCTCTTGAATCGTTCCCCGTAAGCCCTTAACCCCTTTTTCACCATCTGCACGAACCTCTCAGTCAGCCCGTCACTCTGCGGGTGATACCGTGACGTCCGCCGGTGTGTGATGCTGATCGCTTTCAGCAGCTTCTCGAATTCTCCCAAGAACTCGGTGCCTTGGTCGGTCAGCACTTCTCCGCAAGCTCCGAATCGAGTCAGTGCCTGGTCTTCGAATGCCTCTGCTATTTTTGTTGAGCTCTTGCTAGGCAACGCCTTGACCTCCACCCATTTGCTGCCGTGCTCAATCATGATCAGGATCAATCTTTTTCCCCTCCTGCTGAGAGGCATCTCTCCGGCCAAGTCCAGTGACCAACGGAACCCTATCCCTCTGATGGGCAAGGACTGCAGCTCGTCTCTCCCTCTCTCTAGTTCAGCTCTGTTCCTGCTGCACGGCTCACAGGAGCTCACCCACTCCTTGATGTCTCCTCTCATCCCCGCCCACCACCAGCCTGTCTCTATTAGCTGGCTTGTCCGCAAGCTACCGTAGTGCCCCAGCTGCCGATGCACCTTCGCTATTATCGCTTCTCGCTCCTCCTGCTTGGGCACCAGCTTCCACCCTTCCTTGGTATTTTTTTGCAACTGGTCCTGGTACCACCGGTAATGCAGCCCTCTGGCCCTGACCCTTTCACTCACTGGCTCCGCCTCCGAGGTCTTTCCTTGGATCCAACGCAATGTCTCAACGTCATCCCAGACGTCTTCAGCTCCCTTCTGTGCCCTCTTCTTTGCTCCCTCCCCGTCTATTTCCCTCGCTAGCGCTACCAAGCACGCCTCTGGGCTCGTAGGTGGAGGGTTACGCGAGAGCCCATTCACGTGCTGTAGCGTCTTTCCTGGCCTGTGTCGTATCGTGAACTCGTATTCGTGCAGCAGCATCGCCCACCTGGCGTTCCGGCCAGTCAGAGCCTGGTTAGTCATCAGCCACGTCAGAGGCTGATGGTCAGTGACCAATACGAACGGTCTTCCTTGCAGGTACACGCAAAAATGGGTAATGGCCCACACCGCGGCTAGCCCTTCTCCCTCGTATGAGCTGTAATTCGCTTCTGCGGGGTTGCAGCTCCTGCTCGCGAAAGCCACGACCATCTCCTGTCCCTCTCTCTCCTGACATAAGATGCCCCCCATGCCTGCACTGCTCCAGTTGGTGTAGAGTACAAAGGGGTCTTCCTTACTGGGCAGAGTGAGGACAGTTCCCGTCTTCACAGCCTTGAGTAGCGCTTTGAATGCCCCCTGTTCAGCCTCTCCCCATTGCCACGCCTGCTCCTCTCTCAGCAGCTTGTTCAGTACTGAGGCGGTGCGGCTGAAGTTGGGTACAAACTTTTGGTAATAATTGAGGAACCCCAGCACAGCCCTCAGCGTGCTACGGTCCTTGGGGGCGGGAACGCGATCCAGCACCTCCACTTTCACTTGCTGGATGCTCAGCTGCCCCCCTTGCACCTCGAACCCCAGGTATTTCACCGAACTATTCCCAAAGCTGCACTTCTTCCGATGGCAGGTAAGCCCTGCGTCTCGTATGGCTGCCAAGGTTTCGCTCACGTCCTTCACGTGTTGCTCGGCCGAGGCGCTGAACACCACTACATCGTCAATGTAGCAGGCTGCAGCCGGTACGTTCCTCAGCACCGAGTCCGTCACCCGCTGGAACAGGGCCGGCGCATTCCTCATGCCGAAGGGCATAAACCTCCACTCGTACAGCCCGTTGGGCCCGTGGAAGGCAGTCTTCTTTCGATCCTCCTCCTTGATGGGTATCTGGTTGAATCCGTGCGTGAGATCCAGCGTGCTGAACACCACAGCTCCTTGCAGACGGTCAAATATCTCCTCCGCCGACTGCATGGGATACCGGTCTGCCACCGTCACTTTGTTGAGTCCCCTGTAATCCCCACACATCCTCCTCGCCGACACTTCCCCGGTGAGGTCCTTTTGCGCGGCTACCACTGTTGCCGCTGCATAGTCACTGTCTGAGATCTGGATGAGGCCTGCCGCGAGCAGCTCGGCGCACTTCTCCCGACAGATATCCATGTCACCTGGGCTCATTCTCCTTTTCCTCTGGTATATGGGCACCTCTGTAGTCAGCTTCACCTGCATCTGGTGAGAGTTGCATTGGCCCAACTCTTGCAGTGTGTAGGCAAAAGTCTTCCGGTGCTGCTTCAGAACCTCCTGCAATGCACGAGCTGCCTCTGCCCCCATCCCTGTGCCTATGGGCCAGTCATCTTCGGGGCCTCTCTCCTTGTTCAGCTTCTCTGCTGGTGAGTGCTCTTCCCCGTCTGGTGGCTGTACCCCTTACTCGGTTGCCCCTTCTCTCGCTTCTACTGCCATGTAGGCCCACCCTTCCAAGATTCGCGCCTCCTGCTGTTCCTCTATCGCCCTCAGCTGATGCTTCCTCCTCTCGGCTTCCTCTTCTTCCTGGTACAACTCACTGATCTCTATGACGCGTTGCAGTTCCTTCCTTTTCAGATGCATGCGGATGGTCTCTACCAGCCACGTCATGACGTTCAGGTCCATGGCCCTGCCCAGCGCGGCCCGCCTCTGTGCCTCCGTCACGCGTGGGTGGGCGGTGGCTCCCAGTCGGTGTCCCATGGCTAGCTCCCGCTCTTCTGCCGTAGGTTGCTCCCACCGCTTCCCTAGGGCGTCGTATATCATTCCCGGCCCTGGCAGGTCTCCCTCCATCACGAACCCGTATGCGTCGACGTATGACACGAGCGTTAGCAGCGCTTGCCTCGGCTTCCTAGGCACGTTGCACTGGTATTGAGACGGATGGTCATGCGAAGCGACTGGCGCGGGCAAGCGGTTGGGGCCCAGGATATCACTGACTAGCCTAGGTTCCAGCCGCTGCATTTGAGCCAGAGCATGACGTAGGCTCGCGTCGGAGATCCCATTCTGCCAGTACCTCCTAGGCCGGTGTGCCCTGGATCCCAGCTGCGCAGCATCCACGGCCTGCCCCCTTCCGACAGCTGCCTCCACTTCAGCGAAAGCCCTCCGCACGTGTTCCCTGCGATCCTCGGCGAAGTCCACGTTTTCCAGGATGTAGATTACCTCCCCTTGTTTCTGCTGGACCATCTTCAGCACTCGCTTGAAGTCCCCCCATCCCTTCTTCCGCGCGGGAGTAACCCTGACACTCCCACCCGGCTATGACCACATCAATCTGCCCCCACTTCTCCAGTTGCTCCTCTGTGATATCCCGCACATCATCCACCACCTCCTCTTCTTTGGCGGGTATGGCTGACTCTGCGAGCTGGTCCGGGTATTCTTCTAGCAGCAGCCTGGCGTGATGCTGGGCCATCCGTCGCACCACGGGGTCATTTTCTACATGAATCCACTTCCGCACCCTGCAGCCCGCTCTCAGCACTGCTGCCAGTCCCGTGCCTATGCCCCCATACAGCTCCATAACGCACAAGGCCCCTTCGAGGGTCCATAATCTGGTCACCTCTCCTTCAGCGATTGCGGTTCTCCCCCTTTTCTCCTCCTCTCTATCCTCTGTTCGTACTCCTCTGCATATCTTTCCCAGCTCCAATCATCCAACTCGGTGCCCAGGTCGGCTTGACGGGCTCCGTAGGCTTCCCGCGGCTCTTGCCTGACGAACTTTATGGGTAGAGTGCCGACAGAACTTTCCGGGTCCCAATAGTGCACGCGGTACATAACTTTTTCTTGCCAGGTGCAAATAGTGGCGCCGACTCGGTACAGCAGCTCCATGCCCACCAACACGTCGTAATCTTCAGACTCAGACACTCCGCACGTCACTCGAATGCAACACTCCTTCTCGGTTCCTGGGAGCAGTACGATTTCGATAGGCCGTAGGGTCCGCGGCATCCATTTCGGCTCACCCCCTTCGGCCGTCATGAGCAGTATCCCCCTCGGTACCATCCTCCCCGGAAAGTCCAGCTTCAGCTGTCTCGCCAATCCCTTTCCGATCAGGACGTGGTGCGCGCCGGTATCTATGATCGCTTGCCCCACAGGCAACCCCCCCACGGTCATGCTCCCTTTCTCCGCTATCAGGACAGACGCCTGGCACACTAGCCTCTCGTTGGGGTGTCGGCGCAGCTCCGACGTACTACTCCCTTCATGGAGGTTGCCTCTCGGCCCCCTCACTCGGCTCGTGCGGCTCTCGGACATCTGACTCCCCCGGGGCCGAAGGTCGATTTCTTCTCTCTCTCTTGGGAACGCCATAAAACCGCTTGCGCGCAGATACTCGCCTTCACTTTCTTCTTCCGCTTCAAACTCCTCATACGCAAGCATCGCGCAGGCTTTCAGCTCGACTCTCGGCTTAGCCTCCAGCTTCAGCTGTAGCTTCTTAATCTCAGCCTGTAGCTCTTCTCTGCTGGGGTTCTCTTCCGATCGGCGGCGGCTGTAGCATACTTCATCCTTATGCCCCTTCCGTCCGCAATTCCCGCACGTCGGCAGCTTCAAGCAATTGCGCTTGAGGTGGCCTAGCTCACCGCATTCGTGACATCGACGCGCTTCCGTCCGCGTCGGTCCCCCTTGCGGCGCCTCTACCAGAGCGGCTGCTGCCCAGGAGGATTTCGCCTTGGGCCGAACCTCTCCGTCCTCCAGGTCCAACATCCTTTGCGCGTGCTCCGTCCGTTTCGCCAGCCCGTACACCTCCTTCAGCGTGATATCCGCACCCACGCCGTACACCGTGTTCCGCACCACGTTTCTCAGATCTTCTTCCAGGCCTCTTACGAACTTGCGTACTAGCAGCCTTTCGTCTCGACTCTCCAGATCTCCAGCGAGCTCCCGCAATCTGCAGTAATAGGCCAGAAGTGATTCGTCCTTTCCCCGGCGGAACTCGCGGAATTCTTCCACCCTCGCCTTGGTCTGCCCCAAAAACTCCTTCAGTAGCTCAATAAAGTGAGCCGTCAGATTTTCTATCTCTCCACATTCCAACTCCTCTAGCACTTCATTCCGTGTCATTCGATAGAGTCTCCGCTTCTCCTGCCAAGGTTACCACCATCCGGCGGAAGAAATCAGCCGGGTCTAGTCCGTCTCGTTCCCAACAATACTGAATTGTCTCCAACTGCATCAGATAGTTTTTCAGAGTGGGGCCCACTCCTGGGATTCCGGTGAAGCGCTCGGCTACTTCCAGCTTCGGGAGAACTCCACTGGGCCATCTTTTCTCGCTCGGCCGGTCCTGCATAGTGACGGCCGATGGTAACCCTGCTGTCTGGCTTTCCACGATGTCCCGGTTAGTCGGCGTCTGGAATCCTCCTTCCGCCTGGCGGCGCAGCCAAGCCGTAGGCGCTTGCGCTCGGTCCGTTTCCATCCCCGGCATCGTCCTAGGGGAAGTATTTGTCCGTCGTTCTTCCCAGCGAGCTCTCGCTTCTCGGGCCCATCGCAGATCGTGTGGCGTTTCTCCTGGATCTGACGCGATGTTACGGTGTGGGTCCATTTCTCCTCGCCGTTCCCGTTCTTGTTGATGCGAGGTTTGGTACGCCACGGTCAACGGGAGCGGCGAGATGCGGTGCTTCCGCGGCTACGGCTCGGTCTGAAGTGGTCGTCGCGGCTGCGCGCCAGCTCGGCTCCGCTAAAATATCGTCTCTACGGTATCTCTGTCCGGATCTAAGCTTGAACCTATCGTTCATACTAGCTACTGGCGATAACATGTCGCGTTCCTTGCTTGTTTGTTGACAGCTCCTAGCCAAGAGAACTCTGCTAGGAAACCTAACTCGGCTGACTGCCTGGTACGACAACACTCAACACTTCAAGGGCTTGCTATGGTTGGCTCCTCCACTGGCGCAGCTCTAGAGGTTTCTAGGAACAAGTCTTTGCTTAGAGTGGAAACAAACAAGCAAGCAAGTGACTCTACCTTTGTTGCTTACCTAAGCATTTTCGTCTGGTTACCGTTGCTAAGCAACGGCCGTTTACTTTTCGCTAGTTCGGCTCGATTCCCCGCCCTCGGCCACGTAGATTCCCACCTGCCTCTATACAACACTACACACTACTGTACTTTGTCTTGCTTTTATATTGTTTCTCCTATCCTCTTTTCCTACAATTAAAAGCATGACACTTTCAACGATGGAACTCCACCTCCAGGGGTTAACATCGTTAGGGGGAAGTGGCCATTTCGGGTGAAGCAGCTTCCGGACGAGGCCCTAGTGTTCAAAGAGCGCTATGTGGCCAAGGGGTTCACTCAGCAACAGTACTTTGACTTCTTCAAGACCTTCTCTCCCACATCCAAACCACCTTCTGTTGGCACTCTTCTGGATGTTGCCGCACGTGAAGACTTTGAAATCAAATATATGGACACCTCTTCAGCCTTCCTGCAAGGACACCTCAAGGAGACAGTGTTCATGGATCGACCTGAAGGCTTTCCTGGGGAGTTCCCTCCCAACACTGTCTGGAAGCTGAATCGCCCTGTTAACGGCCTCAAGCAAGCCCCTCGTGATTTGCATGACAAAGCGAAAGAAGTCCTTCTCTCATTGGACTTTCACCCATCATCTGCTGACCCGACTCTCTTCATCCGCCGTCATTCTGAGCCCTTCTACATCCTAGTCTACGTGGATGATTTCATCCTCGTTGCCAAGGACTCGGCCCAGATGACCTCTGTACAGGCGGCCCTGAGCAAGGCTCTCCTGATGAAAGACCTCGGTGACCTCAAGCACTACCTGGGGATGGAGATCACTCGTGATCGCAAGGCTCGCACCATCTCACTCTCCCAGGAGTTCTACATCAACAATGTGCTCAAGCGGTTTGAGATGGAGCTGTGCACATCTATAGCCACCCCACTGCCGCTGCAGCACCTCCTCACGGCTCCAATTGTACCCACACCAGAGGCCTGCTCTGAGCCATACCCGGAGCTTGTTGGGTCCCTCATGTCCGCCATGATGTGCACCCGACCTGACCTGGCATACCCTGTCAGTGTCCTCTCTTACTATGTGGCTCCTGAACGCTTCACTGGTCTTCACTGGAAGGCAGCAAAGCGGGTGTTGTGTTATCTGCAGGGCACCAAGTATCATGTCCTCACACTTGTTGGGCTTTCCCCTCCTCGATTGGAAGGTTACACTGACTCCTCGTGGGCTGATGACCAGACCGACCGGCGCTCCTCCCAAGACTACTGCTTCACTCTTGGGAGCAAATTTGTCAGCTGGCGCTCCACCCGGTCATCTGCAGTCTCCCTCTCCTCTTATGAGGCAGAGCTCTATGGTGGCGCCATGGCAGCTCAAGAGGCCCGTTGGTGTTATATATTAAGGACGGAGTCGGAAGATTAGGGCCAAAATATCTTTAAAAAATCGTTGGTCTACAATTCTGGACAGAATCGTCGACTTCACAAGAAACGTCGTCGACAAAAAACACAGCGTTAAAACTCCAATAATTTCGGATATGTTGTAGCTCTAGATAGTGGCTACAATTCCCAATTTGATTCTTACAAAAACGTGAAGAATTTCTTGAGTTATGAATTTTGGCGCAATACGCGGTATGCTGCCATAGAAACTTAAGTCTATCACAATTATCCACACAAGGAATTAGAGTAGCTAGAAAACAGGTAGGGGAGGATGAATAGGACGAGAGGGAAGGTCCCAAGGGAGTCCCCAACCAAGGAAACCCCATAAGCACACAATTCCCCTCTCTATAGGCACCCCAACTTTGACATTTGTCACTTTCCCAACCCATGCCATCCACCTCACCCAACTTGGCCACACTTGCCTAACTGGTTTGGCTTCTCCCAACCACTTGGCATCATCTACAGTAGAAGTGATGATTTTCCCAACCCCCAAAAGTCTATACCCCATATAGAGTCACTCCACAAATTCCCAAAGTCGCCGCAACAATATTTCAAGGCCATGAATTCGACGACTACGTTTCTTGTGACATATCCTTAGGGGCATGCAATGGCCCCTCCTTAGCCCCAAGATGCAAGGCCATGTACTCAGTCTCGCATGAGGACAGCCCCACCTCATTCTGCTTCTTGCTGCGCCAGCTCACTGCACCACCTCCAAACAGGCACACATAGCCTCCAATGCTGGTGCCATCTGCCTTCACTGAGTTGAAGCTAGCGTCGGTGTAGCAAGTCAAGAGCATCTTTCCCTTGCTCAAATCAGCTGCACCCCTCTGCAGCCTCTGTCGCACAGCACTGTACTCCAAGCCCACTGATGCTGTAGCACTCACATAGCAGACCAACCTCTTGGCCGCTTCCAACTGCTCATGACTGGGGCGTGAGACCACACTCGCAAGTTTGGATGTAGCAAAAGCTATGTCAGGCCGTGTGTGGTTTGCCACATTGTTGAGTGCCCCAACCATGGAATGAAACAGCTTCCTGTCGCTCTCACCCACCACCTCCTCATCAGCACAGGGCTCCACAGTGAACCCTGAAGGCAGTGGGGTTGCTGGCTTTCCTCCATCTTGCAGCCCATACTTCTCGGCCAGCCCCTCACAGTACTTCCTCTGGTGCAACCTCAACACTCATTTGTCAAGGTCTCTCTCCACATGCATCCCCAAATAGCAGTTAACATCTCCCATCTTGGAACACTTGAACTGCATCTCTAGCATCTCCTCCACACGGTCAATCATTGCAGACGACTCAGAGAAGAGCAGGATGTCGTCCACATACACCAGGAGCATGAGGAACTGCTCCTTCTCTTGCAACAGGAACAAGGTGTGATCACATTCGCTCTACTTGAAACCCCCAGCCAGCAGTGTCTCCTCCAGCTTGTGGTACCATGCGCGAGGAGCCTGCTTCAAGCCATAGATGGCCTTCTTCAGCCTGCACACCCTACCGCTCCCATTATCCAAACCCTCAGGCTGCAGCATGTACAACTCCTCCAGAACGATCCCATTGAGGAAAGTAATCGTGATGTCCATCTGCCACAAGCCTTGACTTGTAGCGGGTCAGCTCCCCATCAGGTCCATACTTGTGCCTGAAGATCAGCTTCGGAGAGATTGCCTTCTTCCCAGGAGCTGCTCACACAACTCCCAAGACTGCAGCATAGGGATGTTGATGTGACACAGCCTCTCGTGCCACGTCTCCCAATCGGCCTCACCACTCCCAGATGAAGCCTTTGCCCATGCATCTACATCAGCAAGCACCTCACCATGTAGCTGCTGTGGCTGTTGCACCTTCTTTATTGCATCCAGGGCCCCATCAGTCGGTGCAGTCTTCTCTTCTCCCAAAGTTGCTTTAGCCGTTGCTGCTGCCGCTGCCGTTGCTGGAGGTTTCCTGTTCCAAGGGATGATGGGAAGCTGCCACAAGTCCTTGATCCAGCTGCTCTTCTCCTCCACATCCTTCAACAACAGCTTCCCAAGCTTCGCACGGTTGCTGGCTGGGCCGAAGGTCACTTTGGCCTTGCTCTTCTGCAGCCGGCGCACAGAAAGAAGGTTAGCGGACCAAACTTCAACTAGCAGCACATTCTCAAGTCCCACGAGCTTCCCATTGGCTCTCATCACCATAGCATTCCCAACACAAATTACAGGGAGCAAAACACCTGAAGCGGCAGCTACAAACTTAATCTTCCAGGGGGCTTTACCTCATCAAGCAAATCTGCCCGTGGGGTCATGTGACTTGTGCAACCTGAATCGATCACCCAGTGAGTGAGGGGGTGCATTACAACCCTCCCAACCGAACCCACATCACCCTCACTCCCTTTCACATCTTCAACCATGAGGAACATCCTGGGGGAGGCTTCACCTTATGCACCTTCACCTTGTGCATCTAAACCTTGCACAGCGCCACCTCGTGCGCGTTCACCACTTGGCGGCTTCATGCCTGGAGGTGCCCATCCCTCAGGCCGGCTGAAACACTTGAACCACGGGTGTCCAGCCTTCTTGAAGTACCAGCACACACCCTCCATTCGGGTACTCTCCCTCCAACCAGAGCTCCCATGCCCCTCATTGTAGTCACCTCGGCCTCTCCCTCTACCAAAAACTCTTCCACGACCTCGGTCTCTTCCACCCTCCCCCTCTTCCTCTGCTGCCTCCTGCAGCTCCATACCCCTCAACAGTTTTGTTGGCAGCACCACCACCCGTGTGGCGCCTGTGGAAATCCGCCGGCAGAATCTACTACCGTAGCCACTCTGGTGTCCTTTGGTCCTGCTGAACGTTGAGGGTGGGGATGAGATTGTCCCACGAGTTGTCAAGCACCGAGATGATATTGGTGCACTGCAGCATCTGCGACACGTTGTTGCCCGCCTCTGCCATCCTCGCAAAAGTGTCCTTGATCTTTTAAAGGACCGGCTTCACATCGTCTCCCGGTCGCATGGAGAGGGCAGCCAACTCCTTCTCCAACACAATCACCATCGGCAGCGTGTTGGGCTGAATCACGTCGCGTAGCACCTTCCACGCCTTCGGTCCGGAATCATCCAACTCCACCAAATCCTTGATGTGCTGGAACATGTCGTTGTTGAACCGATTGTAGGGTTAGGTCGTACAGCGCTGCGCTCTTCTCAATCCACCGATCGCGGGCATCGCCTTCCTCCGACGGCTTCTCTTCACCCATCGCAAGTTTCAGCAGCTTGTAGCGCTAAAGCACACTCCGCATCCGCCCGCTCCATTCCTCATAGTTGGAGCCATCCAATGCCTCGATCTTGGATGGTGGCGGCTCACTCCTCTTCTCAGCTGCATCTCCACTCCCTTGACTCATCTTCTCTTCACCCAAACACAAATTTCAGCTCTCCCCCTTTGCTGTCCACACCGAAGTCCCACAACATTTTCACAAGTTTCGGCGCCAACGAAATTTTGGCAGAGTTTCCCCCTTAGCGAAAGTCACAAGCAACCTAGAGAACTCCACTAAGGCACGTCCACAGGACATGGTGGGTCTGGAAGGGTCTTCACACCTCAGAAAACTCTTCACAAGGTCCTCAACCAGCTCTGATGCCACTTATAAGGACGGAATCTAGGAAGATTAGGGTCGAAATGTCTAAAAAATCGTTGGTCTACAATTCTGGACAGAAACGTCGACTTCACAAGAAACGTTGTCGATGAAACACGCACCGTTCAAACTCCACTAATTTCGTATAAGTTGTAGATCTTGCCCGTGGCTACAATTCCCATTTTGAATCGTACAAAAACGTGAAGTATTTCTTGAGTAATGATTTTCGGCGCAATAGGGGGGTATGCTGTAATAGAAACTTGACTCTATCACAATCATCCATACAAGAACCACACAAGGAATTAGAGTAGCTAGAAACCAGGTAGGAGAGGATGAGGAGGACGAGAGGGAAGGTCCCAAGGGAGTCCCCAACCAATAAAACCCCCTAAGCTACCACACAATTCCCCTCTCTATAGGCACCCCAACTTTGACATTTGTCACTTTCCCAACCCATGCCATCCACCTCACCCAACTTGGCCACACTTGCCAACCTGGTTTGGCTTCTCCCAACCACTTTGCATCATCTACAGCAGAGTAACGAATTTCCCAACCCCCAAAAGTCTATACCCCATATAGAGTCACTCCACAAATTCCCAAAGTCGCCGCAACAATATTTCAAAAGCATACGAACTTCAACTGTTCGTAACTTTCTCCTCCTTGCTCCGATCGCGGCGATTCTTGGTTCGTCGGAAAGCTCTCGAGCAGGGAAGCCATTTCAGATATCTGCTCAAACCAAATAACGTTCAGACACATACTCAGAAAATCCAAACCACACCAAACACAAATTCTTGCACGTGCTCACGCCATGCATGCAATGTACGAACATATGATGGGAGGCAGACAGACGTGAATGCAAATGATAGCATGACATACCAGTTGGCTCACCTTCCTACTCCAGGAACTTGGCTACCCTCAGCCCACCCCCACCCTCTGGTGTGACAACAAGAGCACCATTCACCTCTCTCAGGACCCCGTATATCACACACGGACCAAGCACATCGAACTTCGACACTTCTTCATCCGCGACCTTGTCCAGCGGGTGCAGATGAACATGGAGTACGTTGCATCTGACTGCAACTTGGCTGATCTGTTCACCAAGCCCCTTGGGAAAGTTCTTCACCACCGTCTCCTTGGCGCCATGGGGCTTTCTACTCCTCCTTTTATGCCCTGAGTTCGATTGACGTCTATGGGGGGGTATTTGTTAGAATCTAGCAGCAGGAATGACTGAACTAACAGGATGCAGGAGTACAAGTAGTAAACCCTAATTGGGTTGTACCCCATGTGGGCTACCCCACTACAGCCTAGACAATATGCAGCACATATAGTTTGACACACCCCCATAGGCAAAGTGGGGGAGAACAAGAGGTCACACGACCAGTCAAGAGAAGCAAAACAAGCTCAGGGTGGATCACAACGTCACCACGCATTCCGAGCACAAGCAAAGGGCCACAGGGCCAGTTCACATGCAGAGATATATATGCAGCAATAACAGTACAGTGATGGCTACCTAGCAAGAGCCAGCATGCATATATATATATATATATATATATGTACAGATCACAGTACAAGCAGAGACTACAGCAAGTGTGGAAACGTAGGCACAAGGCCTAACAGAGTACAAAAGCGCTGATGATCACCAGACGGAAGTGCCTTGGTGAATATATCAGCAGTGTTGGCCCGAGTGGCCACGTGGCGAAGACGAAGCTGGCCTCGCTGCTGCAACTCTCGAGCCAGGAAGTACCGCAGAGCAATGTGCTTCGTTCTGTGCTCCAGTCTGTGCTCCTCACACAAGGCAATGGCGGCCTTGTTGTCAACGTACAGCACTGGAGGAGAACGAGGCTGCTCTCCCAAGTCAGTCAGCAGGTAGGTGAGCCAGCGTAACTCCTGTGCAGCCATGGCGGTGGCGTAGATCTCAGCCTCACAACTGGAGCCGAGAACTGAAGACGAGCGTGTAGAACGCCACGAAACTGAACCAGAGCCAAGGCTGAAGGTGTAACCCTGTGACGACCGCTGAGTAGCCTGGTCATCAACCCAAGAAGCGTCTGAGTGCCCAGTGAGGACAACTGGGCTCGTCCCTCCAAGCACTAGCCCCATGCCTGATGTGCTGCACAAGTAACGCAGTACCCTCTTAGCAGCAGCCATGTGCTCAGGTCGGTGCCGACCAGGAGCCACGTAGCGAGCCAGGAGACCAAGAGGGTACGCGAGGTCAGGTCGAGTGCAAGTCATCAGGTACATGAGGCAGCCGACTAGCTCTGGGTAAGGACCACTCGGCTCTACGGACTCGTCCGAAGGTGGAGCTGAGAGCGTGTGACCTGTAGCCAGAGGAGTGGCCTGTGCTGAGGACCAAGTGAAGCCGAAGCGCTGAAGGACCTGCTGCACCATGTGTGACTGAGTCAAGGTGATGGTGCGACGTGCTCTGTCTCGGGTGATCTGCAAGCCAAGGTAGCTGCGCAGCTCACCCAAGTCTGTGCACGTGTGTCTCTTCTGCAGCTCCGACTTCACGTGGGCGAGAGCCTCAGTGTCAGCAGTGGCAAAAACCAAGTCGTCGACGTACACGAGGATGTAGAACGGCGGCAGGGAAGTGTCGGTGCGCAGAACGGGTCAGCAGTAGAAGGCGCAAACCCAAGAGCCGCAAGCGTAGTCCTCAGTGTGTCGTGCCACTCACGTGGCGCCTGGCGGAGACCGTAGACCGGCCGCCGGAGGCTCCACTGGGTACCAGGAGGGAACGACCCAGTGAAGCCCGGGGGGCGGCGCAGCCAGATCTCCTCGTGCAGGCTACCCTGCAAGAAAGCTGTGCTGAAGTCAAGAGAGTGAAGCTCGTAGTCACGGTGAGCAGCAACGTGCAGCAGCACCCGAAGAGTGGTCATCTTCGGGGTGGGGGAGAAGGTCTGGAAGAAGTCAACTCCCTCTCGCTGACTGAAGCCTCGAGCCACGTAACGCGCCTTGAAGACAGGCGGAGAACCCGGCGGCCGCTTCACCCTGAAAATCCACATGCCACTGACGATGTTCGCCCCAGGTGGGGGAACCTCGTCAACGTAGGTGCCTGTGGACTTCCAGGAAGCCATCTCTGCGTCCATGGCTGCCTGCCACTGAGAGGAGTAGGGACCCTCTATCGCCTCTGCGTAAGAGCGCGGAGTCGGGATGTCTGGTGCATCTGGGTCTCCCTCAGGGGCAAGTAGCGAGGACACAAGATGAGGTAAAGCAGCAGCAAGACACTGGAACTCCTCCTGCCTGTCCTCAAGGACGTCCGTGCTAAGAGCACACTCACCCCCGACGGACGGAGGACAGACAGACTCAGACTCAGCAACAAGACTAGCGGCGTAGTCTAGACGACAGGCAGCAGCAAAGTCAACAAGCTCAGCGACCAAGGCAGACGCAGCAGTAGACTCAAACGACGGGTCAGTGACAACAGTGGCTAGGAGACGCGTGACAGTAGGGTGCTCAGTACGAAACCTGTCAGACTCAGGGTCCGGAACGGCAGGCAGAGAGGACGCAGGGGGAGACGGCAGAGGAACAGGCTGCAGAGCAGAGGAAGGACGACGGACTACGAGGCGTGCGCTGGGGACAGCCGGCTGACGCGAACGAGGAACACGACGACCGGTACGACCAGGACGAGCAGGCGAGACAGGACGCGACGCAGGCTCACGACGCTCAGCAGGACTACCAGTCTGCTCAGTGTAAGGAGAAGGAGCAGGCAGCGGTGAGCCAGGCTGTAACGGAAGACCAGTAGACGACGGGAGAGTAACAACCTGACGAAGAGCAGAGTCAGGCGGCGGCAGAGACGACGGAGACGGCGGAGCGAAGAACAGCCGTGTCGGCGCAGCTGCACCAGTACCGGCAGCTCCAGCAGCTCAAGTGCCTCTAGCAGCTCCAGTACCTCCAGCAGCTCCCGTACCTCCAGCAGCTCCAGAAGCTCCAGTCCCAGGGTCTCCAGCCTCAGTGTCTCCAGCAGCAGCACCCCCAGAACCAGCACCTCCAGTCCCAGGGTCTCCAGCCTCAGTGTCTCCAGCACGAGCACCTCCAGAACCAGCGACTCCAGCACCTCCAGTAGACAAAGGACCAGCACCACTCCTAGCTCCAGCAGCGCGACGCTGACGGCGACCGTACCAGTCCTGCAGCTGCTGTGGGGTGAGAGGCACACGTGGACGAAGGCGGCCACTCCAAGGAGACCGCGCAACAGCAGACTCAGAACCCTCAGCGCCCGCACCCCCAACGGCTCCAGAACCTCCGGTGTCAGTACCCTCAGCACCAGTACCTCCAGCGGCTCCAGAACCTCCAGCGCGAGCACCCTCAGCAGCTCCAGAACCTCCAGCTCCAGCGCCACCAGTACTAGGCCCTCCAGCAGCTCCCGAACCTCCAGCGCCACCACCCTCAGTAGCTCCAGAACCTCCAGCGTCAGTACCGCCAAGCTCAGCACCCCCAGACCCCTCACACTCAGGCTCAGCACCACCAGGCTCCACACCCTCAAGCTCCGCACCCTCAGGCTCAGTACCCCCAGGCTCAGCACCCTCAGGCTCCGCACCACCAGGCTCAGCACCCCCAGAAGTAGTACCCCGAGCAGGACCACTCTCAGTAGGACCTGAGTCACCAGTGACCTCAACCGGCGCAGGCAAGGGAGGAGGGTCTACCTGAGAAACACCTGAAGGAGCAGGACCGGGAGCGGGGAGGGGGTCTACCTGGGGAGCACCTGGAGCGAGGAAGAGCGGCGGGGGGGGGGAGCGAGGCAGTGCGGTAGGGGAAGAGACGGTAAAAGGGAACCGACTCGTCGAACGTGACGTCCTGAGACGCAAAGACACGGCGCGAGGCGGGGTGGTAAAACTGCCAACCAGGCGCGTCAGGGACAAAGCCAAGGAAGACACAGGGAACAGCGCGGGCGGAGAGCTTGTCCGCGGTGGTATCGCGGACAAAGGCACGAGCACCCCAGACCCGGAAACGCGACGCATCGCCAACCTTCCCCGTCCACAGCAGTGTGGGCGAGGTCTCCGGCAAGGAGACACGGGGCCAAAGGTTGAGCTGATGCGCGGCGTACCGGACCGCAAACGGCCACAGAAAATGGGGGGCAGCTGCATGGATCATGGAGGTACGAGCGACCTCCATGACTAAGCCAATGCGGCGCTCAGCAACCCCATTCTGCTGCGGAGAGGCCGGAAGCGTGAACGACTGGGTGATGCCGTGCTCCGCACAGTAGGCTGCCAAGAGGTCGGAGGAGAACTCACCACCTCTGTCAGAGTGCAGACGTAGGACAGGAAAGTCCGACCGGAACCGCTCACGGAGCTGGAGACGAACAGCGCGGATCCAGGGGATCAAAACAGCAGGGACATCCGCCTTGGTCCGCAAGGGGAAGACCGTGGTGTAACGCGTGTAGTCGTCGACAACCAGCAGGAAGTACCGCTCGTGGCCCGGTCCCTGGACGCGGGCTGGGCCCCACACGTCCAGGTGGAGCGTCTGCAGTGGAGCCTCTGTGGGAGGAAACGAGGAGGAGTGAGGAGCAGCGCGTTGCCGCCCCTCGACGCAAGGAATGCAGGGCGGCGCAGGCGAGGGAGGGAGGGCAGGCAGAGACCTGGGGAGACCAGAGACCAGGGAGCGAGAGTGCATGCTACGCAGGCGAGGCAAGGAGGGGTGACCAAGGCGGTGGTGCCACAGGAGAGTGTCGTGTGACAAAGTGCGACACTCGCATGGGGCTGCCAGCTGACCAGACTGAAGGTAACCGCAGCGGTAGGTGGGCCCGAAAAAAAACGGTCCTACGGACCTTAGTGCTCTGATACCATGTTAGAATCTAGCAGCAGGAATGACTGAACTAACAGGATGCAGGAGTACAAGTAGTAAACCCTAATTGGGTTGTACCCCATATGGGCTACCCCACTACAGCCTAGACAATATGCAGCACATATAGTTTGACAGTATTAGTGTTAGCCCTCAATCTCACACTTTGTATTTTGTACTTTCTATATCCTAGTGTAGTGTAGTTTGCACTGTGTGCTTGGTTGGGTGTACACCCGCATCCCAACCAAACCTAAATGTAATCTCCAGGCAATCTCCATCCCACCAATTGGAGATTGCTTTGGGATTACCCTCAATCCCTAGAGATTGTCCCAGATTTTCCTTCCCATCTATTCCTTGCTCATCCTGGATGTACTTAAAGAGCTTCAAGCTCATTACTAATGCATGGATTCTAAGCTCTAGTTCTGACACTGCCTTCTTGCTGCTAACACGTTCAACATCAAATGATTAACTTTTGAAGTGGTAACTGCTGCAGTGGTCGCTCTCAAAGTGGAAACGTGTCCAGGTGATAGCGTGTGAGAGTGAGTCATCATAACTGGTGTGAGTTTATCAAGTAGCATCAAGAATTGGAAGTGATTTGCAGTGATGTCAAGGTGGTAGCATAGCATAGTGGTGCAAGAGTGGTAACATGCCAAATTGGTTGCTTTGCATCTCTCTCTTAATCAGCGATGCTCACTCCATCTTCTGGCTGCTGATGCATCCCTCTCTGCCCTCTCGCCTGTCGCTGACGGCTCTTTGGTTCACTCTTCTGAACGGTGATTTATTAGGCACCTCAAAAACTCCCCTTGCCCGCTCGCTCGCATGCGCGCAGGTGTTCCGCTAGACAGCTCTCTAGTTCATTCTGCTCAATGATGCCACAGAGGAAGCGGTGAATGCGGAGATGCTCACAACCATTCAGACGGTCAGTCAACCTTGCTTTTGAGTTCAAGGCGCAACATTCCGCTTAGCAGGTCTTGCCATGCTTTCTCTACATGCATACATAAGCGATCAACCAATGATACCAAAAATGGTCAATGTGCATGCCTGCCTGACGCATTCAGGAGTAGTGGGGGTGAAGCAACGCATGCACAAAAGGGGCTAGGGAACGTGCAGAACCAAGTTCTTTCCTGCGTTTAGCAGAGCCCTCTTTTTCACTCTGCTGACTTAATGTCACCCAAACCCCTCGCTCCATGTGCCATCATATAAGTTCCTGCCGCTGGTCTACCAAATGGCATCACGCATGAGCGAGCGAGACCCCCACGGCACACCGCCACTCCACCCGAAAACATCCGACTTCCAGGTGGGTGGCGGACAGCTCAGCTCAGCTCCCCCAAAGGCTGCAGCACACACTTCAGTTCCAATCTGACCATCTTTACCAAAACTGCCGCTAGGGCATCCATACATTCAGATGGTCGGGAAATAAATCTGTTGCCTTGTTGTCAGGCCATGCACAATCTCTGTGTTTAGCAAGCGCAACCCAAGGCATGTCCTCAATCACTCACCATGCTTGCGATGCATGCTGCACCATGTGGAGAGTCACTCTACAACGGTAGTGAGCTAGACTACGGGGTTGGCACGAACGACTAGGAGTGATCGTAGCATTGCTTGGTTCCTTAGCGCTTGCGCTTGCGCTTGCGCTTGCGCTCTTGCTCGGCAAGAGTTTCACTAGGCAAAGTTGGAATTACAGAATGATTGAACAAGCAATGACAACAATGACTACATCAGGCACCTAGCAACTCTGCAGCTAGCCTGGTCGACCGCCAGCACAGCTTGGTCGACCGCCTGCCAGCGTTGCGTAGAGGAGCCGCGCCAGCACTGCGGAAAGGCGACCTGCCAACAGAGCAGGTCGACGGCGTGCCAACGCTGCAGCACAGCGGTTGTCCAGCGTTGCCCCGTAGAAGACAGCAGTGCGCACGCTTGCAGGTGCGCGCAGACGATTGGCCCGACTTGCATTGCTGTGCATCCGTCGGCTGTTGTCTGCGCCTGACGTCCCACATCGACTTCGGGATACCAGCCCGAAGTCGCCTTCGCCATCGCGACCTCGACGACGTTCGCGTGCCTCCGCAGAACTCGTCGAGCAGGTTACCCGGTCGACCTGGACACCACCAAGTGCTCTGGTCGACCACCAGTGCCTCCGGTCGACCACCAGGTGCCTCTGGTCGACCACAGCTCCCTCTGGTCGACCACCAGGTGCCTCTGGTCGACCACAGCTCCCGTCGAGCTACCCCCTGGTCGACGGACCCCTTCCGGCGACCAGAACTGTCAGCGGTTGTCGCCGAGCTCCCCTCGTCGACCGCTGCTCACTTGTCAGGTCGACGGCTGCTCCGTCGACCTCCCCGGTCGAACTGTAGGTCGATCGGCAACTCCGTCGACCTCCCGGTCGAACTGCCCCTCCTGGTCGACGGCCCACCCGTCGCCCAGACTAGTCCGTCAGTTGCAGCTGTCGAGCTCCCTGGTCGACAGCAACACCACAGCGGTCCCCTGCAGCTCGACGAAGCCTGTCGAGCAGCTCTCCCACTGTGTACGGTCGGTAGCTACTCCCGTACCTCCGACCAAGTTGTCGGCGTTGCCCAAGCGAGGGCGGGGCCAACACTCCATTCCCGTTAACACACTGCACCTGCAGTAACCAGATCATGCACAATGCAGGTGCTCCTTGCTCTTCTCCCCTCTCCATGCTCTTTGCCCCTTCCTGCCGTGCCCTCCCCCTCTCCCCCCTCCCCCTTCCCCCTCTCCCTCCTCTGCAGTCAGTGCTGACAACGCTCATCAAGCGAATGACAGACGACCATCCGCTGCACACCGTGCATGTGGTACGCAATGCACGCACCACTTCTCCCAGTGTTGGAGTGGAACAACGATGTTGACAATCTATTTCACAGCTGTGCATGCATGCATGCAGCACCATGGTGCACTCTGTGCAAGCACACATTTGAAACTTTCATCTTTTCCCCCATCCTCCAACCGTTCTCCCCATTCTCCACCTCATCCTCTCCCCATCCCCCCTTTCCCCCCGCAGCTCATGGCACTAGCCAATGGCAACAGGGTGTGCAGCAGTCAGCGCGGGTGCAACCTCTTTGTCGTGGATGAGGACAAGATCCGGGCGGCAAAGGCTGTCCTGGGCGGCATGGCTGAGCGGCACAAGCCAATGCTGGATGAGGTAAAACAAGAACAGACTTGCTGCGATATGGTGTGATTCAACTGTAAGTGTGCAGTGCAGTTGCTGCCACAGCCACTTTTGAGTATTGGTGAATGTGATGTGCAGTTGCTGGAAGAGCCTAGCATTCCTCTTTCACTTGCTTCCCAGCCACCCTCAGCCAACGCCCTCTCCTCAGTGGTGGAAGAGGGAAAGTGGTGCGCCAGCTTTGCTCAACCAGCAGCCCGCTTGCCAACCACCGCTTCCCTTCCTTCCCCCCTTCCCCCCCTTCTCGCCCTTCCCCCCCCCCCCCCCCCTCCCCCTTCCTCGTGTGACCTCCAGATGCAGCAGCTGATGGATCTTTACATCCGCCTGGCGGAGATGGATACCAGCAAGGAGGTGGGTGAGGTTCGGTGGAATGCGGTAACAGAGTGTATGAAGAGGTACACGGTGGCTATCCACTTGTGACTCTTCCTCCAGGGCCTCCCTCACCTCGCACATTCTCTGTGCTGTTCACTGCCACCTGACTTGCTATCTGCTTCATCCTTCTCCTTGCTCCACTGGATTACTGCTCTCCACTTTCTCCTCCTCGTTCTCGATGCACTGATTCTCCTCCATCCCACCTGCCTCAGGATCTCGTGCGCTCAAAGCAGCTTCCGAGAAACTTCCGCAGCTTGAAGGATCTCGTACGAGTGAGTCACTGCCTGCGCAGCCACGTGTTGGAGATGCTTAACCAACTTACTTTTGATGAGTCCCTTAACCAACCAATGAGTGACTTTCCCACTCAAAGCTATGCATGTATGAACAGTAACATGTCAGAGATTCCAATCGCTTCACAATTAGGATCGATCCTCATTCATAGCAGGCAGGGCTGCCGGCTCAGCTAGGCTGACAGGGCTGCTGACTCAGCCAGGCTGAGTATGTCATGCTGAGGGGATCTGTGAACGAGTTACACAGCGAATGAAGGCAGAGTGGAGGGCGCGCTTATCTAGTAGCCCAGTTGTCAGTGCCCGTTCCTCTCCCTCCCCTCTCACAGTCTGATTCTTTGTGTATCACCCGTGCAGGAGCTGTGAGGCTTTTCAGAAAACGTCTCCTTGTCCTCCTGCCTGCCGCCCGCTCCCTGCAGGTGCCGGTGCTCACAGCCTCGGTGCCTGTGGACCGCACCTGTTGCTATGCCTCGGGGTCCTTCCCTGCCTTCTGCGGACTCAAGGACAGCATGAGGTGAGTGGGCAACGCGCTGCTCTCTCTCTCTTGACTCTTGAGAATCAGGCGAATTCAGATTTCTCATAAGTCGCCACCAGGGCTCAATGGACCTCCTCCCCACGTGATACGTGCCGCTTTCCTCTTCCTCCTCCTCCTCCTCCTCCTCCTCCTCCTCCTCCTCCTCCTCCTCCTCCTCCTCCTCCTCCTCCTCCTCCTCCTCCTCCTCCTCCTCCCCCTCCTCCTCCACCTCCTCCTCCTCATATCCGCCCCCCTTTCCCCACGGCCTAACCTCACCAGGGTGATGACGTGTTGAATGCGCCCAAGTGGGTGGAGTGGGCGAGGTCGAACGGCCATGCCTTAGCACATCAACCACGCTGCCTTCTCCTCCTTCCACCTTAACTCCCCCACCACCAGGGTGATGCACGGGGTGAATGCGCCCAAGGTGGTGGAGTGCATGGGGTCAGGCGGCCGTGCCTTTCCGTGCAACCACGCTGCCGCCCTCTTTCCTCCTCGTGTCTCGTCCCTGCAACCCCTCTCCCTCTCTCCATTACTACAGGGTGATGCACGGGGTGAATGCGCCCAAGGTGGTGGAGTGCATGGGATCTGATGGCCGCGTGTACAAGCAGCTCGCTAAGTCGGGCAACGACGACCTGCGCCAGGATGCTGTGAGTGGCATGGCATGGCAACATCTTGTGAGTGGCATGGCATGGCAACATCTTGTGAGTGGCATGGCCTGGCATTCTGTGAGCCTTTGGCATGGAGTGCATGGGGAAGGACGGCCACGCGTAAAAGCAGCTTGCCAAGTCGGGCAACGACGACCTGCGCCAGGACGCTGTGAGTCACTTCTTTCTGCCTGCCTTGAGTTTACTGTGTCTAGTCTAGGCAGGAGTGGCTGCATCTCTACCCACTGTCCCTCTCTCCCCACCATCCCTCTCTCCCCACTGCCGCTCTCTCCCCACTCAATCCCCCACTTTCCCACTTCCCACCTCACCCTCACCAGGTGATGGAGCAGCTGTTCGGGCTGGTGAAATTCCCCCATCTATTCACCCCCGCCCTCTCCCCACTCCCCATCTCTCCCACCTCTCCCCACCTCTCCCCACCGCGCCCCACCAGGTGATGGAGCAGCTGTTCGGGTTGGTGAACTCATTGCTGCAAGCCCATGAGGGGGCCACCAGGCGCCACCTCGCCATCCGCACGTACAAGGTGACTCCCTCTCTCTGCGCCTCCTGCATGGCACTTGTGCATTCCAGCCCGCAGTGTCAGTGCATGCAAGCCCATGCGGGGGCCACCACGCATCATTCCTCTCCATCTGCTCCCTCCCTCTGCCATCTGCTCCCTCCCTCTGCCATCTGCTCCCTCCCTCTGCCATCTGCTCCCTCCCTCTGCCATCTGCTCCCTCCCTCTGCCATCTGCTCCCTCCCTCTGCCATCTGCTCCCTCCCTCTGCCATCTGCTCCCTCCCTCTGCCATCTGCTCCCTCCCTCCGCCATCTGCTTCCTCCCTCTGCCATCTGCTCCCTCCCTCCGCCATCTGCTCCCTCCCTCCGCCATCTGCTCCCTCCCTCCGCCATTTGCTCCCTCCCTCTGCCATCTGCTCCCTCCCTCTGCCACCTGCTCCCTCCCTCTGCCATCTGCTCCCTCCCTCTGCCATCTGCTCCCTCCCTCTGCCATCTGCTCCCTCCCTCTGCCATCTGCTCCCTCCCTTCACTGTGTGCATCATTCCTCTCCATCTGCTCCCTCCCTCTGCCCCTACCTGCCCATCTCTCTGCCACTTGCCTCGCCCTCCTTCCCCTCTGCACGGCCTGTCAGGTGGTGCCCTTCACTCCCAGCGCAGCTAACTTTTGAGTTGACTCAGAATCACACCTCGCTCTGCCTCCCTCTGCACCCTCCTCCTTGCGCCCCCTGCAATTCACCCCTTCTCCGCATGGCCTGTCAGGTGGTGCCATTCACTCCCAGTGCAGGACTGCTAGAGTGGGTGGATGGCACGCTGCCTCTTGGGGAGTACCTTCTGGGAAGGTGCGTGGTCAAGGGCAAAAGCACGTGCATGCAGCAGGGGCGCTCAACTGGCTGGCTTGCGAGCAGGTGCAGTGCAGGCACTCACATTGAGGTGCAGGCAATCACATTGAGGCGGTGGGGTTGCATGCACAACTAAGTGTTCCCACTTAGCATTTGCGAGTTCTCAGGGACCACTTGCCATGCATATCAACCTGTGAACAACATGGCTTGCAGCTCACATCTCCCCCTATTGAACCCCCAAGCGCCTTCTGCTTTGTATGCACCCTCCCTCCGGCTCCCCAACTCCCGAGTCTCTCCCGCCTTTCCCCAACACCTGGTGACCCTTCTTCCCCTCCCTCCCTGCCCGGTCGCCCGCTCACCTTCTTCTCCTCTCATCGCCCCCATCCTCCCTCTCACCACCCATGTGGCCAGCACTTGCATTGCAAGAGAGGGGCGCAGCACCCTAACTTTCAAGTGTCTCCCTCCGTCCGCCCCATGGTCGGCTCATTTCTATCCCTGTCCCTTCGCCCCCATCCACTCCCTCCCCACCCACGTGGCCAGCACTCGCAAGGGAGGGGCGCACGCTCGCTACGGGGGCTCTGATTGGCCCTTCATGACTTGCCGTGAAGTGATGGCGCGGGTGAGATAGGATGGCGCTGGTAAGATGGGATGGTGCGGGTGAGTTGGGATGTCGCAGGTGATTTGGGATGGCGCAGGTGATTGGGATGGCGCAGGTGATTTGGATGGCGCAGGTGATTTGGGATGGCGCAGGTGATTTGGATGGCGCAGGTGATTTGGGATTGCGCGGGTGAGACCTATGTTGGAAATACGCGCATGGCGTATCAGTCGCGTACGTAATACGCCGGATTGCCAGATTTAAAAACGCTGAGGTTACGCTGTGTCGGGCAGGAAAAAAAACATTCAGGCAGGGGAAAAACACTTCGGTGGAGGTAGAATGTCTCAGGGGAAGAACAGCTCTTCTTGCAGATGCGGATTACTCCCTTGTAGTTTTCGCCATTAGGAACTCTGAAATGTACACTGTGTGTTCATTCAGCATTGATTGCTTGCGAATAAATCTTTGTTTACTCTACCCTTGCTTTGCCTCATCCCCCTCCATTCCCCCATTCGCCTCTATTTCCACATCCATCAACTGCTTACACATGTGCATCGATCCATGCACAGGAAAGTGACAAGAGGCAAGCCTTTGACAAGGTCCTTCAGAACTTCCAGTAAGCCTCACACAGTTAGCCCGTTTCTCTTTACCTCACACAGTTAGCCCGTTTCTCCTTACCTCACACAGTCAGCCCGTTTCTCCTTACCTCACACAGTTAGCCCGTTTCTCCTTACCCCACACAGTTAGCCCCTTTCTCCTTACCTCACACTGAGCCCTTACCGTTCACCTTTCTGTTACGTCCGTGTCACATAAAGGTAGGTCGCATCGGTTGCTGTGTCATTGCTTGTCCACCTGTTCACCCTCTAAATCTCTCAAACCTTCTCCATCCCCTTCCACCTCTTCGCACCCCCGTCCACCGCTCTCCAGCCCTGTGATGCGCCATTTCTTCCTCGAGCGCTTCATGCTGCCTGCCGACTGGTTGGACCGGCGTCTCACATACACTCGCAGCGTGGCTGCCACCTCCATGGTAAGTGACAGTGCATGGTACGCATGTCATGCCACCTCCATGGTAAGTGACAGTGCATGGTACGCATGTCATGCCACCTCCATGGTACGTGACAGTGCATGGTACGCATATCATGCCACCTCCATGGTAAGTGACAGTGCATGGTACGCATGTCATGCCACCTCCATGGTAAGTGACAGTGCATGGTACGCATGTCATGCCACCTCCATGGTAGGTGACAGTGCATGGTACGCATGTCATGCCACCTCCATGGTAAGTGACAGTGCATGGTACGCATGTCATGCCACCTCCATGGTAAGTGACAGTGCATGGTACGCATGTCATGCCACCTCCATGGTAAGTGACAGTGCATGGTACGCATGTCATGCCACCTCCATGGTAAGTGACAGTGCATGGTA